>JAKSZT010053860.1:1317900-1898685 GCA_026826555.1 Tolypeutes matacus | reverse complement strand
TTCTCTTCTCTTCTCTTCTCTTCTCTTCTCTTCTCTTCTCTTCTCTTTTCTTCTCTTTTCTTTTCTTTTCTTTTCTTTCTTTTCGTGGACCTCTTGCTGTAGAGATCGTACCCATAGACTTAACAACTTCTTTGACTTGCTTCTTACCCATACGTTCTACAAGATAACCTGGAAGACCTTAGAAACAGTCTAATTAGGCTAAGTGAGACACACCTACATTAAGATAAATAGAAATAAATACAACTCAAATGAAAATAGAAATAATGCCAAGATTTTCCATGCTTTTGTTTCCCTGGTTAATTTCTTTGAGCCTCAGTTTCTCAAGCTATGAAATGAAATAATAAGTGGTAAGCTTCTAACTAGGACATTGAAGGTGAATGCAAAAAGGAACTCGTGAATATTTTTTTTTTAAAAAAATCTGTTCTTATGTTTAAAACAGGAGTAATAATTTCAATTTAAGTTTTTGGAAGTGAGAACTGGTGAACAGGTTACAGAAGATATGTGTGTTTCAAAATCTGAAACCCAGAAAGGCAGTTAAAAAACCCAGCCTACTCAATTTGGAGTAGTCTAAAGCTTATTAGAGGAATGTAGCAGTCAATAGTACTTATTTTGAAAATGGTTTTCTTATTAGGCTTGCAAGGAAGAATCAATATTTTTGTCCCTTCCTATACATTTTTATAGATCTCAAAATGGAATGGGGAAAGAAGTGATAGAATGAGAAACACAGAATTGTAAGTACAGAAAGTACAAGTAGAAGACAGGCTGAAGAAGGACAAAGGAAGAAGTAATTTACTATTAGTTTTCAATTTAGCATTCATTTGACCTCTCACTTATGTCAAGAATTGTACAGGATGTTGCACAACAAAAGGGGACTAATGAATGGATGGCATTAGGTGTCCAGTGTCCTTCCCAGAGAGTTTCCATTGTAATTGGAAGACAGACTCTCACACAATTGGCTGTGGTTCAGGCTTGATTCAATGAGAGGTGGAGATTATTATGAGAGGGGAGAAGAAACACTAGGTTATGAGGGTGGTCATAGAAGCCTTCTTAGATGAGGTGCATATGACCTGTGCCTTAGGATGACTAGGATTTTCATAGCCATCAAGGTAGGGAGAGGCATCCCAGGCCAAGGGAACAGAGTGAGCAGAAGTGTGCAACGGTAAATGAAGGTGAAGGGTTTGAGGATGGTGAGTTGTAGGGATGTAACTGGGACAGGCTTGTAAGAGAGGTTGGATAGCGCTATGAAAGCTATGCTCCAAATCATATGTAATAAAAATAAAGAGGAAATAAATGGTTTTAGCTATCTGTAATAATGGAGGTAATCACATCCATGACCGATTAAAAATACAAATCTAACCTCAATCCACACAAACATTAATAGAGATTTATATTCTCTGAGCTTCGAATTGACTCCCTCTTGGGAGGCCAGCAAGGGGTTGGAGAAAGCCAGAGGAAAGGGTAATACTGATAAAATATTTATACACACTTGATAGTGCAAGATAGAAGTATACCACAGAAAAGTTGACATGGGTTGTGTCTTTTTCAATTGAAAAGCTACAGACTGCTTAGTTACATTTCTCCCAGAAAAACACAAACTGGTTAGTAACTGAATCTCTAGCCAACATATTCAAAGCTAAACAGATTAAAAATACCAACCCAAGTCCTCAGATCCAGTTAAGGGAGCTCTCTATACACAGACTAATCAATACGGGTGATGCTCCTTGACTCTAGGGAGCTGGAAGACATCCTAATAACCCCACTCTGACCATTGACCTCAAATAGCCCTTTCCCAGTTTCCAGCTCATGAATAAAGATAATACTGTGTTAATTCTATTTCAGAAAACTCTTTCCAATTTTTTATTTACAATGCCAACTTTTAAAAGGTCACTAAACTGAGGTTAACTGAGCAGTAAACTAGGCAGAAATTGCTTTACATAAAGAGGGAAGGTCCCAAATGCAACTTTCTATAGAGATCTTACAGTTCAGTTTTATTCAGAGCAAAGAAAAAAAAATTTCAATCATACTAGAAGAAACTCACCCGTTAGTTTGGAATCTGTACTCAAACTACACGTGCAATGAGGACAATTATTCTGCATTTTTTTTTTTTAACCGGGAGGTCCCGGGGATCGAACCCCAGTCCCTGCATATAGTAGACGGACACCGAACCTCTTGAGTCACATCCGTTTCCCAATTATTCTGCTTATACAAATGATTTTCTACTGCATTTGTCTACTGTTTGTCTAATATTAACAGTTACAGGACTTCTGGGAAGATGGCGGACTAGTAAGACACGGGACTCTCTTCTCCAGAAAAATAGCTAGAAGACAAGCGGAAACAGCCCCGAAAAAGATCTTCTAGGGTTTAGGTCACCAGGCGAAGGCTGCACACCAGCCAGAAGAGAGAGGGACAGAAGAGGGAAATCGCGACTACAGAACTGTGAGTTGCAAGTAGCAGCTTCTGCTGCTGCCGGCACCCTCCCCACACTCTTCAGAATTCTTGGGCCCCTGGGCCTGCGACCACAGACAAAGGGGGCTTCAGGGATCTGCCACTCCCGGAAAGGGGAGAGAGAGGGACACAGCCTTAGGCTGACTCAGGTTCGGACCTGAAATTTGGGCTGCAGAGCCCCACGGACCCTTCCACACGGCGGTTTGCCCTGGGAGCCCGGAAAGGACTGGAGAAATCCTATCCTCGCAACCTCCCTCTTCTAGCCTGGACTAATTGTTGAGGACACCACAGGAGAGGGGAGAGAGAGCCTGGGGCTGACCCTGCTTTGGACTCCCAGGTTTGGTCTGCCCTGTCCAGAGAGCCCTTCCAGGCTGGGTGGGGCTGCGCCATTGTTTGCCTTGGAGTCTGCAAGGGGCTAAAGATCTACAAACCTCCCAATCTCATCCTCTACTAACAGGGACTGATTGTTGAGGATTCAGAAGGGAGTGGAAATATTTCCTAGCTGGGAAAAGGGGGGCGCTACGAGAGAAGTCTGGAGAACTGTCTCAGAAAGTTTGAATCACAGGGCTCCTAGACCCCAGACAGGAAGCTCTATCACATTGATCTGGTCTGTGTCACAACAAATACGCTCCGACCAGGCATTGAATTGAGAGCAGCCAACAAGCGCCATCTCCTGGCAGACCAAGGAAGTATACATAAGAAAATTAATAAGTAAGAGAGTCTTTTCCTGGTCTCTATAGCCTCCCTGCCCAAGGCCCTAGGAAACGACTCTACAACCAATTACTGGGTCCAGTGCCCAGTTTTGAGCAACCAGCAGAACAATCCTAACAATCAAGGTTGAGCCAAAAATCAAACAGCGGTGGTAACTCACAGCCGCCTGCCACTAAAACCCCATAAAAGAGAAAGAGATAGAGCATCTAAGTAAAATACAAACTAACCAGATGCCTAAGCACCAACAAAAAATTATGGGCCATACTAAGAAAATAGAAGACATGGCCCAAGAAAAGGATTACAGCAGAGTCCCAGAAGAGATGCAGAATTTGAGAGAACTAATCAGTGAGATGAGCACACATTTCCAAAATCAAATTAATGAGATGAAAGAGAATATAGTTAAAGAGATCAATGACATCAAGAAGTCATTGTGCGAACGTAAAGAAGAATTTGAAATCATGAACAGAAAAGTAACGGAGTTCATGGGAATGAAAGATACAATAGGTGAAGTCAAAAATACATTTGAAGCATACAACAGCAGACTCGAAATGATAGAAGAAAGAATAAGTGATACTGAAGACAGAGCAGCTAAAATTGAAGAGAGAAAAGAACAGAGAGAGAAAAGAATGGAAAAAATTGAGCAGGGGCTCAGAGAGTTGAATGACAACACAAAACGCAAGAACATACGTGTCATTGGAGTTCCAGAAGGAGAAGAGAAAGGAAAAGGGGCAGAAAGAGTATTTGAGGAAATAATAGCTGAAAATTTCCCAACTCTCACGAAAGAAATGATTTTTCATGTCCAAGAAGCACACCGTACCCCAATAAGAATAAATCCAAATAGACCTACGCCAAGACACACATTATTCAGAATGTCAAATGTAAAAGATAAAGAGAAAATGCTCAGAGCAGCAAGAGAGAAGCAAACGATCACGTACAAAGGACGTCCAGTAAGACTTTGTGCAGATTTCTCTTCAGAAACCATGGAGGCGAGAAGACAGTGGTAGGATACAATTAGGAAACTGAAAGAGAAAAACTGCCAGCCGAGAATTCTTTACCCAGCAAAACTGTCCTTCAAATATGAAGGTGAATATAAAGTATTCACAAACAAACAGAAACTAAGAGAGTTTGCAAAAAAGAATCCACCTTTGCAGGAAATATTAAAGGAAGCCTTAGAACCTGAAAGAAAAAGACAGGAGAGAGAGGCTTGGAGGAGAGTATAGAAGAAAGAAAAGCAGAAAGGATAACCAAAAGAGTAAAAAGAAGGAAAAAAAATAAGATGACATGTGAAAACCACAGATAAAAATGGAGGAAATAAATAGTGCATTTTCAGTAATATCATTGAATGTGAATGGATTAAATTCCCCAATCAAAAGATACAGGCTGACAGAATGGATAAAAAACATGAGCCATCCATATGCTGCTTACAAGAAACTCATCTCAGACACAAGGATACAAGCCGGCTGAAAGTAAAAGGTTGGAAAAAGATACTCCATGCAATTAGTAAACAGAAAAGAGCAGGGATAGCTATACTAATATCAGACAAAACAGACTTCAAATGCAAAAAAGTGATAAGGGATGCGGAAGGCCATTATTTATTAATAGAAGGGACGATCCTCCAGGAAGATATAACAGTCATAAATATCTATGTACCTAACCAGGGTGCCCCAAAATATATGAGACAAACTCTGGCAAAACTGAAGGGAGAAATAGACATTTCTACAATAATCGTCGGGGACTTCAACACCCCTCTCACATCATTAGATAGAACAACTAGACAGAAGATCAACAAGGAAACAGAGAACTTGAACAATATGATAAACAAGTTAGACCTAACAGACATATACAGAACACTGCATCCAAACTCAGCGGGTTATACATTCTTCTCAAGTGCCCATGGATCTTTCTCCAGGATAGACCACATGTTAGGTCACAATACAGCTCTCAATAAATATAAAAAGATTGAAACTATACAAAGCACCTTCTCAGATCATAATGGAATGAAACTAGAAATCAGTAACAGACAGGAAAAAAGTAAATTTGCAAATGTGTGGAGACTGAACAACACACTCCTAAATATTCAGTGAGTCAAAGAAGAAATTGCAAGTGAAATCAGTAAATATATTGAGACAAATGAAAATGAGAACACAACATATCAAAACTTATGGGATACAGCAAAGGCAGTCTTGAGAGGGAAATTTATAGCCCTAAATGCCTATATTAAGAAACAAGAAAGAGCTAAACTCAATGATTTAACTGAACAACTTGAGAAACTAGAGAAAGAACAGCAAACCAATCCCAAAGCAAAAAGAAGGAAAGAAATAATAAAGATTAGAGCGGAAATAAATGAAAATGAGGAAAAAAAAGCAATAGAGAAAATCAACAAAACCAAAAGCTGGTTCTTTGAGAAGATCAATAAAATTGATAAACCCCTCGCTAGACTAACAAAGAAAAAAAGAGAGAAGATGCAAATAAATACAATCAGAAATGAAAGGGGGGAAATTACAAATGACCTCACAGAAATAAAAAGAATCATAAGGGGGTCGGATGTAGCTCAACTGGTTGGGCGTCTGTCTCCCATATGGAGGGACCCAGGTTCGATCCCCGGGACCTCCCGGTTAAAAAAAAAAAAAAAGAATCATAAGAGGATATTATGAGAAACTATATGCCAACAAACTAGACAACCTGGATGAAATGGACAAATTTCTAGAAACTCATAACCAACCTACACTGACACAACAAGAAATACAAGAACTTAACAAACCATTCACAATTAAGGAGATTTAATCCGTCATCAAAAATCTCCCAGCAAAGAAAAGTCCAGGACCAGATGGCTTCACAGGTGAGTTCTACCAAGCATTTCTAAAAGAATTAATACCAATCCTGTTTAAACTCTTCCAAAAAATTGAAGAGGAGGGAAAATTACCCAACACATTTTATGAAGCCAACATCACCCTAATACCAAAGCCAGATAAAGATTCCACAAGAAAAGAAAATTACAGACCAATCTCTCTCATGAACATAGATGCAAAAATTCTCAAGAAAATACTTGCAAATCGAATCCAACAGCATATCAAAAGACTTATACATCAGGACCAAGTGGGATTTATTCCTGGTATGCAAGGCTGGTTCAACATAAGAAAATCAATCAATGTAATACACCACATTAACAAGTTGAAGGAAAAAAACACATCATCATCTCAATAGATGCAGAAAAGGCATTCGACAAAATCCAACATCCTTTTTTTGATAAAAATACTTCAAAAGATAGGAATAAAAGGAAAATTCCTCAATATGATCAAAGGCATATATGAAAAACCCACAGCCAACATCATACTCAATGGGGAAAGGTTGAAAGCTTTCCCCCTAAGATCAGGAACAAGACAAGGATGCCCACTGTCACCATTGTTATTCAACATTGTACTAGAAGTTCTAGCTAGGGCAATTAGACAAGACAAAAAAATTAAAGGCGTCCAAATAGGAAAAGAGGAAGTAAAACTCTCACTGTTTGCGGATGACATGATCCTGTATTTAGAAAATCCTGAAGTATCCACAACAAAGCTACTTGAACTAATAAATGAGTTCAGCAATGTGGCAGGATATAAGATCGACACGCAAAAATCAGTAATGTTTTTGTACACTAGTACTGAACAATCTGAGGAGGAAATCAGGGGAAAATTCCATTTTCAATAGCAACAAAAAGACTCAAATACCTAGGAGTTAATTTAACCAAGGAAGTACAGTACCTATATGCAGAAAACTACAAAACAATGCTAAAAGAAATTTAAAAAGACCTAAACAAATGGAAAGACATTCCGTGTTCATGGATTGGAAGAATAAATATCGTGAAGATGTCAATCTTGCCCAAACTGATTTATAGATTCAATGCAATACCAATCAAAATCCCAACAGCTTACTTTACAGAATTAGAGAAGGCAATTACCAAATTCATCTGGAAGGGTAAGTGCACCCGAATAGCCAAAAGTATTCTAAAAAAGAAGAGCAATGTGGGAGGAATTTCACTGCCTGACCTTGAAACATATTACAAAGCTACAGTGGTCAAAACAGCATGGTACTGGCATAAAGATAGATATATCTATCAGTGGAATAGAATTGAGAATCCAGAAATAAACCCTCACCTATACAGTCAACTAGTTTTTGACAAACCTACCAAGCCCACGCTGATGGGAAAAAACCGTCTCTTCAACAAATGGTGTTGGGAGAACTGGATATCTATAACCAAAAGAATGAAAGAGGACCCCTATCTCACCCCCTTTATACAAGAATCAACTCAAAATGGATCAAAGATCTAAATATAAAAGCCAGGACCATAAAACTACTAGAAGAAAATGTAGGGAAACATCTTCAAGACCTTGTAGTAGGTGGTGGTTTCTTGGACTTCACACCCAAAGCACGTGCAACAAAAGAAAAAGTAGATAAATGGGACCTCCTCAAAATAAAACACTTTTGCACCTCACAGGACTTTGTCAGAAGGGTGAAAAGGCAGCCGACTGAATGGGAAAAAATATTTGGAAATCACATATCTGATAAGGGTTTAATATCCAGGATATATAAAGAGATGTTACAGCTCAACAGTAAAAAGACAAATGACCCAATTAAAAAATGGGCCAAAGACTTGAATAGACATTTCTCTGAAGAAGAAATACAAATGGTAAAAAAACACATGAAGAAATGCTCAACATCACTCATGATTAGGGAAATGCAAATAAAAAACTACAATGAGATATCATTTCACACCTATCAGAATGGCCACTATGAAAAAGACAGAGAACTACAAGTGTTGGAGAGGATGTGGTGAGATAGGAACACTTCTTCACTGTTGGTGGGAATGCAGGATGGTACAACCACTATGGAGGACTGTTTGGCAGTTCCTAAAGAAGTTGAATCTAGACTTGCCACGTGACCCTGCAATACCACTACTGGGTATATACCCAGAAGAACTGAGAGCAGTGACACGAACAGACATCTGCACACCGATGTTCATAGCCACATTATTCACCATTGCCAAAAGTTGGAAACAACCCAGGTGTCCATCAACAGATGAATGGATAAACAAACTGTGGTCTATTCACACGATGGAATATTATGCAGCTGTAAGAAGAAATGAAGTCATAAAGCATATGGCAACATGGATGAACCTGGAGGACATTATGTTGAGTGAAGCAAGCCAGACACAAAAGGACAAATACTGTATGAATGCATTACTATGAACCAAATATACTGTGTAATATATTGTCTGATTCACACACACAAAAAAACAAAAAAACAAAACAAAAAAATTTACATGTATCCATTACATTTAATTGAGAAATGTATATATTTATTCATCTGTTTACTTTTTAGTTTTTTATTGCTTATGTTTTCAATTATTAAATGTACAAAATAAAGTTAAAAAAAAAAAAAAAACAGTTACAAACAGAGCAGTGTAACTCTTATTTGAAACAATCCTTACAGTGTTACACTGTCAGGCACAGTGCTTCACTTCTCTTCCCACCACTGGTTCTCTTTGTGTACCTGGGCTTCCTCCTGTTTAGTAAAGTCATTTCTGATATCAAAGGTCTTGTGAATCTTCTCAGGAGTTTTCCCCTTGATCATATAGCAACAGTCTTGCATGTAACAGCAAGCAAACCCTTGATGTCTAAGTAATTTGAAGCCAGAATAGTTCAAAAAGTGTTCCCTGATCAACTTTTAGGAATTCCTGGTCCCAAATAGGGATATTGTCTATTTGCTTTTCTTTGTTCTCATCATCCTCATGAGGAGGAGGGTCATCTCTCTGGTGGGTGCACCCCTGAATGACCTTTTTAAGATTGCTGCATTAACATTTGGTAGAGGAACTGGGTCATCATTTCCTTCATCATCCATTCCCAAAGCTTCCAACATGGTCTTTATAGCCACAGATTGTTGGCAATTTCTGCATCAACATCAAATCTCTCTCCATCAGAACTCTGCAACTTAATTGAAGGCATGGTGTTTAGTTTCAAGGAGATGGTGGACCAGAGGCTGATGAGAGCAGGGTGGCGTCAGCACAAAAAGAAGGAAAAGGTGGAGAATATGGCCACTACTCAGTGGTTTTTTCTTTTTAAGATTTTATTTATTTATTCATCCATCCCCCCCCTTGCTGCCCGTGCTCGCTGGGTCAGCCAACCATGCCGTGCGGGCGGGCCTGCCCTCACCAGGAGGCCCCGGGAACCGAACCCGGGGCCTCCCATATGGTAAACGGGAGCCCTACTGATTGAGCCACAGCCGTTTCCCCTCAGTGGGTTTTTTAAAGTTTATTTGCAAAGTTGTGCAACCACCACCACTGTCTAATTCCAGAACATTTTCATCACTCCTAAAAGAAACCTCATGTCCATTAGCAGTCACTCCCATTTGCCCCTTCCCCAATCCCCTGGCGAATCCCACGATCTGTCATCTCTGTGGTTTTGTCTATTCTGGACATTTCATGTAAGTAGAATCATACAATATATGGCCCCTGGTGCCTGGCTTCTTTCACTTAGCATGATGTTTTCAAGGTTCATCCATGTAGCATGAATCAATATTTCATCCTTTTTATTGCCAAATAATATTCCATTGTATGGAGATGCTATATTTTGTTTAGCCATTCACTAGTTGATGGACATTTTGGGTTATTTCCACTTTTTGGCTATTATGAATAATGCTGTTATAAACATTGATGTACAAATTTTTGTGAGGACATTTATTTTTATTTGAATTGCCAGGTCATATGGTAACTTTATGTTTAACCATTTGAGGAAATGCCCAACTGTTTGTTTTCCAAAGCGGCTGCACCATTTTACATTCCCACCAATAAGGCATAAGGGTTCCAGTCCCTCAGCATACTCTCTGCTTGTTGTATTTTTATTTTCTTAATAACCATCCTAGTGGGTGTGAAGTGGTATCTCTCTCATTGTGGTTTTGATTTGCATTTCCCTAATGGCTCATGATGTTGAGCATCTTTCATGTTCTTATTGGTTATTTGTATATCTTTGGAGAAATGCATATTCACATCCTTTGCCTATTTTTTAATTGGGTTATTTATCTTTTTATTTTTGAGTTGTGAGAGTTCTTTATATTTTCTGGATACAAGCCCCTTATCAGATAGATAGTTTGCATATATTTTCTTCCATTCTGTGGGTTTTCTTTTCACTTATGTGAATAGTGTTCATTGAAGCACAAATGTTTTTCATTTTGATTTAGTTCAGTTTACTATTTTTTTCTTTTGTTGCTTATGCTTTTGGTGTCATATCGAGTCTTATTTTTAGTGTAATATGAGCTATAGGAAAATTTAGGCAGCAGTTGTTTTTGAGGTCTGGTGGATAGCAACATTTGAAGAAAAAAAATTTTTTTTTTTTTAAAGATTTTATTTATTTATTCATTTATCCCCCCCTTGCTGCTTGTGCTCGCTGGGTCAGCTAACCACGCCGTGCGGGCTGGCTTGCCTTCATCAGGAGGCCCCAGGAACCGAACCTGGGGCCTCCCATATGGTAAACAGGAGCCCTACTGATTGAGCCACAGCCGCTTCCCATTTGAAGAAAATTTAAAAGGAATGATTTCTGTCTCATTTTAAAAGGCAGCATTTGGTCAAGCTGAGCTTTAAGCAAAAAATACTTCTGGTATTGAAAGAAAAAAGTATGACACTATAAGCAAATCAGAATTTTAACCATTGAATTCAATATTGATTATTCTAGATTTTCTTCCAAACTTTAATATAAACCTGTAAGCTTTTACATGATGTGATCAGGATGTGCATACTATTTTTTTTCATTTAACAGTTTACTTCTACAATTCTGTCTCTGTGTCTTTCCAAGTGGTGGCAGAACATCCCCCAGTTGGACATCTAGATAATTTCCATTTGCACCATTGTGAACATTTTTGCAAAATTTAATTTTCTTTCATTTTTGAAGGGTGGTTTTAAGGTAATATGGAGATACATATATATATATTTTTTGTATAGTTTTTAAAAAAGGACTACTAGTGGGGGAAACATGGGCACTTTTATAATGGTTAATACGTTTCCATGTAACTTGACTCTTTGGAGAGCATATTTCATTTCTATTAGCCATAAGGAGGCAGGTCACTTCCTGTATGTGGAAAGGTAAATGGTAGAGGTGTGTGCAGGGTGTTAAGAACACAGCAGGGGTGCAGGGGGAGATGTCCCCTAGGTGTTCAGCAGGAGATGAGGTTTTAGGTGTATCTTCAAGGATGATTAGGAGTTGGCCAGGTAACAAGAGGCGGGAGTCAAAGGAGAACAAGGTGAGCCATGAAGTTGCATAGTGAATACCTTACTGGAGGATAAAGTCTGAGGCTGAATTATATGCCTTGTGATAACTTACAAAATTGTGCAGGACAGAGTGTAAACTATGATGTGAACTATAACCCACACTCAGTGGCAGCACTCCAAAATGTGTTCATCAGTTGTAACAAATGTACCACACTAACGAAAGATGTTGTTAATGTGGGAAAGTGTGGGAGGGAGAGAGAGCAGGGCATATGGGAATCCCCTATATTTTTTGTGTAACATTTATGTAATCTAAGTATCTTTTTTAAAAAATTAAAAAGTATTTATAAAAATAAAATAAAATCTCAAAAAAAGTCTGAGGTGCAGGCACGTTAATTTTCCATCCTAAACCCAACTGAAACCCTTGGTAGTTGAGAGGGATTGTAAGGGCATTTATTCTCGTTCCACCTGAGGCCCTGCTCCCACCCATACCCGCAGCCTGTTCTTCCATTGCAGCCTTTCTGGCCTTCACACCCAGTCAGGGGGCCCCACTGCTGATAGTGTTTCAGTGGCTCCCCGTCACTGCTAAGGTAGAGGTGGAAATCCTTCTTGGGCCACAGGGCCTCTGCCTGCAGTCCCATCTCCATAGCATACTGCCACTCTGCGGGCCTGTGGGAGCTAGGGCCTCCCTGGGGTTCCCTGGGTACCTGCCAGCATTCCTTCTGTGGTAGGCCTGGGCTGCTCTCACTTCCTAGTTCTCTCCCCCTCCCCTCCTCCATCGTGGCCTTCACCAGGGAGCCTGGGGCAAACCCACTTCTCCTGGGGTCAAATCCTCGGACCTTTGTAAGGGCTGCATGCTAAGGATAGCCTGTGATCTTTGAGACATTGCTTGGGAACAAGCCACACTGGAGGCCTATGTATAGTTTCTCTTGAAGTTTAACACAGCCCAGTTTTTCTCCAGGAAGTGTTGGAAGTTACCTGCCTTTTAAAAAAACTTAAGCAGCAGGTGAAGTATCTGGCTTGGGTTTTTGTTTTTTAAGATTTATTTATTTATCCCCCGGGCCCCCCCCCCCCCCGGGTTGTTTTGCGCTCGCTGTCTGCTCTCGGTGTTCCTCTGTGTCTGCTTGTCTTCTCTTTAGGAGGCACTGGGAACCCATCCTGGGACCTTCCGGAGTGGAGAGAGGCGCTCAATCTCTTGTGCCACCTCAGCTCCCTGGTCTGCTGCGTCTCTTATTCTCTCTTCTGTGTCTCTTTGTGTTGCATCATCTTGCTGCTCCAGCTCTCCACGCTGGCCAGCACTCCGAGCGGGCCAGCACTCCTGTGTGGGCCAGCTCGCCACGTGGGTCATCTTGCTTTTCATCAGGAGGCCCCGGGAATCGAACTCTGGACCTCCCATGTGGTAGGGGAGCCCAATCACTTGAGCCACATCCGCTTCCCTCTGGCTTGGGTTTTGGGATGGAGTTGTATGAAACTTAAGTACTCCCAAGTCACACTCAGCTTGGTAAGGCTCCCTACACGGGGGCATGGGTCTCATTGAGGGGGCTGCTGTTCAGGGTGGGTGGAGTCCCCTGCAGTATTTTAAGTGGTGATTTGGTTTGGGGCTGAGGGTGAATAGTGTGCTCTATACTGTGTACCTCTGAATCTGTAGTACTTGCCACTGTTCTAACTTAAATGTGCCTGTGTGAGGGCTGTCACCCCCACCAAAGTGCAAGCCCCACAAGGCAGAGACTATCTGCTTTGCATGTATTAGGCACTATGTACATACTTGCTGAAAACCTGCTTTCTGACCTGTTGCACACAACACTAGGCTTCTGTGGAGATGCTTCAGAGTTTTACAAACATTTGCTTCACCCTCATTTAAAAATTGTTTCAAGCTATTTAAATCCTAATGAAACATATGCACACTTGAATGTGCTTTACACTGCGTGTCAACATATTGGAGACCCTAGTTTCGTCAGGATAACTTGTTTTTGTGCAGATCTTAAAGCAAGCCATTGAGAGACGCTTACAGTTTACAATGCTTATTTTCTTTATATCTTCTTTGGGGAAATGTCTATTCAAGTCTTTTGCCCATTTTTTAATTGGGTTGTTTGTCTTTTTGTTGTTGAATTATGGGAGTTAATATATATATTCTGGATATTAAACCCTTATCAAATATATGGTTTCCAAATATTTTCTCCTGTTATGTTTGCAGTCTTTATACTTTCTTGTTGCTGCCCTCTGATGCACAAAAGTTTTAAATTGTGAAGCCCAATCTATCTGGTTTATTTATTACTTATTTTTTTGAGGTATTGGGGCCAGGGATTGAACCTGGGACCTCCCATGTGGGAAGCAGGTACTCAACTGCTTGAGTCACATCCGCTCCCTATCTGGTTTTTGTTACTCGTGCTTTTGATGTAAAGTCTAAGAACCCATTGCCCAATACAATATCCTGAAGATATTTCCAAATATTTTCTTCTAAGAGTTTTATAGATCCGTTTTAGTTTTTGTATATGGTATGAGGTAAGGGTCCACTTTCATTCTTTCACATGTGGACATCCAGTTTTCCTAACACCATTTTTTGAAGAGACTGTTCTTCCCCACTGAGTGGATTCTGCTCCCTTGTCAAAAGTAATTGGCCATAGATGCGTGGGTTCATTTCTACACTCTCAGTTCTATTCCATTGGTCTATATGTCTGTCCTTGTGCCACTCTCACTGCATCTTAACAATAGAGACAGGGCTTATTTTGAGTAGAGAGGTGGATTATTGTGAAATACAGAGTGTGGTTAAGGGCAAGGTCTTAACCTTGGGGTCAGACCTGGGCTCGAGTGCCAGCTTCATAGTAAAATGATCTGAGAAAGGGGAAGAGTAGTTACCCCTTAGCAGTTGTTTCAGGAACTAATGCTGGGGATGGAGCTCGACACATGGTTTAGTGCTCAGTAAACGGCAGCTTTTGCTATTAGCTATTCCCTTTTCAAACAGGAGTTGGGGCTCTGTATTTATTTCATTTAAATGCTGATACTCATAGAATCATGCAGAGGAATTTACATGTATAGAAGAATGTAATGGTACCTTTTTATTTTACAGGGTTCTGGAATCAAAAGATCTTGTGATACACAATGGCAGGAAAATCATCGCTTTTTAAAGTAATTCTCCTTGGAGATGGTGGAGTTGGGAAGAGTTCTCTTATGAACAGATATGTAACAAATAAATTTGATGCCCAGTTATTCCACACAATAGGTGTGGAGTTTTTAAATAAAGATTTGGAGGTGGATGGACATTTTGTTACCATGCAGATTTGGGACACAGCTGGTCAAGAGCGATTCAGAAGCCTGAGGACACCTTTTTACAGAGGTTCTGACTGTTGCTTGCTTACTTTTAGTGTTGATGATTCTCAAAGCTTCCAGAACTTGAGTAACTGGAAGAAAGAATTCATCTATTATGCAGATGTGAAAGAGCCTGAAAGCTTTCCTTTTGTGATTTTGGGTAACAAGGTTGACATAAGTGAACGGCAAGTATCTGCGGAAGAAGCCGAAGCCTGGTGCAGGGACAACGGCGACTATCCTTACTTTGAAACAAGTGCAAAAGATGCCACTAATGTTGCAGCAGCCTTTGAGGAAGCAGTTCGAAGAGTTCTCGCTACTGAGGATAGGTCAGATCACTTGATTCAGACAGACACGGTCAATCTTCACCGAAAGCCTAAGCCTAGCTCATCTTGCTGTTGATTGTCATGGAGATTGCTGGTGCAGTCTAACCATCTCACAAATACACACAAATATAAGGGTGGATAAGAGATTTAGGGTTTGCGGCAGTCTATCCTCTACTAATAAAATGAAACTAATGTATATTGCTACTTCCTTAGTGGGTGGGAGAAGGGACACATCCACTCTGGGAGGAATCTATTTACTGAATAATGGCACCTGACGTCTATAAATGGTAAAGGTTATCTAATAACGTTTCTTTAATTTAAATATGTAAAATACAGAGCTAATAAGTGAGGTGACCAAGACTTTAATTATAATTGAAACAAAAACTTGAATATTCTAGAAGTTGGGTGGTTTTTTTCCCCAGGAAAATGGGGAGAAACTTTTTATATGTGCATATTTTTATGTAATTAGCATTCCATTCTGGTTCAGGGAAAAAGTTTCCTAAAGCAATAATGTTAGATATTAAAGATTAAAATCTAATGCATTGTAATGTATTGTTCTTTGATTTGTTTACTTCTTCATTCTATTTAAAATTAACCATTCCGGGGGGGCAGATGTGGCTCAAATGGTTGGGCGTCCGTCTCCCATATGGAGGGACCTGGGTTCGATCCCTGGGACCTCCTGGTCAAAAAAAAAAAAAAAAAAAAAAAATATATATATATATATATATATATATATAGAAGGCACATGGGCGTCCTGCCAGGCCCCACTGAGCCATGCAGAAAGATGGTGATGTAACGGGAGAGAGACACAGGGGAGAGCCAAGATGAGACACACCAAAAAACCAGGAATTGAGGTGGCACAAGTGGCAGAATGCCTCTCTCCTACATCAGAGGTCCCCAGGATCGAATTGCAGTGAAGACAGGAGGAAAAGGGTGAGAAGAGAGGGCAGGAAAAGACAGAACTGCCCAGTGAATAGACACAAAAATAGCAAAATGGGGGGGGGGGGCTAAAATGGATAAAGTAAATCTTTTTAAAAAAAATAAAGATTAAACATTCCTATTTTCATTCTAGATATCAGCAGAATTGATTTCACTAGTAATTAATTGTTATTTGTACACCACACACTCTACCCCTCCCCCATCCCTCCCCTCCCAACATAGATGCTAACTTTATCATTCTTGGAGGAAATACAAGAAAGATCATATTTTGTGTCATGGTAAACGAAGGCATCTTTATTGGGTCATGCATTTATTTATATCTCCTCCATCACTGAACATTGCTTCGTGATTTGCTCTCAAGGAGATTTTTCGCTCTTTAGAGAATTTGCTGCAATGGCCAGACTTGAAAGCAAATTGCAGTCTTTCATGAGTAAAGTCCATATGCTGTGCCGCTGATGATGATCTTACAGATGTGATTTAGGGTTCTTAGAGGACTTTAAAAATCAGAAATATACCCATTGTTGTGACTTTCCCTTTTCTATTAATATATCTGGAAATATATATTTCCATAGGTAAACCTCATTTTTATTAGCTATATGGATGTTGTATTAGTCAGCTAAGAGGAGTGCTGCTACATAGTACCAGAAATCTGTTGGCTTTTATAAAAGGTATTTATTTGGGGTAAAAGTTTACAATTACAAGGTCCTAAAGAGTCCAGTTCAAGGTTGATTTCTCACCAAAGTCAGTTGCCACGTGTTGAAGTAGGATGGCGGGCTATCGCTCCTGATCTCTCCTTCCTTCCTTCCTCTTAAGGCTCTATGGGCCCAGCTTCTAATCTCAGCTGTAGGCTGGCATAGGGCTCGTCTCTCGGCTTTTCAGCTGTTCTGGTCTCTTTACAAGGTCAGCTGTGAACTATTAGGCGAATGGCCCAACTTTCCCCAGGGCTCCAGATAAAGTTCTCTCTTCTGTGTGTCTTCTTGAGTGCCCTTTTATATCAGCCCACCAAGGGGGCGGGGACTTAACCTGAGTTACACCCTACTGACATTTTCAAACCCAAGCCCTAATCTTAATATAATTTAATCAAAGACATCTCAGCTGAATCTAATACAATCAAAGGGTATCACACCAGAGGAAGACCGATTTACAAACATAATCCGTATCTTTTTGGAATCATAAATAATATCAAACTGCTACAGATGTCAATTTATTCAAATCACTGATAGACATTTGAATTTAAAATATTAATATTGCAAAATTTCCCTCGCAAAAGACAGTTGTCATTTCTACTGGCATTGGTATATGAAAGTGCCAGTTTCCCATACCTTGGTCAACAAGGGGCATTATGAGTCACTGCTCTTTTCAGTTAATTTTTTGAATAGGCAATACATCCACAATTCAAAATCAGAAGGCACAGGAGGCAAATCTCTCTACCCCTGCTGCCACTCAGCTCCTGTTCCTGGAGTGCGCCATGTGTTGGTTTTCTGGGTAGCCTTTATTACATAAGGCAAGCATAGATGTGTGTAGGGATTTATATAATGTATATTTTTGATACTTGAATAGATTTACCTAATACCTTATTGGTTTTAAATTTTTTAACATCTTCAGTAAACTTTTCCAGCTAAATATTCAGGGATTATATTCATTGGCTTTCAAAGGGTCTAGGGCTGGACAGCAAAAAAAATGATCGAGGGAATAGATCTTCATGTATATTGAGGAAGGCTGAACAAGTCTCTTAAATGGATTTGGTGAACGTGAGGTCATTTGCCAAATATAGCACTGAAATAAAAACTAAGAGGAGCCCCTGAGCAGAGTTGGTATAAGGAACAAAACCATGCTGCATAACATCAGCCTTTATAGAAAATGAAAATAACTGACAGGAACGCTTTTCAACCAGCAGCAAAACATGGCTGAAAATCTAATGATTTTCTTTGGAGAAAGGGGAAGGTGCTTTGGTTGGCTGGTGTTACTTGTACAAAGGTGAGAAATATGAAGGAAAAAAAAAAAAGTAAAAAACAAGGAGGAAAGGAGGTGGCAACTGTGGTAGCAGGGGTGGTGAGAAGCAGCTGCAGAGCCTCCAGGGAAGGGAAGCGTGAGGGAAGGACTGGCTCATGCTCTACAGTTTGGGGGAGAAGGGGGTTCCCCAGTATTATAGTACTGTTGCTCACCATCTTTCTAATAATCACCTGTCCAGCTAGCTAGGAATGGGAAGATGGGAAACTACAATTCCATCAGTGAATAATCCTAACCCTTAGTGTGTTGTCACTTTCGTCACCCTTATGAGAAAAATACTAGTTGAAGTAAAAACATCCCAAGTGTTCTCTGTCTTAAAAGAAAATCATGCTTTTTACATTTCTATAAAAACTTAAGTTTTCACTTTAGTACCGACACACAGTGATGAAAGACTTCTTCCAACATCAGCATCTTGTAGGGCAGTTAAACATGAAGTAGAAAGAATGCACCGGTATATCCAGTGACGGGTGGGGTCTGTACAGTCAGTGTTGTTTCTGAGGAGTTAATGCTGTGAGTTGGCAGCCAGGAGGTGTCAATGTGGCAGAAAAGGGACACAACACGGGTACAGCATGAGCAGAGCAGAGATTGGTGGTACCTATAAATATGTAAAATATGGACACCAAGGAAGCATCTTAAGATGTTTCCAGCTATAGAAAGTGGACAGAGCCAGGTTTGTGCATTTTATTTGGGTAAGTTTTGGGAGACTGACAGATTACAAATTCAGTACCAACATACCTGTGCTCAGAGGAGCCCCTGCAAAAGGTTCTTGTGCTCCTGCCTCCTGGGATACTACTGATTTTCTTAAGCTGATTTCACCCCACTGCTCTGTGTTCAGAAACCTTCAGTGACATCTCCTTCCCAGATCTGAGCTTTGCCTGAATTCTCAGGCTTTTTAGCCTAATTATTAGGCTGACCAATAGCACCTCGTTTTCCCTGCACCCAGTCCTGGTTCAGTCCTATCTGTTTGCCCAGATGATTTTCTCCACACCTTGCCTAGAGTGCTTCCCCACCTTTGCAGTCCCACCCACTCCTACAGTCGTTGCTGTACTTCCCTCGGAAGGCCTTCAAAGGCTTAGTCATCCATGAAACTTGGTACTTAATTACAGTAATGCACATTACTTGTGCCCACCTCACCCTCACAAGCCTGGAGGAAAGGATCGCTATATGCCGGGTACTGTTAGTGTGTGGCTGAGCCAGGACCTAGTCTGAAGTCTTCCCACCCCTACAACTTTCTGCCATAACATCATGCTGCTGCTCCTGGCTGGCTCACCTTAACAGCCCACTGGATTGTAAACTCACTGTGGACAGGGTAAACTATACACCATAAACACGTTTGGTTCTCTCCCTTGAACATGGTTGGAATTGCTCCTAGATTTCTAGACGAGTATCTTTTTTCCCCTCCACTCCAAAAGCTCTGGCACCTAGTCTGAGGTAATCTGAACCCTGTATGATGGTTTAAGGTATCACATTATTTTGCAGACTTTCAGTAGGAAATAGACAAAAGCAGTGAGGCACGGACAGCACTTTAAAATTAGGTATTAAATTTGAACCACGATTTTTGACAAACATCTTTATTTAAGAAATCAAATAAATAGACAAGGTAAAAAAATTACGGTTGCAATTTCACAAAAGGATCTTAGAATTACTTGTTTAGGTTATTCTGAATGGAACAAAATTTTTCAAATGCTCATAGTTAGCACAGAAATAACTGGTTATATTACTTACTTTTCAGTGGATATTTATTACTTTACAGTAAGATCTCATACTTATTACAATACAAAAGAGACCACTCCCTCCTTTTACTGGTGTATAGCCTAAAAGGCTAAGGGTGCAGATGCTAATGTAATCCAACCTTTTGACTGCAATTCTAAAATAGCCTTATAACTTTTAACTAGTACAGATAACAGCAGGTTCACTCAATCCTTGCTTTACTGTCTGAGGAAAAGGAAATAAAAGGTGACAGAAGCCATGCATTTCACTGTGGCCCTCTGGCTTCTGCCTGTAACTTTGGTCCCAACCTCCCACTTTACAAATGGAGATCCAGGATTCTCAAATGAATGCAGAATTGCTATTCCTGGTCTCTGACAGAGGCACACGTGATATTTAGCACCACAAAAGCTTTTTCCTTTGGCTTCTTGGGTGGTGCCATGCACGTTGCCTATTAATTTTTATAACAACATCTCTAAATATATAAGTAAACTGATATGTGTATCCTATCAATTTCATTTCATACTACAGAAGCTTTTAGTTTGGAATTTATCAAATCTTGATTATGACATTTGTTTTGCATTGCTAAATCCAGATAAAGCTATCTGAATAAGCTATCTTAATTTTCAACTTCTAACATAAGACTATTTCAAGATTACTGATAAAGAGCTCTTTATAAATAACATGGTTCACAAGCAAATAGTGATCTGTTGATCATTGACAAGAAACTGAATGTACGATTTTTTTAATATAAAAGGAATTTCATTAGGTTTAGATAAACTGAGACTGCAACAAATAAGTTTCCCATGCTATTTAATCAAGTTACTTACAATGTACACATTCCTGAGTTTACCCCATTGTACACAGAGACACTGTTTATTCCAGAATTTCCAGCATTCAGCTTAATAGGTGTTTCTTCCCAAGAAACTGAACTTTTCTGTCAAATGCGCTTGATCGAATAGGAGAATTGGGTTCATAAAATGGATTCATTGCAAACTAGAAAAGAAGCTGCTATTAGTGTGCTTGTCAAAATGGAGGCTGACAAAATCATAGGTATTTAGAAGAACATTATTTTAAAAATTTTAAATGAAAAGAAATCATCAAAGATATTTAAAAGTCTGAAGACCACATTTTAAAGTTTCATTTAAAATAATGCTTCATTGTTAACTACTAATCACCCCTTAAGGAAATTCTTGTTCTGGTTTTTTGGGTTTGAGAAGCAGTTATGGAAAAAGTAATGGTAGCATGAGAAGGGTGGCCTATGCAAGTTGTATCACCTGCCAGGATGCACATGGTGTGTGAAATACTGATCTGTGTGTGATGTATTCACTATATATACACAGATGACTCTGTAAGGCCCTTTGGTTGCATAAAATACACAAAAATCTGCCACGTGATTATGAATTAAGAAAAAGTTATGCCACACTGCTATTTTTGAGTTACCCTTTTGTAGTAATTTTTAAAAAATCAGGTTTTAATATTTTCCTTTAACACAAAGCTAAATAAATGATTGGTTTCTCAGATAAAGTAATAAGTATATCATAACATTTGAGAGAGAATTACTAATATTAAATGGGATTACTAATAAGAAAAGGATTTGCTGACATTTACACCTTAATCACTTGATTTTGTCCATCTTTCAGAGAGGCTATTATTTGCTACCTCTGACTAGGAATATTGATTGTTAAATTTTATAACTGCTGATTTGCAAGAAATCATGTCCAAATATTAGAACCCATTTAAATGACTAAGAACATACAACTGTTGGCACTGCAGTTTAACTACTGAGACCCTATTGCTATTTTTTTTCCTAACTGCTGCTATGTTTTTAAAAAATTGAATATCAAGAAATGCTGAGATGTGAGATAGCACCATTTGCCTTGAGTGGCTATAAGAATCACTTCCTGGGGAGCGGGTATAGTTCAGTGATTGAGCACCTGCTTCCCATGTATGAGGTCCCAGGTTCAATCCCCAGTACTTCCTTAAAAAAAAAAAAAAAACCACTTCCTACCAGTCTGTATTCATTGCACTCTAACTTATTTATAAAACAGATGGAAAACACTTGAGGTTAAAATTTTTCTCTTATATAGGCAGCTTCCTTGTCTCTTTTTAGATTTCCATAATAAAATCAATTATATGCACTAAAAAGGGAAGAATGAAACAGCTTTACCTTTAGAACCATTTAAAAATAACGAACATGAATTGTTTTCCTAAATCCGTATTATTAACCTGGCAGTGAAGACTCGCCTGTTGAGGGAGTTACTAGGGATAGTTCTGACCATGGGGGAAAAGCTGGTCTGAAATGAAAAATGTGCAGCATAAGGGAGTTGCTTCAACAGACCAGTTTCCTCTCAAAATAAGAATTCCTTTTTATAAATAAGATTTTTTAAATGATAGAACATACCATACCTTTATATACAAATCATAGACATCAGTAAAGAAGTTCTTTATCCCGTCTTCTTGCCTTATGTCATGAAGCATGATAAATCTCATATGTGAAATAATTAAGGTATAATCTTTCTTACAAATGAAAAATGAAAAGCAATCAGCTGATGCATTATTCTTCAAATACGATATATTTTGTGATGGTAAAAGGTGAATATATAAACTGAGTTTAAAGCTAGGCTAGTTTTATCTTAACGAAAACCATTTTTTAAAAGTTAGAAAATAAACTATAAAATAAAATCACCATTGAAGTGATTCAGATAAACCTGAGACACAGTTTTACAATTATTTGTTAAACAAAATGTGCATGGTTGTTTTTTTTTTTTTTTTTGCCTAAAAAAATAAAAGTACCATAAATGGCAATTTTGACATTCTTACCTGACTTTATGAAGTCCACAGACTCAGAGCCTGGCATCTATGTCCCACCATCTAGCTTTTGAACCCACCACTTCATTATGTCTATTTATTTAAAAGGTAAGGATATGGCCCGCAGTAACAAATGCTGAAACGAACCACTCGTTGAATTTGTCCACTGTTTTCAAGTACATGTTGTTAGATAGCCACATGTTCTCATCTACCAGGTCGAGGGCAGCATGCGCTATGAACTGGTTCAGATGACGATGATCGTCCTAGGTGACAAGGTGAGTAGCAACAGATGAATGTTTCCACACAGCACCTCCACCCCCCCCGCCCCCTCCAGCAGTTCCTTTTGTACATTTCTATAGATGGTTTTCTTGTGGGGAACATTTTCTGCTTTGACTTCATTTATTATTGTCATGCTACTTACAAAAGATCTTCTGTGTTCTCATAGGAAATCTTTTAAAATTTGATACTTAAAACTCAAAAAAAAGAACTGAAACACAGTCAACTAGTTCATCAATGAACTGTGTTCAGGAAACTAAATAGAAACTTTGATTTTTTAATGTTGAAAGAAGAAAGTTACCCAAATTCTGAAACCATTTGAGCATGTGAAAAAAGAATGTGATGTTAAAAAAATAAAAGTTGGGAAGCGGCTGTGGCTCAATCAGTGGGGCTCCCATTTGCCGTGTGAGAGGCCCCGGGTTCGGTTCCCGGGGCCTCCTGGTGAGGGCAGGGCCCGCCCGCGCGGCGTGGTTGGCTGACCCAGCGAGCACAGGCAGCAAGGGGGGGATAAATGAATAAATAAATAAAATCTTAAAAAATAAAAAAATAAAAAAAATAAAGAAATAAAAGTAGGGGGGTAGATGTGGCTCAAATGGTTGGGCGTCTGTCTGCCATATGGAGGGACCTGGGTTCAATCCCCAGGACCTCCCGGTAAAATTGAAAATAAATAAATAAATAAATAAATAAAAAATAAAAGTAGACCCTGCCTTTGAGCAGCTCACATCTTATTCAAGGAGAAAGACATGAAACAATATATAAAAGGATCTGGGTAAAGGACAGCAGTTTCAGCAGGCTGGGCCTCAGCAGGCAGGGCAGGAGGGCTATGGAGAAGAGATGCCCTTTTCACTGGGACTCATGGCATGTGGAGGGAGAAGGGAGGGGACGGCTGCCCAGGCCAAGGCACTGGGGAAGTAGTAGACACAGCTGAGGAAGTGACACTCGTACTGGCTTGGCCCCTTTCATGTGAACGGAGCTTTCAGGACAGGGTGACCTGGGAGAGCAGGAGGCCGTAAGCACAGCAAGAGACTGTCCTGTCAGAGGTGGGAGTGTCCTTCCCATGATGGTCACTTAACTGGAGGAGAAGGTGGGAATGGCCCCCCACGATGTGGAGAGGAAAGTGGAATTCCACCTGGACTGCACTTGCACTCCTGCACAGTTCTCTCTTCCCAAGTATATGCTTCCAAGACCGCCTCCTTGCTGAGGAGGTTGTTCCCATGACTGGGCAGGAAGGCTGACGGTTGCCCTGGAGCCTCTCACACAGCTAAAGCATGCTTGCTTCCCTCATGCTGCCACGACAAAGCTAATCTAATCCTCAGAGAAGTGGATGCATTCTGTGCCTGGCTCACAGCAGCAGTTTCTATTCCTATACACTGATGCTCAATCGGAAGAGAAGGAGGAAAATCAGGAAAGGCTTCAAGAAGGTGAGTGGTAGTGGGAGAAAGAATTAACATCAAGTCAGGCAACAAATATTTTTACACACACTGCTTGGCCCACAAGGCAATTGAGTGTGTACAAACTATACAGAAGTAGCCACGTCCCACAGAGCAACTGTCACCACAGACACCCCTCATATAGAGTTTTAGTGAGCAGTGTTCTCGGATGAGTGTGAGAAAATAATGGAGCAACACCTGGTAGATAGTACTTTACACAGATTTCTATCAGACTTTAAAGGCAAGACCTGAATATTCGAAAAACATTGTGCATTGGCAATTATGCATTAGGATTAATTTAAAACATCGATTCTTTGTCACCAAGGCCACTAAAGCCAACTTTTGGAGGTTAGGAGAAAAAGCATGACTTTTCAGCTATTTATTAGGACTAGTACAAAAAGATGGAAAGGACCGGCTGTTCTCATCTCAAGACAGTACAGCTTCTGTTTACTCTGAAAGGCAGCCTGCTCCTGAACCAAGCTTGACAACCAGAAGTTGGGTGACATCACCTCCAGTGCTGACTGTTTTTGGCCCACAGGGCTGTGGGGGTTCCCTGAGAACCCGTGTCAGCAGGAGGCCCTGTACATAAGGGTTGTAATAACTGCCCAGGTGTTAAGTTGATTGCAGTATGTCCTAATGAAAAATCGGATTTACTGGGATGGAAGGGGCTTTCATGGCATTTCAAGGCAGCAACGGCTGGTCCTCCAGACCCACCGAGGCGGACTGTGTCTCCCTGTGCTTCAGAAGCAGCATTTCATAGTGGGCAACCCAGTGAACTGAGGATTGGAGAAGGAAGAGCCTGAGAGCATCATGCTAGCATGTACTCAATAAAGGTGGGCTGAATTAAAGGATGAATAAAACCTCAAAGATCATGCCCTGGCTGCCTTCTATCAGTCTATGGGGCTCCAGAGCAAGCCTCATCTGATTGTGGTAGATTTCAGTTAACTTATCTGGCCAGGTCTGTTTCAGTTTCAAAATCGCATTATACCATATCATTACAACATCATAAAAATACTTAGGGAATTTCTTAAGGTTCCATACGTACTTTGGATTCCGCTTTTCCAGCTGGCAAAAACTCCATTTCGAAAACTGGATTATCATGATGGCCAACAATGACAAAATAGAAGCTTCCAGACATTGTCTTCAATAAATGGCTCCTAATTAAATTAAGTGAAAAAATAATATACATTTTTAGTACTCAATACTAAAGACCAAAAAATGGTTAGGAACCTTCAGTTCAAGGGGCCCTGTGTACCTGGTGGAGTAAGCTGGGGAAATTTGGACTGGACCAGTTAGCAGTAGCACTAAATTCTTGAAAGATTCATAAAGCATAGCCAGCCAGTTAAGTACAATAAAGTGTGGCAAAAAGGCAAAGGAAATAATCAGTTTGTTTTAGAAAATTGTCAGGAGATCCTTCTGAGGAAGCTAAATGCAACTATAGTTCATGTCATGTATGTTGAAAGGAGAGATAACTTATCATGTATGTGCAGAAAGTAGAGATACTGTATCATTGATCTGCAGACTGTGTACTGTATTTGTCTTCTTCCTACCTGAAGTATAGATGCTACAACTCTATGAGTTTCAGCAAATGTGAGAGCTTATGATATGTTTCCTCATACACCAATGTACAAGGAAGAAAAAAAATTGTATTCTATAAAAGATGGAAGAAATAATAACCCAAGAAGGAAGACATTCTGAGGCATTAAGAGGTCCTGAAGCTAGTATAAAGGGGTTGGCTGAAGAAATGAAACTAAGAGAAAGTGGGGGGAAAATCATTAATTCCATGGCTTTTGCCACAGATAACTGACATCTGGATGGAAGGAAGGAAGGAAGGAAGGAAGGAAGGAAGGCAGGCAGGAAGGCAGGCAGGCAGGCAGGCAGGCAGGCAGGCATTACGAATGTATTTTTAGCATAAGGGCTTTTTTTTTTTTTTTTTTTTTTTTACCAGGAGGTACTGGGGATCGAACCCCGGTCTCTCCATATGGTAGATGGACGCCGAACCTCTTGAGCCACATCCGTTTCCCAGCATAAGGGCTTTGGAGTTAGAGAGAGATAGGTTCAAGTCTAGCTCTGTCACCTGTTAGCAATGTGACCACAGTCATTGTCCTTAATCTCCCAATGTCTGTTTCCTCATCTGTAAAATGGAGACAGTAATTGCAGCTAGCTTATGGTGGCCTTAGGAGGATTACACTAGCTAATGCACATAAAGCACCTGGCAGCATCGGGCTCATAATAAATGTTCAATAAATGCTAGCTAGAATAACATGGTAGAGCATGCACACAGAGGATGTGGTGACTACTAATTCCTCAATGTGGGGCAGATATCTGGCTGAGATTCTCCTGGAACAGATATCTGAGGAGTATTAGCCCAAGACTCATCAAGCCTCACTGGCCACTTGTACTGGTTCACATAATACATGCAATAAAATCGGAAGAACTCTGAAATATATTTCCTAATGAATTAATAAACATTGTACAAGAAATCAGGGCACAGCTGGCACTTGTAACTCAAACTGGAAGGCTATGATTTTGGAAGAAAAAGGCAGAAAGGAAACTCTTTTGGCAAGGTAAAATAGGATTTAAAATGTCACTGGGGGGCAGGCCACAGCCTGCAGGCCAAATCTGGCCTCCCCCATCCTTTGCTATATTGTCTGTGGCTGCTTTTGCGCCATGACAGCAGACTTGAGCAGCTGCGACGGAGACCATTTGGACCTTTACAGAAAAAGTTTGCCAACCTGTTTTAGGGGAAAGAATAGAAAAAAGCCCAAATAGTAAAAGTGGATAACAAACTGCAGTGATATAAAAGCTATGCAAAATTGGGGGGATTGGCAATTCTAAAGAGAAGGTGAAGGGAAGAGGGATGGAAACTTGACATTTCTACAAAGTGAACAATGGTGTCATTAATGCTTACTGGAATAGGTTTCATAGCCGGAGCCTGGCAAGGGAAGGCCTTATTTTCTTCAGCACAAACATTTTAGAAGCAGTAGCAGCAAAAAAAATTATATAAGGAAAATATCCTCCACACACAAATATTTAAGAAGAGAAGAAAATATATGTATAAGGAAGATAACCCCACTCCCCTTCGCCCAGTATGCACACCTTTATATGGAAATCCATGAATGGGAGAGAAGCATAGTGCTAAGTACAGGGTGAGGATAAACAGAAAGGGAACTGAAAAAATACTGTATAAAGGATATAATGCAAACTACTCAGCTGGATAGAAGATAAGACAGTGCTTCCTTTATATACATTTCTTTATATTTAGTCCTTAACTTGAGCTGCCAATAATTTGATTTCACAAACAGGTGAACAAACAGGAAGGGATGTTATTCTCTATTTAATTCTGACAAGAACTGAGAGGTGAAGACGAAAAAAGAGAAACTTTTTAAGAAAATGACTATTAGGAAGGGAATGCCTACAACCATTTGACAAATACTTGAGGGCTTACTATGTGCTAGGTACTGGGCAGAGGTGAGACATATTCTAGAATTCACTGCTGCCCAATATATTGAACTTTCTGTGATGACGGATATGTTCTATACCTGTGCTGTCCGATATGGTAGCCACTGGTGGCCAGTGGGCATTTGAAATGTGGTCTGTGTGCCTGTGGAATTAACTTTTTAATTTCATTTACTTCTGATTAAATTTAATTTTAATAGCCACATGTGGCTAGTGGCTACTGTATTCATTAATGCAGCTCTTGATCAATGATTCCAAACATTTTTTTTTTAAGTTCTGAGGCCTTACCTACCCTCCCTCCACCCACCAAACAAGTGTTACTTAGAAATCCAATATGTAATACAAAGAGAAGGAACTACTGTGGTTAAAGTGCCTGTGTCTGCGAGCGTGTGTGTGTTATGTATCTGATCAATTTTCCCATCACCTTAAATAGGGGCCCCTAAAGTATCTCCAAGGAACACTAGGTCTAGAAGTGTTTAGGAGGTAGCTACATAGAACAGAACTTGACAATAGATTCAAACTGAGGAATTGAGAAAAGAGAGCAAAATCTAGGATGGCTTCTAAATGTCTGGCTGAGGTGATCAAGCAGAATATCAAGATGACAATGCTACTCACCAAGATAGCAAAGAGGAAAGGGAAGGAAGAGGGATGGAAACAAATGTCAATTTTAAACATGCTGTGGGAGGCAGAATAATGACCTCCCCAAAGATGTCCACGTCCTAATTCCTGGACCCTGTGAATCTGTCAGGGTCCTTGGTCAAGGGCATTTAAGGTTGTAGATGTCAGATGACCTTAAAATAGGGATATTATCCTGGATTATCTGGGTAGGCCCAATGTAATTACAAGGGTCCTTAAATGTGGAAGAGGTGGTCAGAGAGCTGCGATGACATTCGCTGTGAAGATGGGAGGGGGGGCCACGGGCCAAGGAATGTGGGGAGCTTCCAGAAGCTGAAAAGGGCAAGAAAACAGATTCTTTCCTAGAGTCTCCAGAAAGGAATGCAGCCCTGCCAACACCTTGACTTTAGGACTGCTGACCTCCAGAACTGTAAGATAATAAATTTGTGTTGTTTTTAAGCCACCAAGTTTGTGGTAATTTGTTATGGCAGCAGTAGGAAACTAACATATGCGCCAAAGCTGAAAAACCTGTGGGGATGAGAAAAAAGGAAGGAAATACTCAAAGAAGTGTCAGAAAACAGATAGAAACAACATTCTGTGATGAGACTGTAGACAAAAGGGAGTTCATTTACCATGAGACAAGGGCTTTAAAGCATTGTAGAAGAGGTGGCATGGAGAGTATGAGTCAAGAAACTATCCAGAGCAGGGGTTCTTAACAAGGGGTCCATGAGCTTGAACTGAAATTCAAAAAAACATTACTCTTGGGAAAGGATGTGGCTCAAGCAGTTGAGTACCCACCTCCCACATGGGAGGTTACTGGTGCCTCCTAAAGAAAAACAGACAATAAGCAAAACACACAAGCAAAAACAACGAGCAAACAGACGAGGGAGCCATGAGGGTGGGGGGGTGGGGGAGTGGTGTAGAAACATTCTTGTGGGGATGTGTTGGTGTGGGTATATTTATTAAATAATACACAGTATTGCGTGGATTTTGTAAGGGGTCTGTGATTTTCACCTGACTGGCAAAGGGGTCTGTGGAATAAAAAAGGTTAAGAAGCCCTGATCTAGAGCAATACCGAGAAGTGAGTATGGAAAAGAGCTGGGCTGGATTTTTGTCAGCATGTGTCCCCAAAACCTAACACAAAGCCTGGTACATAATAGGTGCTCAATGCCTGCAGAATGGCTCTAGGGGTGGTACGGGAGTGTGCAGTTTGGACAGTGTCAGGGTGATGCTGGAATGAGGGAGGCATGGTGGGATTAACCAGCCTCAAGAAAAGAACCTCTGAAAGCTCCAGTGAGGAGGCCCTAGGTATCTCAGAGGCCTGCTGATATTGGTATTTTAGTCGGTGTTCAGGCGGTAGCCAGCACATCTGTGACAAGCTGAAGTTGTTAAGGTATCTATGGAGACATCCTTCATTATAAGGGACTGGAGGGGAGCCATGACTCTCACTTGTGGTGAAAACAGTCACTGTCTCCGAAGGCTAGGGGGACTCAGGTCTTTTGAGAGGCAGGCAACTAAAGAAATCAGCTTGGTGATACAGGGAGCACTCTGACAACCTGAAACTTAAAGAGAATGTGCATGCGATGTGATAAGTAGGACACTGACCACAACGAACACAAAAATGGGACCAGAAATTTGCAAGGATAGCATCAGAAAGGCAAAAGCCCAAAATAGGCTGAAGTATGTGAAACATGTTAAGAAAAACAGAAAGCCTTTTTAGGCTGCAATTAGTAAAAAGCAGGGGAACAAAGGTCAACCGCTTTAGCATCTGGTGCACACTCAAATAACAGAGGATGCAGAACTGCGCCAACTTCAATTTTCTCTGTCAAAGAGAATGCTTTTCAAACAGCAAGTATAGAAAAAACGTTAGGCAGCTATGAACCTCAAGATATTAAGAAAATATCTAGGCATTTCAATAAATCCAAGTCTTCCAGTCACAGCAAATGATTTATCTTGGATTAACAAATATGATGGTACAACTACTCTATGTGCTGGGGTAGATGTGTGTGTGTGTGTGCATGCGTGCAGGGAGAGGATCTAGGGTAGGGAGTGCTCTGGAAACAAGACAAGAGCTAACTGAAGGAATTGAGGATGTTTAACAGGGAAAAAAGACATTTTTTTTGGTGAGTGGAGGTACAGCACAATACAACCTTTAAATATGATACACTGTCTAATGGAAAAGGGATTTGGCTAGGGGTGGCAAATGGGCTTCCCCTTATGAGCTAATTCTAATCAATTGGCAGAGACTGCCAAGAGCCAGTGCTGAGAAAGATTCTGCGACTTAAGTGCTGTGAGTGGGAAAGATTGCTGTGATCAATTTTTAATGTCTGTAATAGGTTTGGGAGGTGGCAGTGTCTAGCTGAGTGCCAACTATTTGCTATCTCTGGATTAGACAGACTTATTCCAAACTGCTGCCTAGGCCAAACCTAGGACTGTGAAGTTTCAAGGAAAGACATTGGCTCAGTGTACTCGAGAACATGAACAATTAAAGAACCATCCGACTGTCTTGGGGGATGGCTAACCCCACCCACCGCCTCCCACTGCCAGAAGTGGGTGAGGGGAGGCTGAAGACCACCAGTTCCAGTGGCAAGTGGGGGGATGAACACAATGAACTTAGAAGTCCCTTCCAACTCTGAAGAATTTTAAGTTGCAGGCAAATGCAAGACAAAACTCACAGACCCCAGTTCCAAAGCCAATCCATTTTTAGAGCAAACCGCTTTACACCCTCTACAGAGGAACTTCCAGAACCCTGCTTCGTGCTCCTGACAGCAATGGTTACAGTTGTTCCAGAGGCCTGGGGCTGCAGCACAGAACTAGTGTGCCACAGAACATGTCAACTGCGATGGTGGAGCAGTGTGAATACGTTTAATATTTCTCCAATGGGAAAATTCCCTATCACCATTATAAACAAGTCCCCTGCCCTGAAGCAAGGTTATGCTACTTTTGTAGAATATTTCATATTCATTTCATTTCTATTCAACTTTGGGACCAAAGTCAGGGTGGGCTCAAAGCTTTTTATTTTTCAACAGTGCACAAGTGATTCTACTTTTCAACAACACCTACAACATATTGTATCTTTTTTGGAGCACTGTTTTCATCAATTCACTGTTGTCCCCTGAAGCCTTAATGCTTCTCACCGACAGGATCATGTACTGGTATTCAAAACCTAGTCCCACTTTGCTCCAAATTTCTTTTCTCAACTTTATTGCTCCACCTCTGCTGGAGTTGACAAGTCTACTTATTTTTTCTCTCAAACTCATTCTAACTGGGTCCATCCAGAGCTAGTTTTCTCTTCACGCTGGACTGCTTTCCCTGACTCTGGGTGTGCAGACCTCACCCCCTCTTCAAAGTCCATCCTCTTCCATAATTATTTCCCAAAACCAACCTACAGTGTTCGCCACCTTCTACTACGTCCTGTCACAGTGCATGGCCAGGGATCAAAATTCATTGTACTCTTCTTCAGGGCTGTGCACAAGGCAGACACTGGCCCAATTATGTCCTCGTAGAACTTAGATACCTTATATCCATAGCACACCACTCAGGAGTTAGGCCAGATTTCTCCCGAGAGGGTTCTGAATTGTTCCTCCGTTTGGTCATTTCCCCCTTTCCTGCAACGCTTTCCTTTTTGCCCACCATCCAAGTGCTACCCTGACAAAGTCACCCTTTCTATAGAGAAGCCCCTGAGCACTTCCATCTTCATCTCTCCTTTTTCAAAATTCTTTACCCAGTTTACAAAGCACCTTCGTTCTTATCCAATTCACTGGCTGTAGTATTTGCAATGCTTCTCGTGAGACTGGTTCCTTTTCTATATGGTTGGATGTAAACACCTTGGGGACCGGGCTCACCTTCCTTTATCTTCCTCATGGCACGCACAACGGCGGGCACTCAACATGCACGGGGGCTACTGGCACCTAGTGAGACGCTGCTACACAGCCTACCGTGCACAGGACAGCCCCGACAAGAAAACAGTTTCGGGCTCCAAGTGCCAACAGTGCGGCGGCTGCGAAACCCCGGGTTAGCTGAATGGCCCAGAGAAAGGAAAGGGGGCAGAGCCCCCGTGCCCGCGGGCGTTGGCGGGTCGAAACGCGGCGTGGACTGGCTGGGTGGATTGTGACGGGGTCGGCCGGCCAGCGCCACCACCTGCGTCAGGCGGGCCCAGGACGGCCCCTAGAGCGCCCGACGCCCCCTTCCCACCGCACTCGCCCCACCCCTCACCTGCGCCGAGACTCCAACGACGGAAGCGCCTGGTCAAGCCCCGCGGAGGAGAGCGGCGCTCCGCAGCTTCAGCCGGGTTTCCCGGAGCAGTCCCCGCGAGAACCAACCGTTGCCCTCTCGCGAGATGTGGGCGGAGGCCTCTGCCTGCCCGGCCTAGCCGCGCGCATGCGCTGTGGCGCTGCAGGCGAGGGCGGCTCTGTGTGGCGCACGGCGGGAGGGCCGGATTGGGCTCTGGGCCCGGAAAGCTCGCGGCGCTGCCTCCCTCCCCTGCGGCCTCCTGTCTCTCTCGGTCCCCGTCCTGCAGCGGCCTGGGAGCGCGGCGCCCGGGTCACGGTCCCGCCCCCACCCCCAGCCCCCGGGAGCCGCGGAGCAAGGAAGTGCGCATCCCGGCCCGACGTCCTCGAGCTCCCCCCTCCCGGGGCCGGGCGGCTGCAGGGGAAGCACACACCTGATGGCTCAGGTAGCCGCCGCCGCCCCTCCTCGGGCCCCAGGCGGGCCCGGAGCCTCTGGGTAGCGTCCGTTAACGCTCCTTTCCCAGCCGCGCCGCTGCTGGCTTGGCTGGAGGCCTCGGGGCTGCTTTACAAATTCACGTCCCCTCCTCCCGCCTGCTGACCCCTAACGCCTTTCTTCTCTTCCAGTCCAGCATGGCCCCCAAGTCGGACGTTTTGAGTCAAGATGAACTGCGCAAAAGGCTGTACCAGACGTTTAAGGAACGGGGTATACTGGACACGCTCAAGGTATCAGATTTAGGTGGATCTGGTCACAGAACTTTTACAAGTGTAGCTTGTAACCACAGGGCGGCTTCATTTAAATTCACCTGGGCCTCGGCTCCTAAAAACAGTATATGTAGATTGTATTGGTGAATTACCTGTTTATGTGCCTGTGGAACTCTATCCCGGCATGATAAAGTCTCTTGAAAATGGTTTGACGAGATTGAGACTCTAAAAGAGCAATTCAAATGATCTATTGAACCAACATCAAGATATTTTAGCAAGGTTAGGCTTGTTTTGTAAATCTGACTTATAGGTTACTGAATTAAGTGTTTATGTAATACTCACTTTTGGATGAAGGATATTGACACCATATAGAAAGCATTAAGTGTGCTACTAAACTGTAGAAAGAGTAGTTTGAGGAATGAGAAATGCTTCTTTAAAATACATTGAAAGGTATGACTAATTTGGGCAGCAAATATTTAATTAGTACGCTTTATAGACTAAGAGCAACGAGTAGTATTTGCTCAAACGTGTTTTCATTACTGCATACATTTCAAAAGTGTATTTTATGTTTAAAATGGAAAACTAAAAGTATGCTTGATTCCCACCCCCCCCCACACACACATTATCTTTGTAACTTAAAAAAAAAAACAACACCAAAACAACTCAGACTCTTCTGGAAAATATAGAAAAGCACAAAGGAGAAAAATCATCTCTAATACAACCCCAAATTGGCATAATGTTTTTTTATATATGTATATATACTTGTATCCTACTTTTTAAACTTAATATTATATGGTGAGCATTTTCTTGTAACATTAAAAGATTCTTGAAATCCTCATTTGCAGTGGCAGCAGGCTCATCTTTGGATGCATGGGTAATTTATATAGCAATCCCCTGTGGAATGTTTAGACTGTACCCAGGTCTGCACATACCTTCAATTGTATCTCTCAGTTTTTGCTTGGGATAGATTAAATGGCATTACTGAGTCAAGGGACTGGTGCACTTTTTAGGTTCTTGGTGTATGCATGTTCTGGAATGATTGTCATAGTTTTATTCCCCCAGCAGTTTGAGAATACTTGTCTCACTACAGTTTCTCCAAAATTATTGTCATTACATATTTTAAACTAAGCTAAGATTGGAAAAAAGCTTCTTTTTTTTTTTTTTTTAAGATTTTATTTATTTATTCATTTATCCCCCCCTTGCTGCTCGTGCTCGCTGGGTCAGCTAACCATGCCGTGCGGGCGGGCTTGCCTTCACCAGGAGGCCCCGGGAACCGAACCCGGGGCCTCCCATATGGTAAACGGGAGCCCTACTGATTGAGCCACAGCCGCTTCCAGGAAAAAAGCTTCTAATACTCATTTTTTGATGATTAATGAGATTGCACCTATCGTTTTTTGGCCTCTTGAGTATTCCTTGCCCGTGTTTTTTCTAGGATGTAATTGTTTTTCTTATTGATATATAAGAGCTCTTTTAAATAGAATGCTTTTCCCCCATTTTTCTGCAGCACTTTATCTTGGGGTTTGATTTTAATTCGGCTTAAAAATATTGATATGTTGCATTTTTATATGGTCAAATTTATTGGGTTTTCTTTTCTTTTTAGTCCTCAGTTCTCCACTAAGAGAATGAATATGTACTTTTAAAGTTTTTAAAAAGGCTTCATTTTTTGTGTGTGGTTAACTTCTTAACCCACCTGGAATTAATTGTGGTGTATGGTATAATTGCTTTAGTACATTTTCTTATGTTAAATGGTCTTTGTTTTCCTGAGCATGGCATGTTTTCATTTACTATACTTCTGGATTAGATTTGATAGGTATTTTACTTTGCATCTGTAGTTAAAGTTGATATTGGTTAATTACCTTTTTTGAGCTATCCTTGTTCGGATTATGCTAGCTTCGTTTACTTTACAGCTACAGCATGACCTTGGGAGGAAAACTGTTTCCTGCTAATTTTGCAGCTGATATTTACAGGTTCTGTCATCCCAGCCTGATCAGTGGCAGGGAAGGGAAGATATTTACTTTCTCAGTTCAAGCTTATTTTTACTTTTTCAATTAAATGACTGTGGCCTGGGTGAGTTCTAATTTTTTAAAATTTATTGCAGTTTTTGTGTGTGTGTGTGTGTGTGCATGTGTGGCCTATTTCACATTCTGTTTGGATGCTGGAAAGTAATTTGTATATATAGTTAGGTACAAAATCATGTAGGTATTAAATGAAGCTTGTCAAATCTTTTTTTTTTTTTTTTTTTTTTTTTTTTTTTAGTTTGGGTCAACTTAATCTGTCATTTTTGAAAGAGGTATGTTGAAGACCCACAAGTCTCCCCACCCCTACCCCCTTCTTTCATGCAACTATTTTATTTTTATCTTAGGGAAGTTGCACAATTTAATTCTGAACAGATTTCTCTCTTTGAATTGGCCGCTGGAAAGCCCCAAGCCAGTTTTGCAAGTCTTTCTATCAAGTACTGGATGGCATGCATTTTGTGTTTGTAAAGATGGGAATTTACCTATATGTCATCTCTTTTTTTTCCTACTCTTATTTTCCTTTCACCCTATTTATATCATTCATTTAAATTTCATCCTATTTTAGTACTTGTTTGGACCACACCCTAAATCCCTTTATTAATTAAGCTGGGTCTAAAAATATCCCTTCTTCAGTCTGTTACAAATCTAAACCACCTCTCAGTTTTACTGATGGAGAATGCTGTAGTTATAGTTAAATTTTTTTTTATTGTGTCATTACTGAATTGTGTTAGACGAGGGTGAGCTTGTATATTTCAGTTCAGTGTAAATTTCTTTTAATATAGGATTTTAGATGTATGAATCGTCCTATTCTTTATTGGTAATTAGGTACTATTCTAATTTCTACTTAAAGAATAAAAGAAAAAGGTATAACAACTCCATTTGTGCTTGTGTTCTGTTAGTAGGAACTCAGTAGATATTATTTACTGCTGAATCCCATGAATCTGGGCAACATACTTTTAAAAGTTCAGCTCAGGGGAGCAGGTGTAGCTCAAGTGGTTGAGCACCTGCTTCCCATGTACGAGGTCCTGGGTTTGATTCCTGGTACCTCCTAAAAACAAACCAAACAAGCAACCAATGAAAAAAAAAACAACTTGGAAGAGCCAGTGTAGCTCAGTGGTTGAGTGCCTGCTTCCACATATGAGATCTTGGGTTCAATCCCTAGCCCCGATGCCTTTTTTTTTTTTTTTTTTTTTTTTTTTAAAAAAAAAAAAAAGCTCAGCCCAATTGTAAGCTTCCAAATTATATGCAAAAATGCAAAATAGATCAAAACACATATCCAGTAGGCTGATTAACATAGGAGATTTATAAAAAACTCAAATGAATAATATCACTAATGTTGTGACTTTGTAACCTTGAGATGTCTATTCTGAGTCTTAATTTCCTCATTTATAAAGTGTGGAGAAAATAATTGTATTTCAGTGTTTTGAGATGTAAATAGTATATGTGAAAGTACATCTTAATGAACCTTCTTTGGATTCACTAATTTCTCTCTTGTATGTGTTATTTCCCTTTTGGGAACCCAGTTTTATTTTGTGCAGTATGTTCATTAACCTGATTTGACCCAATATTATTTTCATATCCTCTAACAATCTATAGAGATGTGATGAAGTGGCAGAATTTTCTCCTACATTTGATATCCTGATCATAAACTGCTGGCGTAGGCTCATAGGGAAGTGAAGTTATAGTCTACAAGGGTTCTGGCTAATCACCAGTTCACTTGGAAGCAGGTGAAAGAAAGCTGCGTCTGCAACCTACTGGGCTGCTTGTCTCAGGGTTAAGACAAAGTGTGCAGGGGAAGATTCCTGACTTGGCCATGGATCTAGAGCCATTCTGGAAACAAAAGGAAGGATTCTAATTTATGTGACAAATCTGTGTATCCCTATAAAACTTTTTTTTTTTTTTTTTTTTTTGAGCTAGACCCAACTCAGAAACCAGCTGATTCATCAATTGATGCACCCTGTTTTGAGTGGACAACTGCAACCTCAGTCCATTCCAGTGGAAGGGAGCAGCCTCTTAATTGGCGCTTCCAACCGTCTAGTGGCAGATCACTTACAAAGATGTGGCTATGAGTATTCACTTTCTGTTTTCTTTCCGGAAAGTGGTTTGGCAAAAGAAGAGGTAAAGTCTTCTCTTTTCTGTTTTTGAATTTTCACAGTTTCTTCCTCTGATGATTGTGAAGTACTGCATCATAGCTTAAGTGCTCCTTGACTAGCTAGACCATTTCTGACTTTGAATTTACATTGTACCTGCACATATATATTTGGTACATAATGCAACAAATGAGTTGTAATTTGATTATTATTTATTCCTCAGTATCTCAATTAGTCTTTTGTCAGATAGCAACATATAGAATCACTAAATATTTTGGCACTAGAATTGATTTTACATTCTATGTAGTCTAAGAAGAATCCTAGCTGCCATTTATAATGAATGTCTGCTGGGCTCTGGGCACTGCAAGTCACTCTGCAGGTGTCCCCTGTATTACAGGTGAGGAACCAGACTTTCCAGAGGGGAAATGATTTGTCCAAGGTCACAACTTGTACGTGGGAGACAGGACAGTAGATCTGGATCTCTGCTATGATCCTTTTACTATGCTACAGTCTCTTCAGATATTTTTCTTGGTAACTACCTAAGAGAAGTGAGAGATATCTATAATGTTCTCAAAGATTTTGTTTATGTCTCAGGTGTTTTACCATTTTCCTCATTATTTTAACTTTATTTCTCCACTATTGCTGTTGAACATATTATTCATGCTTTATTATTTTAAAGGCAGTTATAGCAAAATTTCCCTATGTGTTTACTCTTTATTTCATCCATAATTGTCCAAAAGATCTTTAACGACAAAATGTTTATTCATCAACATTAGGAATTCTTTTTTGGTCCCTCAATCTCTAAGTTTCCAATTACATTTCACAGTTTTGCTTATTGTATGAGTAGCAGTCAGTTATATAATTATTATGGCAATAATTAATCTGGCTCATACATTTAAGAGTTTCTATGTATATGAAATGCCATGCAGAGTGTTTTCTTTAAAGAAAAACCAATTGGAAACAAATCATATCAGTGTTCTCAGGGTAGATAGAGTAAATGATGCACACTGTAGTGGAAATACGTGTGCAGGATAGCTACCTAAAATGCCTGCTCAAAAATATTTTAGGTAACACTTTATTCATTGATAGTGTAAAGATAATAAAGATCGATAATTTGTAGAAAGAGCAAAAATTTGGTTTATTTACATTTTGAAATAGTAAGTGCTTTTAAAAATTCACATATTTTTTATGTGAAAGAGCCTGGAATTTGCTCACATATTCATTGGCTCATCATATATTTGAATGTTTGCCATCTTTAAAGTGTTCACCATTTCTGTCATTTCTGTTAGGCATATCATCTTCATGAAGTATTTGGAGGTTTATTCTGTGATCCAGAAAAATATTTTAGCCTTTTGGCTTCAATATATGTATTGTAATTTATTTAACAGTATAAGCGCGAGCTTCAATTTTGCATTATTAGCATAGTTAAAATATTATTTATTTACTCTGAAGCATGATTGCTAATCTCATATTCAGAAACATACCCTAATTTATCATTTAAACATCCACATAAAAATAGATCTACTTAATTAGTCCTTTTGCTTTTTTTCAGGTGTTTACTATGCAGGATCTGTTACAACTCATTAAAGTCAACCCCAAATCCAGTCTCTACAAATCACTGGTAGGACTGTTTAATTTTTATAACTTGCTTTGGTTTGTTTAATTATAACTGAATAGTTGAGTAAAGGTAAAATATTTTCTTTTAACAGGTTTCACGATTTGATAAAGAAAACCAAAAAGGTAGGAAGGAGCCTTCATCTTTGTAGGGAATAGCAACATTTTTGTCATGTACTTTTTCCTCTAAATGTAAGAAACTAGTAATTTTTAGGGGGAAGAGTAGGGAATTTAATCTGAATTAAATAATTTGATTTTCCCTTGCCGTTAATATCTACCTTTTAAATAAGCAGAACAATTCATTCTTCTGTTGTTCTGACAAATATAGATCGTTTCTCCCAAATTTCTATCTTTTTAATAACTCTTACGTACTCAAGAAAACTGCACAAACAGTATCAGGAGCCTTGCAGACAGATTAAAAGTCTTTTTAAGGACTGATGGGCAATGAGGGAAATGAGGGAAGTACTACATCTATCGCTTGGTTTCAGTAAGGAATCTGACAATTTCTCATAATATTCTTGCAAGTAGAATTAAAGAAATTGGGAGTAGATTATAAACAGTTTTAATAATTCTCTGAAACAGAATTGTGTAATTTAGCACTATCAGCCTGAGGAAAGACCTTAATATATTAGAGATAACTAGTATTCAGAATGAGGGACATAATTGCAGGGCAGACCACCCTTAGGAGATCTCTGTGCTGAATGATGGAACCCAAAGTTCAGGACCCATACCGGGACAGGTGAAGGTAAAAAGGATTGTGAGGAGTGAATTCTAGCATAATCCATGCGTTTTGTCTCTGGCACTAAGCATATAGATTGGCACAGTGTTGAGGAAGAAAAGGGGAAGAAAAGGAAAAGGTAATTGCGTCTTTACGGGAAGTTCTGGGGTGGGCTTAGACATGAAAGGACAAGTATTCTTACACCAATAATTCAGAGAATAAAGAGAGCTGTGAGTTCAAAAAATTAAAAAATAAATAAAAATACCCACTGTTGGAACAGTTCCACTAATTAATTAATAACGTATAGGCCAAGTAGCTTTGAATTCCTGGTATCCCCCTCAAGTGCAATTTATAGAGTATTGTTTTATCCTGTTTTATATAATATATATGTTTATCTTTATTTCTATCTTATAGTGTTTTTATTACTTTTAAATTCTTAAGTGTTTATTCGGACCTTGTAAATTGCCTTAATTTTGGCCTTGATAGTAAGCTTTTAGAGAATCCATACCTACTGGGGGTGCCATATCCTGGGTGAGACTTGACCATGGACTTTGTAGCTTGAACACTAGCAGATGATTTGCCTTTAACGTTTGGTTGTTCTTTACGTCTTTCAGTAATCTGTGGCATTATGTAACGGTCGTTTCGTGTTGGTGTGTTACTGGATTTTGTTTGTTGCTAGCACTGCTGCCATCCCCACTAGAACATCATTATCTCATAACAAATTCAGCAAACGTTTGAGTACCTACTCTTTGCCAGCCATTAGTCTGCGAGTTAATTGCAGGTCTCTTAGGAGTAAAGTTAGCAGAGGATAAGTAAATTAGATCACAAGACATTCTGTACTGCCTGCAAAATAGATCATCCATGTTGAAGTTCAGTATAATAAATGATCCTATATGATGTACTCTAAGGCAGCACTGTCCAATGTAATTTTCCGTGATGCTGGAAATGTCTATACCTGTGCTGTTTAATATGGTATCCAGGGAGGCGGCTGTGGCTCAATCAGTGGGGCTCCCGTTTACCATATGGGAGGTCCCGGGTTCGGTTCCCGGGGCCTCCTGGTGAAGGCAGGCCCGCCCGCACGGCGTGGTTGGCTGACTCAGCGAGCGCGGGCAGCAAGGGGGGGATAAATGAATAAATAAATAAAATCTTTAAAAAAAAAAAAAAAAAAAAAAAACTATAAAAATATGGTATCCAGTAGCCACATGTGACTGAACACCTGAAATATAGCTAGTGTGACTGAAGAACTGAATTTTTAATTGTTTAATTTAAATTTAAACAGCCACAGTGGCTACCATATTGGATAGCACAGGTCTAAGGGATATAGCTGGTATCTGTAGCTTAGCTATTCTTTCAGAAGGAAATTTAATGCTTGGAGAGATATTTAAGAACTAATCCATGTGCTTACTATAGGTGTTTATGTTATTCTTAAAAATTGTTTCTTACCTTTACACATACTCTTTAAATGCTCGTGGTTCAGAAAGATACCAGCATCCAATTAAGATTTCTGAAACTCAGGAAAACTATGAGTAGCAGGCATGTCAGACAACCTAATGCCAGAATTTGGATAGAACTCATCACTAACAACAAAACAACTACTGTTATAAAATGATGTTTAAAAATTGGTGGCTTTCCCACATATCTGATAAGGGTTTGATATCCAAGATATATCAAGGAATCCCACAACTCAACAATAAAAAGACAACCCAATTAAGAACTGGGCAAAATACTTGAATAGATACTTTTCCAAAGAGAAAATACAAATGGCTAAAAAGGCACATGAAAACCTCACTAGCTATTAGGGAAATGCAAATCAAAACCATGAGAAATCATTTCACAACTACTAGAATGGCCACAATTAAAAAAAACACAACAGAAAACTACAAGTGTTGGAGAGGATGTGGAGAAATAGAAACACTTATTCACTGCTGGTGGGAATGTAGAATGGTGCAGCTGCTGTGGAAGACAGTTTGGCGGTTCCTCAGGAAGCTAAGTATAGAATTGCCCTATGAACCGGCAATCCTGCTACTAGGTATATACTCAGAAGAACTGAAAGCAGTGACTCAAACAGACATTTGCACACCGATGCTCATAGCAGCAGCATTCACAGTTGCTGAAAGATGGAAACAACTCAAGTGCCCAAAAACCGATGAATGGATAAACAAAATGTGGCATATACATATAATGGAATATTATTCAGCTGTAAGAAGAAATGAAGTCCTGATGCATGCAACAACATGGATGACCCTTGAGGACATTATGTTGAATGAAACAAGCCAGACCCAAAAGGACAACTATTGAATGGTCTCAGTAATACAAACTAATTATAAAGAGTAAACTCATGGAGCTAAAATCTAGAGTATAGGTTACCAGGAGATAGAATGAGGGTAGAGAAAGGGGAGCTATGCTTAATATGTGCAGAATTTTTAATAAGGTTGATTGTAAATGTTTGGAAATGGATAGAGGTGATGGTAGCATGTTACTGTGAGTGTAATTAACAGTGCAGATTTATGGGTGTGATTGTAGTTGAAGGGGAAGTTTAGGATTGTGTATGTCACTAGAAGGAAAGCTAGAAGATAAAATCTGGGACTGTATAACATAGTGAACCCTGTTGTGGGTGACTGGTTAATGGTACGAATATAAGAATGTTCTTCCATGAATAAGAACAAATGTACGTCACTATTAGAAAAGTTTAATAATAGGGTGCTATATGGGGGGAAATACAACTAATGCAAACTATAGACTATAGTTAACAGTAATATTGTAATATTCTTTCATCAATTGTAACAAAGGTACTATACCAATGCTAAGGGTCAATAATGGGGGGTGTAGGGGGTATGGGATTTTTCTTTTTGCAATAATGAAAATGTTCTAAAATTGATGGTGATGATGAATACACCACTCTGATTATACTGACAGCCTTTGACATACACTTTGGATGGATTGTATGTATATGAATAAAACTGTTTAAAAAATTTGGTGACTTCCAACTAAGAGATTGAGACAATCAGAAAACAAGAAGGAAGATATTGTGTACCTAACTGCTGTCTGTTTCCTGACTCTAAGACCTGTGATCTTATCTTACTCTAGGGGGGCTGCCGATCTGTTGAATGGCCATAATACTTTCCCCTAGATTCCACTCACCTATTCTTCCCACTCCTAATATTTCCTTTCAGGGATAAATGATGCCCAGAAAACTACTGGGCAGGAAATTTACAGGAGGGCTCACTGACACTGGTCCTTTGCTTTCTGGATGTTAAAGTCCTTCCCTGTGAGTGGCAAAAGAATAAACATACAGGGGGACAGATGTGGCTCAAATGGTTGGGCATCCGTTTCCCATATGGAGGGACCTGGGTTCGATCCCCGGGACCTCCTGGTAAAAATAAATAAATAAATAAATAAACATACAGATCAGACAGAATAGAGAGCCCAGAAACAGAGCCACACAAATGTAGTCAACTGATTATAACAAAGGAGCAAAGGCATCTCAATGGAGAAAGGATAGTCTTTTTAACAAATGGTGCTGGAAAAATTGGACATAGCATAAAAATGAACCTAGACACAGACCTGAGAGAAAAATTAAGTCAAAATGGGCCATAGACCTAAATGTAAATTGCAAAACTATAAAACTTCTAGAAGAAAATGTAGGACAAAATCTATGTGACCTTGGATTTGGTGATGAGATATATCACCAAAGGCATAATCCGTGAAAGAAAAAAATAAATTAGACTTTATTAAAATTAAAAGCTGCTGGAGTTGGTAGGTGCATGTCCAAGAGACTTAAATCTTTGGGCTGTCCATGTGCTAACTGGGCCCTGAGCCTCAGCAGAGTTGCAACACCTACTCCCCAGTTTATTGGACTCACCCAGGACAACGAACAAGGAGACGAGGATGGACAATCACCATACCAAGGAAACGAGAGAGCCTACAACTGCAAGCAAGAGAGTCCCATCCATCGGCTGTATGGGATCGAAGCCCCCTCTCAATTAGAGGTGGAGAGGATGTCACCATCCCAGAATCCTTGCTTGGGCAATGAACTGTGAACTAGAGTGGACTTACTGGTGTTCTATTATAGACTTACTGTGATTCTAGCAATGGAAGAAATTACAACATTGATGTGGAGGCAGTGGCTGCTGGAGGCTCAGAGGGCAGGGAGAGGGAAAAACAGGTGTAATATGGGGGCATTTTCAGGACTTGGGACTCATCCTGAATGGCATTGCAATGACAGATATAGGCCATTATATATCTTCCCATAACCTACAGAATTGTGTGGGAGAGAGTATAAACTACAATGTAAACTGTAATCCATGCTCAGTGGCAATGCCCAAAATGCTTTTATCAATTACAACGAATGTACCACACAAATGAAGGGTGGTGTTTATGTGGGGAAAAGTGGGAGGTATGGGGAGCGGGACATATGGGAATCCCTATATATTTTTATGTAACATTTATGTAATCTGAGTATCTTTAAATATATATATATTTAAAACAACAAAAAATTAAAAGCTGCTCTTTGAATATACTGTTAAGAGAAGGAAAAGACGGAAAAGACAGACTGGGAGAAAGTATTTGCAAAACCATAAAGGACATGTATCCAAAATATACAAGGAACTCTTAAAAATTAACACTAAAAAAAGCCCAATTTAAAAATGGGCAAAGGATGTGAACAGATGCCTCACCAAAGAAGATATACAGTGACAAATAAGCATAGAAAAGATGATCATCATTTTCATGATGGGAATGCAAATTTAAAAATGAGATACCACTACACACCTATTAGCATGGCTTAAATCCAAAACACAACACCAAATGCTGGTGAGGATGTAGAGCAACAGGAACGCATTCATTGCTGGTGGGAATGCAAAATGGTACAGCCACTTTGGGAGATAGTCTGGCAGTTTCTTACTAAACCAAATGTAGTCTTACCATATGATCCAGCAGTCAGGCTCCTCGATATTTACCCAACTGATTTGAAAATTTATTTCCACACAGAAACTTGCATATGAATATAGCAGCTTTATTCATAATTGTCAGAAGTTGGAAGCAACCAAGATGTCCTTCAGTAGGTGAATGGGTAAATAAGTACATCCATAAAATGGAATGCTTTTCAGCTAAAAGAATGAGCTATCAAGTGATACAAAAATCTGAATGAATCAAATGCCTATTGTTAAATGAAAGAAGCCAATCTGAAAAGGCTGCATACTGTATGAATACATTTATAAGACTTTTTGGAAAAGGCAAAACTGTAGGGATAAACAGTTTAATAGTTACCAGGGATTTGGAAGTGGGAGGGAAGGCTGAATAGGTGAAGCACTGGGAATTTTTTAGGGTGGTGAAAGTATTTTTTACGCTAATGTAATGGTGGGTACATGACATTTGTCAAAACCCATAAGCCAGTACAGCACAAAGAGAGAACTTCAATGGATGCACATTTAGGAGCTCAGGTGATCCCAGGATGGAATGCAGACTGTGCCAAAACACTAACTGTAATGCAAATATATGAAATAACTTCACTGAAGCGGGTGGAGGGAAAAGGTGCTGAGCTAACTAACTTTTGGAGTGAGTGGAGACTGTAAGACTAAAGGTATAAGGAACTGACTATAAGCACTGTACTCTAATTGCTAAAATTGTTTTCCACAGGGTGTACAGGTTATAATTCTGAAAGCACTATACATATATGCTGAGGTGGAGCAATAATTTAAATGGGTGGTACATGGTGGGAGCCAGGTTTCTCACTGTTGGAGAGGGAGATTACAGATTAGCAAGAAGAAGAAGCTGGAATGATGAGCAAAGAATTGCAAGAAAGCAAAAATGAAAGAATCAATTTCATATCTACATGAGGGAAAGTAAAAAAAAAAACAACAGTATTGGTACTATGAAAAATTGAGTGAGAGATTTTAATAGTACCTTGAGAAGCACTTCAAGCGAGGAGAAGGAAAGGATAAATAGAAAAATGTGAGAGAAGGTAAAGCATACAGAGACAAAGAGCTAAATATGGGTAATCGTTGCTAAAGGCAAATCAGGGCAAATAGAGCAGATTTAGTAATCAAGTTTTTTTGGTAATTGGGAGAAAACTTTCCTGAGCTAAAGAAAGATTTATATTTGTGGATTAAAAGGGGGATTCTTTGGTTCCAGGGAAATCAGTGAACATAGACACATTTTCAAACTTTTAAATTACCAGAGTAAAAGATTTTAAAAGTCCTACACATATCCTGGGAGGGGGAAAAAGTTATCTCCATAGAAATTTCTCAGGGGAAATAGTTGAAATTAAGACGCTTATACTGAGGCAAATTGGCTTTTACGTTCAGTGGTTTCTGATCTGTCACCAGTTAGCTCATATGTGATCGTTAAGTAGGGGAATGATGTCTTTATCAAGGGGAAGTTGGGTTGGTTTATATGCAATTCCGCTAAAATAGTAGGAATACAATTTTAAATCTTCAGCAGAAAAGAAAAAAGGCCTTTACCTTGGGTGATGCAGAAGCAGAAGCTGTTCAACTTTGTTTTAGGAAACTAAAAACTTCTAAAATAATTTGTACTCACAGGTTTTTTTTTTTGTTTGTTTGTTTGTTTCAAACAGTTCAGAATGGTAGAAAGTGAAAGAAATACAAATTTCTACCCATGTTCTCTAATCTCCCTCTCTACTTATAACCAACCTTAATGGTTTCTTGTTTATCCTTCCAGAAGTTTATGAATGTCAAAGTCTGCTATCTAGATGTAATTAAGACACACACATAAGTGGGATCTTATGGATAATGTTTTGCAACTTGCTTTTAAAAATCCATTGATAGATTTTTCTAGAGCACTGTTTTATACTATTTACTTATTTGTAAAGAATGTATCTAATTAGCCCCCTGTTGATGAAGACTTGCTTGCTTGCTTGTTTGTTGCCATTAGAAGCAATGCCCCAACGCACCCATCTTTGTACCCTTGTGAAGGTCTAGCTGTGGAAATTCATAGAAGTAGAATTACTAGGTTAAAGAGTACGTACATTTTGAATATATAAAAGACTGACAAAATTTCCCTCCGAAGTGAATGAGTGTACATTTCCCCACTCCCTTGTCAACACTTGGTATTATCAAAGTTTTAATGTTTGCAATCTTACAGGAAAAATGTGGTCTCTCCGTTATAACATTAATTTGCATATATTTATGATTTTGTTCAGATTTATTTGATATTTTTCTTTGTCTTCCATGTCATTTTCCATTTTTCTATTTTTTTTCTTGCTGATTTGTAAGAGCTCTTTGATATTAAGAAAATGAGTCCCCATCTCCATATTGTTGCAAATATTTCTTTCCCAGTGTATCATTTGTGGGTTTTTTTTTTTTTTTTTTTAAAGATTGATTTTATTTATTCATTTATCCCCCCCCTTGCTGCCCGTGCTTGCTGGGTCAGCCAACCTGGGGCCTCCCATATGGTAAACGGGAGCCCCACTGATTGAGCCACAGCCGCTTCCCCATTTGTGTTTTGACTTATGTTATTTCATGCTATATCTAAGCTTTTCAGTTTTTTGTAATTAGATTGATAAATAGTTCTTATTGTTTCTAGGTTTTGTTTCATACTTAGAAAGGCCATGCCTCAGGAATTATTCTTAGAAGAAAAGATGTAAAATGTAAAAATGGCTAATGTTATAAAACCAAGATTATATAAACAATGACTGAGTAATGATTGAATGAAAGAAAATCCTGAAACAAAACGATATCCATTGTGTTTTTCAGGTTTTCTCATTCAGTTTTTAAAAGAGTTGGCAGAATATCATCAGGCTAGAGAGAGTTGTGATACGGAAACTCAGACATGTTCGCCATTTCCTAGCAGAGACTCTCTTGGTAATTATAGCTTTCTCCCATAATATCTGTTCTCCTGTTTTCTTTTTGAATGAAGGAAATTACTTGATTTATCCTTGAACTGGAGGGATACGACCTGCAGGTTGCAAGGGTATTCCTTTCCTCTAGAATTGTAATGCAGGAATTGCTCTCCAGTGTTGCTTTTTATCCTCATGAATGCTAGGGCTAAATTTCCCAAATCGCATAGAGATCCAAAAGGTTACCAGTTAATTGCTTTTTAACTGGTAAGTTCTTCCTCATATCTAGTCTAAATTTATTTTAGAGCCACTAAGTTAGAAAATCATAGACTGTTTGCACTGGAAAGAACTGGAGAAGTCATTGGCCCATCACTTCACTTTATAGTTGAGGAAACCAAGGTCCCCAGAGCAAGAGCAAATTGGGAACACCCACTCTGTGTCAGAACTAATACTGGAGTCCAGCTTTTCTGGTCCATGATTCAGAGCTTTTTCCACCCTCCAGCTTTTCTGCAATACCATCCTGCCCTTTGGCTTTGTGCTTAGTAGAGATGGGAAACAGCTGCTTAAATTGATCCTATGTGTGGTAAATTGATTTCTTGGTACTTGCTTACAAAAAAAAACAGAAATAGCATCCTTAATGTTTAGGAAAAGGAGGAGTTCATAATTTGTAAAAATTTTATTATGTGACTAGGTCTTTAAGTGTGGGTTTTATTTCATTAGAAACATAATACATGCTTATTATGGAGCAGTGCTGTCCCCAAATGCCAGCCACATAGGAAACTTTAAATTTTCTAGTGGCCACATTTAAAAGGTTAAAAAAAAAAAAAACACAAAACAACCCCAGATGAAATTAGTTTTAATAATTTAACCCAATGTATCCTAAATATTATTTCGACATGTAGTCAATATAAAATATATTAATGAGATCTTTGCCTTTATTTTTTTTGTACTGAGTCTTTGAAATCAGTCTGGTGTGTTGTTTCTTCTTAAGCACTTCTCAATTGAGACTGGCCACATTTCTAGTACTCATGGACACATGGCTAGACTTCTGTTTTGCTCAGCAGTTATAGAGCATTTGAAAAATACAGAAAAGTAGATTAAAAACACATCTAAAGTTACACCAACTGGAGACAAACACCTTCCAATTTTCAATATTCTGCTTGCCTTTTGTTTTTCTGTGCATACTTTTTTTGGTGGGTGATGGTGTTCTACATGGTTGAGATTGAACTCTAGCTCCAGTTTTGCATTCTCCTACATGGTTGATTCTGATATGCAGTTGGTTTGCAGGCCACTGGCCTAGTGGGAAAAGCGCTGGCATGGAGATGCCAGAAGGCCTGGGATTCATTCTAGTTTTGCCATCATGTAGTTACTTAAACCTCTGGAAGTCACTAAAACTATATGGACATTTGTTTCCTCATCTGTAAAGTGAAGGAGTAAAAGAAATGATCTTTGATTCATTTTAAGGTTAGCATTTTGAACGTGAAAGTCACCTTTAATAATAAAGTCCAATAAAAGAGCCCTTGGCCGTAGCACTGAGAGACTGGGAAGAGACCCCAGGTTTTTCTGACAAACTGTATTCTTTGCTTTCCCCCCAACATTTTATTATGAAAATTTTCAAACCTAACAGAAAAGTTGAAAAAATTTTACAGTGAACACTGGTGTACTTACTACCTAGATCCTACCATTAAGTGATAAAGTGAGTATAATAAAAATATATCTGTATACCATTAATCCTTTTTAATTTTTGGTGCATTTCAAAGTAAAATGCAGACATCCTCACACTTTCCCCTTAGTATACTCTTTGCTTTTGAACGGAGATCTGACCTCTTGCACATCTGACTGTGTTCAAATATCCTCATTTGATGTGTTTTTTCATAGCTGAGAAGCTTCAGCTTATTGATGATCAGTTTGCAGATGCTTATCCTCAGCATGCTAAATTAGAATCTTTAGAAGGAAAGTTAACTGAGTATAAGAGAGAAATAGAACAGCAACTTCGGTCAGAAATGGCTCAGAAGGTAAGCTCTATCTTACTGCCTTTAATCAAGAGAGATCCTTTTACTTGTCCTTTAGTTTCTTAATCTTAAGGTCATGGGGAAGTATCTAGAACCTTTATGAATGAGTAGGCTCCCACACTGTTGTGCATATGATTTTTATTTCCAATCATTGCCATTTCTTTTTGCCTTTTGAGTGAGTCCTACAGGTACAGTGAATGAGATAAAACTCAAGATTAATTAAACTTAATGTAATATATTTAGACAAAGCTTTACAACTAACCCTAACCATGGAGAGAGAATTTGTTACTCTTTCTTTAGAATAGTAATTGGCATTTACAATTATTTTTGAACATTTGGCAGTTGAAATATTTTAAAGATACTGAAATAGCAAAAATTAGAATGGAAGACAAAAGAAAGTCTGAGAAGGAATTAGCTGAGTTCCGGAATAAACTCGAGAGAGCTTGCCAAGCAAAATTGGAAGCCCTTACTTGTCGGGAAAAGAATACCCTTGAGAGACTTCAGAAGCACCAGGAGGTAATATTCTGAAATGATTTAGTGGGTGGATATTTCCTGCAGCTGTTAGTACATTGGCTCAGGGTACGGGCGAGAGCTGGGATAATTGATGGAACAAGGCCCTAGGGAAGCAATAGGGCCTAGGGTCAAAAGTGCAAATAGAAGGCTCAGCCTTTGGAAAGGCTGTGGGGACCTCCTTCCTCTGAGACTGGACAGGAAAGAACAGTGGATATCAGTGCCATGAGTATGAGAAATTCATACCCCATAAGCTCCATCTTCTCAGGTGGATTTGAGGGTTAGGTAGAGGGTTTGAGGAGAGGGGGTCAGAGGCATAGATTACTTGCTCTGGGTGAGGGGAGAGCCCCTCTCTCAAGCACAGAGGGGACTGATGGATCTGTGGTGAAGGCCCAATTGGAATGGAAATAGACCAAACCAAGTGCTTTGGGGGAACTTTGCTGTTACAGCTCTCAGGAGCCACTTGGCAGGTTTGTAAGGCCAGTTAGGGAAGAAAGAAAGGGGGTCTTGGGGAGTAGAACTTTTTTCAGCTTAATTCTTTTTTTTTTTTTTTTTTTTTTTTAATGTAATGGATACTTAAAAAAAAATTTTTTTTTAATCAAACAATATATTCCACAATATATTTGGTTCATAGTAATGTGTTCATACAGTTACAGTGGTTCAGCTGGGTGGGGAAGGGAGCTAGAGGAGAGGGTAGATGGCTAATAGAGGAAAAGGGAGGGATCTGTGGCAGTCTTGAAGAGATCAAAGAATAGTCTGGACAGACTGACAGGTGGAAGAATAAGGATGGACCAAGAGTCCAGAGCTGCAGGTTGAGGGTTCAGGTGGAGATGGAACTGTGTGCAGCGTGGAAGGAAGCTGCAGGGGTGGAGCAATGGCAGAGGTCCCTGGAAGAGCCAAGGCCAGGGCTGTGAGGGTCATCTTCTCCCCTAAGCAAGGGACTGGGCAGGAGGTGGAGAGGTCGAGGACTGGCGGGGAAGGGAGGGTGCCGGCAGGAGGGAGTGGAGAAACCTGTTCCTTTCCCACGGGCCATGTCTTAGACCAGGCTGGCGCTTGGGCACTGTGTCCAGTGCACATCCAAAATGATTGGTATCAGGAGATGCTCACAGTCGGAGCCTTTCTCTGAGTGTCTACCCTTGCTTGGGTCTCCTTAATAAGACCTATTTATTTAACGAGAATTGCACCTCCTCTACACTGTTGTGTAATCTTTTTGGCATTTGGGCTCATTTCAGCTATAAAAATAAATGTTTGAAGTACACGTCTCTGAGATGGTTGGTTTTGGTTTAGATGAACAGGTTCATCTTCCAGGTCATCACCATTCAAAGCCCCAGGCCTTTATTCCTCACGGAATGTCCCTCCTCTGTACACCCATCCTCTCCTCCAAGACCCAACTTGAATTCCACCTTCTCCGAGATGCCGTCCCCGACTCCCACGGACTACTTGTTCGGGCCTCGTTCCCGCCTTGTGGTCTTTATGTATTTCTGTTTCTAAGTCCTCCCATCGTAGTACAGTTGTTCTCTCCCCCTGACTAAACTGTGAGATCCTTAAAGATGGGGACTACACGGGTCCACCTTTTCCTGCCCAGCTTCCAGGGTGCGGCCTGACTGTGAGAGGGATGCCGTGAACATACAGAAGGGGAAGCATGGCCCTTCAGTCAGGAGTTCACGTGAGCTTGCCAACTCGGAAACGTTCACACCACAACAGAACCGCAGGGAGGCTGTCCTTTTGGAACTTGATTCTAAATGCACATTTCGTTTTATTTCGTTTTTTCCAGAAGAACTTCTTAAATCTTAAGGACGTGCCTGAGCCGTGTTAATTAAATAAATCTAAATAAAATAATTAGACAAGGGATGTTAGGAAACTAGGGTAATATGGTGTGACAGTCATTGGGGACAGGGGTAGATTTTTAGGAAACTAGGTAAAACACATAATTCAAATTGGAGTCTCCTGAAAGTGAAATTGTTACCTTAAATGTCTGTACTCAGATTGTCTTCTGCACTTTAGGAAGTAGTGTATTATTTCCAGTCTGTTTTAATTTCTTTATCTTGCTAAAATTGAATGCTTTCTATAGATTGAAACAAAAGAAATTTATGCCCAAAGGCAGATGCTCCTAAAAGATATCGACTTGCTAAGAAGCAGAGAAGCAGATCTGAAGCAAAGAATTGAAGCTTTTGAATTGTAAGTATGGTTATTCATTTTGGCTATTTGGAATGAATGAGATGAAAAGGAATTATGAAACATATGCTTAAATATTCTAATGTTAATTATCAAGCAGAGTTCTTGGTTGAAAAAGGGTAGGGCCGCCTAGTTTTAAAAGGTACATGTTGGGAAAATGTGGGAGGGGTAGGGAGCAGGATATATGGGAATTCCCTGTATTTTTTTATGTAACATCTATGTGATCTAAGTATCTTTTTTTAAAAAAAGTATATTTAAAAAAAGGTACATGTTAAGAGAAGGACTGGGGTTTGCTTTCAAAATGTTACATTAAGATGAAAAGCAGGATGAGAAGGCAGCATCAGGCTGCATACAGTAAGACAAAAATAATAATTGGAAGAAGCTAGTAATGCTTTAACAAATCATGTTTCATAGTTACTGTCAGTCATTCAGCTTGAACTCTTAGTAACTGCGTTCCAGATGTCTAGACCTGCCCCATTTTCCTGCTGTGCTGTGGAAAAGAAAAATGTATATTGTCTCTGACTTGACTGGTACTGGGTGCAACTGTTTCCTGTAGTGTGTGTTACTCACTTTTTCTTAAGTGCTCCCAAATGTTTTCCTCCTTCAAATCTTACCCGGGATTGATATCAGGCTCACTAGTCTATAGTTTGTGGAATAAACCTCCCTTCTCATTTGGAATCTGCTATTAATTGAAATCTGTTTTCAATCCAGGAATCTTATTTCATTAAAGAGTTTGTCTCCATCTTCATTATTTTTTCTCACTTATATTCTATTGGTTTGGATTCTTCTGTCTACCTTACTCTATTTTGGGCATTACTCAAGAGGTAAATTGATCGAGAGAGAAAAAAGAACAAGAATGTGGGCATTAAATAGTTCATGATTTTTTTTTATCCCCTGCTCCCCCAGATGGTTCTCTTGTCTGTCTGCTCGCCTTCTCCAGGAGGCATGGGAACCAAACCCGGGACCTCCCACATGGGAGGCAAGTTTCCAACGGCCTGAGCCACATCCAGTCCCCAAGGGCTGTGGCATCTGCTGGCTTGTGGCATCTGCTCATTTAGGCATCTGCTCATTGCAGCGGGTGTGGCGTCTGCTTGTCTTCTGTAGGAGGCACCGGACATGAACCCAGGACTTCCCATGTGGTAGGACGGTGCCCAACTTGTTGAGCCACATCTGTTTCCCAGTTCATGATTTTTTAATCGCTTCACCTCCAACTTCCCCTATTCCTCCTTTCTAAGCATCTGAGCTGAATAAATATAGTTGATTGCTCTGTCACTTTACAGATTTGCCAGCAGAGGGGAGCAAATGTCTTGGATTAGTCAGTGTTCTGTGGTATTTCTCTTTAAGGCTTGATCTGGTACCTGTAACCTGATTTCCCTGCCCTGGAATTGGTTTGATGATTGATTTAAAGTCTCACTATGTCCTTCGTATTTGGAAGGTCTGATCGTCCATCTTTTTTTTGCTCCCTTTCTGCATTCTTTTCAGTATTCGATCAGATTATTATTTAAAAAAATTTTTTTTTTTACCAACACTCCTGGGCCCACCCCCTGGTAAACCTCTAATCTGCTTTCTTTCGCTGCAAATTTGCTATTTCTAGTCATCTCCTATGTGACATTATATAATTTTTGTCCTTCAGTGTCTTGCTTATTTCACTGAGCATAATGTTTTCAAGGTTCTTCCATTTGCAGCATGTCTCATAGCTTCATTTTTAATGGCCAAATAATATTCCTTTGAGTGTATGTGCCACATTTTATCTGTTCTTCTGTTGATCGATACTTGAGTTGTTTCCAACTTTGGACTAGTATGAATAATGCTGCCATGAACCTTGGTGTCCAAGTATCAGTTTGTGGCCCTCTTTTCACTCTTTGGCAAAGTGGGATCGGTAGATTATTAAATGACAAAGAGCAAGCTTACTAACTTTAATATCTATGGGCTAATCAATGAAATGCCACAGTTAGAAATAGTAATAAAGAAGAAACAAGCACATAAGTATGCTAAAGTTTTGTTTGTAACTTTTTGTAACTAATAACATCATTTACTCTGAATTGATGGTGGCCATTTATCACCTGTGACCCTTTTAAGCATTATTTTCTGTGGGAAACTACTTTGACCTTGACTTGTTCACACTGCCCCAGCCAGATGCCACAGTTCAGTCCATCTGCTAGTGCAGAGCCCCATCACTGGGCCAGCCCAGCAAATATGTGGGATTGCTGGCTCTTCCTCTTACTTCCCAGCAGTGACAGCCAAAGAACACTTTTAATCTGTTGAGCTAAAAACAAGCATCCTTTTTTTTTTTCCCTCTAAATTAGGTACCTCAGATGATGTATTTTTGTTCTTTGCCTTACATGTTTTTGGTAATTGCAGGGCCCAGAGGCTACAAGAAGGAAAAATGAAAAGTGTGGATGATGCACTTAGGAGGCGGGAGCTGAATGTAGAGAGCCTAGAGGAGACCTTTGACCAAAAGCTCAAGAATGAACTTCTAAAGTAAGTATTTCAAGGTTTTAGAGAAGTAATCTATTTGAATTAAAATGATGGCACCACGACAAAAGCTGATGAAGTAGACCAGGCTAAGGTTTGTTGACAAATTTAGTGTTTAAGAAATATGTGTTTCTTTCATTGACAGTCAAGCCTTTCCCATGAGAATTTGAGTTAAGATCGTTCTTATAAGATACAGTATAGAGAACAGCATCCTCTGCTCACTCTTGATCATAATTTCTCTAATGTTTATTGAGGACCTGTGATTCTTGCTTGCCTTGTACTACCGAGAAGCTGTAATATTGGAAGTAAAACCTTGTTCAATTATCTTTTTTTTTTTTTTTTTTTTAAATTTCTCCCCTCCCCTTCATTGTTTGCACTTCCTATGTCTTCCTTGTTTTCTTTTTTGTTAGGAGGCACTGGGGACCAAATCTGGGACCTCTGATTTGGGAGGGAGGCACCTAATCGCTTGAGCCACCTCTGTTCCCTGCTTTGTTGTCTCATGTTTTTCTTCTTGTGCCTCTTATTACGTCATCATGTTGCGTCAGCTTGTCACATCTGCCTATTGCATCAGCTCACTGTCTTGCTCATCTTCTTTAGGAGGCACTGGGAACCTCTGCTTCCTACTTTGTTGTATGTCTCATGTTTTTTCTTCTTGTGTCTCTTGTTGTGTTATCTTGTTGCGTCAGCTTGCCGCTCCTGCCCATCATGCCAGCTCGCTGTCGTCTTTAGGAGGCACCGGGAACTGAACCAGGGGCTTCCGTATGGTAGGCAGGAGCTCAATCACTCGAGCCACATTTGCTTCCTTCAGTTAACTTTTCATCTGCCCCACTCATACTGCCGCTAAGAGAGGACTATCTAACAATTTATAAATTAATCTACTTTAGTGGTAATCTGTCAATGAACATGTGCTGTACAGTTCTTCAAGTGTCTGCAATGCCAGAATCAAAAGACACTAATGAGGGAATGAATGTAGCTCAAGTGATTGAACGCTTGCTTCCCATTTACAAGGTCTTGGGTTCGATCCCTGGTTCCTCTTAAAAACAAAACAAACAAATGAAAAACCAACTGTCATTGAGGAACAGATGTAGCTCAGTAGTTGAGTGCCTGCTTCCCATGTACGAGGTCCTGGGTTCAATATCCAGTACCCCCTTAAAAAAAAAAGCTAATGAAAGATGAACTATATGAAGCAAAAAATGACATAGAGGGAGCAGATGTGGCTCAAGCAATTGAGCGCTTGCTTCCCACATGGGAGGTCCTGGGTTCAGTCCCTAGTGCCTCCTAAAAAGAGAAAAACAAAACAACAAGCAAACAACTGAAAAAAAACAACTCAGGGGAGCCGATGTGGTTCAGTGGTTGAGCGCCACCTTCTCATAGACAAGGTCTGGGGTCCAATCCCTGGCCCCTGTACCTAAAAAAAAATATATAGATATAGATTAAGGAAAATATGGGCAACTGTGGTGGGCTGTCCTCGACTCTGCATTCCATGTGCCATTGAGTTATATCTCAGTACAAAGACATTAAGCCCAAATGGGAACTTTTCCCTTCAGTGCACAACAGAGCATCTGGCACTAGAAAAGCTCAGTTAATACTGAGTAAATGAATGCAGAAGAAAAGGTAACTGCCCCACTGCCCTGGGAATTTCCTGATCAGCAGCCTCTTCTTACTGCTCTGCCTGTTATTTTTCACTGATATTCCATTACCGATTACTTGCAAAGGTTTCTCAAGTTTTACAAGTCTTTAAAAGTATTCTGTTTTTTTTTTAAAAAAGAAAAAGAAACACAGCTGCTTTCCCGTCTTTCAATTTTAACATGATGGCTTTTATCCACATATTTGATGTCAGTTCTTGTAATATAATAGTAAACACTGAAATATCTTAGTTAAAATTTCAGAAATAAATGAATAAAAGTGCACGTAGTTCACATAGTCATGTAGCTCGTGACCAGTCTGGTATTATTTGATGTCTCCCATGGAATGGAGGTGGCTGGCTTTGGGTAACTCATGTGGTTTGGGCAGGTGTTGGGACTTGGAGGATATTTACCACGGGATTGTTTCTCTTCCTCCCATCTCTGAACCAGAAAGTCAACTGGTAACAGCTGTGGCAGATGCAGTCAGGCTCCCTAAAAGCCTGCCTTTCGTTCTCAACAAGGCAGACATAATCCTGGTGGCAGTTGGCTCTTGGTACTATGCTCAGCCCCTGAGGTGAAAGTTCTTCCTGTGAGCAGGTGGGCAGGGGTGGGACAAGTGGATTGGAAGTGATGCCATGACTTATTTTCACTTGGGAGGGTCTCAAATCACTGTGGAGTCCATTGTGTACAGGGGAAGTTTACCTTTACTTCTTTGCTTTTCACGTCAGTCGAGAATAACAGAGAAATAATTGCTTTCAGTAACCTCACAATGGCACAGCCCTTCATTTTATGTGAGTGAGTTTTGTAGACCCTGTTTACAGGATTGTGTTGAAGATTCAGATCCCTGGCTTTATTACTCAGCAACAATGAAGTTTTTGCCTTCTCAGGTCAACTGTCCTTAAGCACTTCTGTGTGTAGATAAGCTCATGTATTCATAGCACTTTTTCCAGGAACATGACAAGGAACTCATTTTCAGTCATTCTGATTCTCAGGTATCAACTTGAACTAAAGGAAGAATACATCAATAGAACTAAAAGATTGATGGAAGATGAAAGAAAGAATAAAGGTGATTCTTGGGGTGGAGGAGCTGCATTTTTCCATTTTGTAGCTGGCTTCCTGAGTTGGGCCTGTTCTATGTTCTAAAGAATATATATCATCAGTTATAACAAAGGTGTACCACACTAATTTAAAGTGTCAACAATAAGGGAGCATATGGGAACGTAGTATTTTTTTTTAAAGATTTTATTTATTCATTTATCCCCCCCTTGCTGCTTGTGCTCGCTGGGTCAGCTAACCACGCCATGCGGGCGGCCTGCCTTCACCAGGAGGCCCCGGGAACTGAACCCGGGCCTCCCATATGGTAAACGGGAGCCCTACTGATTGAGCCACAGCCGCTTCCCTGCAGATTACTTTTTGATGATGCATCTACATAGTCTTGTGTTAGATGAAGTGAAAACTGCAAAATAGTAAAAGACACATCTTTGTCTTTAAAGAAATTAAGATCAGTTGGCATTAGTGCCCTGTTCTCTGACGGTGGTGTCACAACAGATGGTGGAACTCTGGTTAGCATATGTAGTGGGAGCCATTTCACCATATATATCTGACGGTTACAACCTCCCATACCTATTGGGTAACGGGGTTTATTTCCTACATGTCCACTGAATTTTTCACCCCTATGCCTGCCATTTTAGATTATGAAATAATGGGCTTTTAGGGCTGCTGTGCTGGCTGCGGATTAATAAGTGGCTTTTGCATTCACAAGGGAAACATTATGATGTTTGATTGGTTGACTTTCTCTTTTAGAAAAAGCTATGCATTTGCAAGAAGAGTTCTCAGTTGTTAATTCAAAAAAGGAAGAACTCAGTCAATATGTAAATCGTGTGAAAGAACTTGAGGTAATTGTTAAGCCTACAGTTTGTTTTCTAAATAGAGGTGAGGCAATATCTGAAATTTAAATTTTAGTCATACCTACTTTATCTTGTTATTCTCTTGATACGTTTGGAGTATTTATTATATGACTAAGAAGGTGATGGCTGAAGTTAATAAAAGAGTTCTTAATTTCAAGCTAAGTCACATAGGGAAACCAGGAAAGAGCACGTACTCTGGAGTTCTGCTTGACTCCTGCCTCTGTCCCTTGTTCCTTGCATGCCTTTGGGCAAGTTTTGTGACCTCACATTCCTTGTTCACAAAATTTGGGCTAATGCCCACATCATAAGATTTTGGAGGGAATTCAATGAGCTGATTTCCGGGCCCAGCCCACAGCAGGTGGTCAATAAATGTTAGTTTCTACCTCAGCCTCTTCTTCCTTCCCATCAGCAGCAGGTAAGAGTTCTTGTTACATTGATATTTTATAGTTTAAAACAGAAAGATGCATATTTTACATGCCACTGTTACTTTATTCCGATTGATTTGTGTGCTCTCTGAAGCATTAGAGCTGGGAACTTGAGGTATTTAAAATATCATCTGGGAGAGTGGGTGTAGCTCAGTGGTTGAGCACCTCCTTCCCATGTATGAGGTCCCAGGTTTAATCCCTGCTACCTCCTAAATAATAATATATATATCATCTGTATATAAAATTCATTTTTGCAACTCTGATGGCTTGTTTTTTTTTTGAGAACTTTGTAGGATTCCATATCCAAATTTGAGTTACGTAATGCTAAGAAAAGGAGAGCACCTCACAGTATGTTAGTGATCATTTCTAGCCAATCTGTTTATATTTATAAAAGGGTGATAATCTGTGATCATTATTGGTCCTTGATGGCATCTGGAAAATGAGATGCTAATCTTAACCAGAATCACTTGCTTCCTAGGAAAGGGTCCTACATAATTCAAGTTAGATGAACGTTCCCCTAACCCAAATCTAGGTCAAAGGATGAGTTTCTTTTTTTTTGTTTGTTTGTTTGTTTTTTGTTGTTGTTGGTTTTTTTTTGGTTCTTTTTGTTGCAGCCAACCAAACATCTGTCAAGTGACCTTAATTAAATTATGGAAGCATCCTACCAGCTTTTATTTCATCAGTACTGTAAGATCATCATTCAAATATGGTTCTTCCTTTTTTTTGTAATTTCAGCTTGAGTTAGAGTCTGTCAAAGTCCAGTCTTTGGCAATAACAAAACAAAATCACTTGCTGAATGAAAAAGTTAAAGAGGTGCATGATTATTCACTACTAAAAGAAGAAAAACTGGAGCTCCTGGCACAAAATAAATTACTTAAACAGCAATTGGAAGAGAGTAAAAGTGAAAACTTGCGTCTCTTGAACCGTATGGCTTTTTCCCTGATTTGCATAGTTTCGTAATTCATATTGTCATTATTATAAAACTGCTTTGCACCTGTAAGGTAGGCTTGAATTGGGAAAACTTTATAAAATTAAGATTCTTGGATGGAAATTACCTGTTGTTTGCTACTGCATATAATTAATAGTGTCACTGTTTGTAAGAAGAAATATTTGTGAACTCTACAAATCTGCCTCTACCACCTGTCTCGGGCTCCCTTGCCCTTTGGCTGCTGAGTGGGCTTGCCTGGAGGGGAGGAGGAGAGTGAGGTGGAGGTGGCTCTGGCCGGCCTGCACCTCTCTGCCAAGCAGGACCTTGGTGACTAGGATTTTCTACCTTCTTAGGCATAACCCAGCCATCTCCTGAGCTGGTGGTTTTTCAGAAAGAGTTAAAGAAAGCAGAAAGTGCTATAGCTCTTAAGCATAAGGAGTTTGAAACCGACAAACAGGCTCTGGAAAAACAGCTGCAAAGTGAAGTGAGTACTGCTCTTCGCTTGTTGAAGTGTTCTGGGGGCTCGGCGTAAGTCAGGCAGCCCCAGTCAGGTTCATTAGCTTAACAGGAAAAGGTATTCCCCCAAAATGTTCAAGATAGTCTTTCTCATCTGAGAACGTTTTCCAGTAATTACAGGACTTCATATTTGTACTATTAATACAATCCAGAGGAAAGCAAACTCCCCTAAATGTAATATTTTGTAAGTGCCCAGTTGTGCTTCCTGTTAAAGTTTCTCACTTTTCACCCTGTGGATAAGTAGCTTGATTTACAAATATTGGCTTTCTGACTTCTGCCTGCATGCCCTGGAGTAGCTATTCTTTAATATGAATGAATAAGTGAATAAGGCGGTGAAAAACTTGCGTTTGGTTTGCCCCCCCCCCCCCCCGGACTGTTGATCACTGGTGTAAAGCTTCTCAGGATTGGGAAAACAGAAAAATAAAATAAGTGCAATAAGAGAATTTTTTCCTTTTGTAAGTGAGCTATGATTGGTTTTATATCAATTTCTTTTCCTTCTCTAACTTTTTTCAGATTAAGCATTCTGCAGAGCTGAAGGCCCAGTTATTAGATTATGAAGCCTGTGTAAAGAGGTTAAATGTGCAAATTGCAGATTTGAAGCTGCAACTGAAACAAACCCAGACAGGTTAGAGCCATTTGTAATCCATAAAGATTTTTGTGTGTAAAGTTTGGACATTTGTGGAAGTATAATGATGCCTATTTATTGGATTTTTAGTAATTTTCATATTAGGGGAGAAGCCAGGTGCCCTGTGACTCAGGAGCGCTGCATCACCTAAATAGCAAAGGCATGCTGGCGGGATGGTCACTCCATGTGTCCCAGGAGTCCCCCAGCTCACCCTGGGCCTGTGCTTTCCTTTTTTCTTTGTTACTCCTAGAGGAAGCCTGATTGGCTGCTCCATGCTGGACAGTTGTATATGTAGGAGAAGCAGGGTGGCCTAGCGGGGAGAGCATTGGCATCAGAATCAGGGAACAGTTTGGGTTTTGAAGTTAGTTGTTGACCAAGTTACTTCAACTTCCCTGAACCTCAATTTCCTCATTTGTAATGGGACTCCGCTGCCGTGCAGAATGCAGATGAAATGAGATGGGCCCAGGACAGTGCCTGGGGATGGATAAGACCCTCAGGAAGCGGTTCCTGCTAGTACTTTATTGCTCTGTCTACTGTGGCTGCAGTGATGCCTGCCCCTGCCTACTTCCTAAGTTGTTTACTGAAGCTCCCATACCATCCTTCTTAGCTGCTTTCAAGCACAAAGAAAGGTCCTGTGTGTGAGCCGTCCAAGCAGTTTCTCACGCCTCTTTGTGGATCCTTCCTCAGTTTCCATTTGCAGTCTTCCCTCCTCAGGTGGTTGCTCCCTCCTACCTGCATTGTGTTTGTTTTTATCTCTTGACTTATTTCTCTTCCGTGCCTTTCTTTCTTTTTCAATTCAATGTTTGTCAGAGTGCCCACAGCTGAAACCATAGCCATCTCATTTCATGAAAAATAGTTCAGTGGGGATGGATTGTCCCTTGCAAGCATCTTTCTTAGGGTGCTGGGCATAGCAGCATAGGGAGGCTTTGTAGGAGAGGAGCAGTCACGTGTACTGACTGCAGGAGGAAACCCTAGGGGCGCCACTGCTCACTGAGTGTGTGACTCACCTCGGGCCTCTGTCTGTAAAATGGGAGCTACCTCATCCGCAGCTCGCCCGTACACCATGTATTTTGCAACAGCCCTGGGAGTTCGGGGGCAGCTTCCTGTAGCCGAACACGTTAATTATTTTTGTGGCCCCGAAATGTGTGACAATTCATGCTGGGTGGGATAAAGAAAGATTGTAAATGGGTGTACCTCAATTCAGGTCAAGGTTTTCAACCAAATGAGTTCAGGTCTGATCGGGCTTTGCCACCAAAGAAATCACAAATTTTCAGTTCTCAGAGCTTTGTGGGTTTCCAAAGTATATGTAATAGATTGAGGAATTAGGCACCAGGGAAGAAGGTGTATGAAGCCGTAGCTGGTACCTATAAGGTCTTAATAGATGTTGAAAATTGTCATTACCATTGCTTAAGAAAGAGTTTAATGTGCAAGTTTGTCCTTTCGATTACTCTGTCATTTTTCAGAAAAAAAATTCTCAAGCACATTTTAATTTTATTCTATACCTTTTTCCTCATTTCCCAAACTCTCCTTTTGTAATTCTCAGCTCTGGAGAATGAAGTGTATCGCCATCCCAAGCAGTCTCTGCTTGATCGTTCCATCAGTGGATTGATAGGTGGCCAGATGGTGCCTCACGATGATGATATAAGTGGTGATTTCCTGAAGAATCCTTTTGAACAGGAAAAGGTGATGGTGGGTGCAGTTATACCAAGGACCAGGAGTTATCCCCATCCAGAGACGGAGGCTAGTTCCCCCGATTCTGACCTTGAGTTTGTAGCGAATACTAAGGCACGGGTAAAAGAGCTAGAGCAAGAGGCTGAGCGTTTGGAAAATGCTTTCAGAAATTACCATCGAAGAGTTATTCAGAACACAACTGGGAGCCCACCACCAGCCCAGAGCCCGCCAGCCCTGAACTTGCTGGGAGCTCTAAAAAACATCACCTCTAGTTCCCCAGAAAGAGGTATTTTGGCCGAGGACAGAATTGTCTCTGAGCAGCCTCGAGTGAGCATCCTTAAAGAGGAAACGAGTGACGCGCTGGAAGCGCGGACAGGCAGCGCGGCTTCCTGGCCAAGGAGAGGCTCTTCCCAGAGGCGCCTCTCCTCCACTCCCCTTCCCAAAGCGAAAAACAGTATTGACAGTGAAATGCATCTGGAAGGTAAGCTGCCACCGGAAGGCTTTTCGGAGTGCCGTAGACCTGGCTGGCTCCAGCCCTCATTGGTCCTGTCGCTTGAGTAAGAGCAGGGCCCCTAAGCAACTTGAAGTAGCTCGACAAGCATGGAGCACTCTAGCTCATGCATCCTGTCTCCTGGAGCAGTGTGGTCGCTCTCTGACCCTGCTGTTGCTGGTCGGCTGTGGTGTCTCCCTATACTACAGGGTTGGTGTGGGAGTGGATGGCAGGGAAGGTGTCACGGTCTGGCATGTTGCTTGGCACGCAGAGGTGGTCCGGGAGTGGCAGTGTCCTTTCCTTTGCTGCTGGTTAGTTTCCAGACTTTATTATTACCACTGCTTGGGCCTTCGAGTTGTTTTGTGGGTCATTTATGCTTCATACTTGGCTATTTGCAAGTATCACTGATAGATTTCTTCTCAAACTAACAGAAACCACATTGGTATCTTCTCCGTGTAGTTGGTAATATTCTCCCCCTGGTTCCTTTGGCCCCGTAGGTCTGGGCGGATCACGCGTGGCCTCCCCCGATGCTTGTCCCGACAGGATGCCCCAGCCTTCACCTGCTGAGTCTAAGCACAACCTCTCCATCCCTTCCAGCCCCCCGGAGCAGCTGGCAGGGTAAATACCACATTCTGGTCGGCTTGAGCCGAGTCGCATTACCAGGTTGTTAGCCTTTACTCGGGTTTTGGGTTTTTTTCAGGTGATAGTAAAAATCATGGGGCAGTATACAGTTTGCAATCCGATTGGAAGGTGATGTGTGATCTTTGAGAATCATCTGAATTACCTGGGGACAAAAGATTCTTTTTAAAAATAATTTCTACTTAGGTACAGAAAATGCAACGTGGTATTAATAAGCATCTTCATAATTCTGTGACTAGACTTGGTTCATAAAGATAAAACTGAGCATTAAGAAATTCATGAAAGCAAATGAATTCAGTTTATTTTTAAACTTGTACCAGTTTCACACATCATTAAAAAGTAATTTCAAAAAATGTTATGGCATGTAAATATAAAGAGATAAGATTTCACTTCCTATGTCATTGAAATAAATTCTAGAGTGGTAATGGGCCCTAGGGGGCCGGTCACTGAAGCAGTGTGGAGGGGAGATCTTCGGGAGCTAGGCCACTGGGTCAGCCTGGGCTGCGATTTGAATCAGGCATGGGGCTGCCCCCCATCCCATGCCCTGCAGGAGATTTTGACTCAGTTCTGGACTGGAGCCTGGCCATCTGCAGGTCTAGCCGATTCCACTGTACAAAGTTGAGAACTACCACATATGTCTATAATGGTCCTAAATTACTTCTTGTTTGTATTGCGCTTTCTTGTGATAAAAGAAAGCCAAGACCTGCACACACACACTGAGGTAGGCTGCCTGGACACCCTGTGGGCCTGGGGTTTTATGTCTTCAGCTGATTCGTGATGAGGGTGTGCAGACTTTGATTCCTTTAGGAAAATTTTTTGTGGTTACTGAAAAAATAACCTCGCATCGGGAGGGCATTCTTACTCTTTGCTAACTGCTTGTCCGAAGTGAGTTCAACATGGGTCGCTGAGAGCAGTGCCTGCTGCATGGGGAGCCCTGGGTGCATGGTGGTTCTTTTTCTTAATAAGCCAAAGAAAATTTAACTTTGTAAAACTTTTTCTTGTGTCACAAAAGGCTTTTCATCACACCGTGTTCTCTGGTGTTACATTATTAAAACTGCACATTCATGAATTCTATTCTTCCAATCCAGTCTTTACCAAAAGCAAACTGAACTGCAAGGAAAAAGTGAATTTTCAAATCCGGACAGGCAACATTTTGAAGATAATGAGCTCAAATCATCTTTTGAATGTAAGTTCACATCTAGGTGTGTGTTTTTTAGGCATTGAATGTGAAGAAAGCTGAGTTTGGGGGAAATAGGTCTGTTGCTATAAAAAGCAAATTCATCATAAATTAGGACATTTTAATTGTGAGATAAAACCACAAATGCAGATTGTTCACCTCTTTTTTTATATCATTTTTTACATCCTTTTAAAATAAAAAATCGGGATAACAATTTCAAAGTTAGAGCTAAGCCCGGACACATGAATCCTTAATTTACCAAATTGGGATTACCTCACATTTAAAATGTGATTTTTAAATTTCTGTGGAATGTGAGAATATTCTTTTTCTTTTTCTTGAAATTATACTGATTCTGTTGTCTGCCCCAGATGTAGCAAACTCCAATCTTAGTGAAAGAATGGGGATGAAAGCATGTCAGCATAAGGGTTGGGGAACTGGCGTCCTGGCCGTGGCCCTGACATCGTCACCTCACCACACCTCAGAGCCCATTGCCTAAGTGTCAGAGAGGGTGTAGAATCAGTCATCTCAGCTGCTTTCCAGCTTAAAACATTTTTAGATTTATATATAGCCTCGTAAACATCGTTGTCAAGTCTGAAAGTATAACATTTTTTTTCCTTAAACTTTTTATTTTGAAATAATTTCAAACTTACAGGACAGTTGCAAAAATAATACAAACCCTGTAAAGAGAACTCCGACAAATCAACCCACTCCAATACCCAGATCCACCAAATTTAACATTTTACCACATTGGCTGTATCATTCTATCTGTCCTTTTCTCTGTTGATATATCTACTTATCTATCCATTTTCTAAACATTTGAGAGTAGGTTGCATCTATCATGCTCCTTGAACACATAATGTACTTTCATGTACATTTCATAAGAACAAGGCTGTTCACTAATACCTTAAGTATTGTCCCAAGTTCAAGAACTTTAGTATTCGTATGAAGCTTTCAATCTATGTTTCAATTTTTTCATGTGTCCCTGTAATGTCCTTTGGGGCCTTTTCTCTCCATTATTAGATCTAGTCTAGCATCATTTATTGCATTTAATTGTCATTGTCTCTTTAGTTACTCTGAAAGTATCATTTTGAACAATTAAATGGGAAGGCTTAGTAAATTTTGTGAATTATTTTGAACTTGCCAGCTGAAGGAGAATTTTGTTAAGCCGTTTATATTTAAATGGAATTCAGATGTTCGCCAGCAATCCAAGGTAATTCTTTTCTGTCACTGGATTGGTTTTTTCCTGTTGGGTTTTGAATCTAATTCTTTAAAGGATAAGTACATTTTAAGAAGTAAACACACTGGCAAGCACCTCTGTTGAAAGTGTTTAGAATCCTGTAAGGAAAGGACTTCCCAGTGGCTTTGGCTGAAGTTGGCAAGCTCTGCAGCCAGCTGCCCCACCTCCCGCTGGCCATCCTAAGGCTTTGTGGGGCGACTGTTCCTCCTCCTGTAGATGCAGGGGACATGCCGAGGCGGCGTGAAGGAGACGGGCTGCATCCCGCTGGCGACATGCCTCATGTGGATGCCGCCACAGCTGCCATGCCCCCCAGACCTGTCCCATATCACTACTCAGGTAAGTTTGTGTTTTTATTTCATGCATCACAGAAGGACTTTTTGTAAGTGTAGATTATTGAAAGTCTGGGGTTCGGGGGTGGTGTTGATTACATTTCCTAAGTAATTGACAATTTGAACATGTAAAGACAGGGCTGATGGGAAGGCTTCTCATTTAGTCTTCCAAGGCCAGTTGCTTTTAAAAGAATTGTTTTATTTTCCAGTCTGGTACAGCAATGACACTTTTACCCAAAGCACCTCTGCAAGGACTCTTCCACAGGAGCCTTAGTATCTAATTGAGATAATGTTTAACCCCTGGTATACATCTTTAGTGTGGTTTTAACATTTTATTTTTATTATTTTTTGTTTGATCTGTTTGCTTCCTTCGTGTCTCAAAACATCAAGGCATAAACCTACTTTGCATGTCAATCTTTGAAAAAGCTTGTGACACCGAGTGAGCTGAGTGCTAGAGGGAAACTGGTCATGAGAGTCCTGGTCTCTGGCTCCCTTTCTCTCTCCCCTCTCCACCAGATGCCCACCCCCCTCTCTGGAGGTGGAGGGACTGGGGAGGAAGGAGGCAGGGAGCGATCTGAGTGTTGTGCCAGGGCTTGCTCCACAGCCAGGTCCTTTTCTACTCTTGAGTTGAAGGAAATTCCTCAAGTAAAGCCACCTTTTAACCACTCCAAGACATTGAGAAACATCATCCCCCAAACAGATGGAAAGCTGCTTTTAAGCAGTTTCATGCTTTAAACCACAGTATTAAGGGAAATGAGGAATTACTGAAAGAAGGAAGAGATTCGGAGAGGGTGGATTTTGCTGGGGAGGCCTGGTTTGGAAAGCACTCACGCGCTCACTCAGCAAGACTTGATCGAGAGCCTTCTCTGTACTGGCTCTCTTCTAGGGGCTGGGCCTCCAGCAGTCAACCAAACCCAGCCCCTGTCTTCACAGAGCTGACATTCTAGTGGTGGCCAGGAGGGAAGCGGGGGGCAGGGGGCTCGGTGTCAGACAGTCAGTAAGCCGTCAGAGGACCGCGGGCCGGAGAAGTGCTGCGGGGGACAGCCGAGTGGGGACGGATCAGATCCCTGATGAGGTAAGGGGATAAAAAGAGTATAGCGCAACCAGGAAGAGCACCTGAGGGAATGGCGCTTCTGCCTCAGCAGCGCAGCCTAGGTTATTACTGTGGCTTCTGAAGTAACTATGAAGCGTGGCGGCTTTTTGGTAACTGAGAAATTCCCTTATATTCAACATTTCATCTCTTTGGGCACAAAGGGAAATGCTAAAGCCAAAACTTGGTGTATTTGAGGTGCCCAGTAGAAATGCTTTTCTTGCTCTTCTGTGCGAAGAGCTACCCAGCAGCTAGAGAATACAGCCCAGAGCAGAGAAGCAGCCCTTCTCTCCTCTCTCTCTTTAAATTGCCAGCAAAACACCATTCCAACTTTGAGATTGCTATTACATATAAGAAAGTGATACCATTCAGGAGTAACCCTTACTCCACCAGCAAGGAGGAGATTGCATTTCTGCCTGTGAAAATGATTCACTGCCTCCTGGCATTTTAATTTCATAATAAGGGTCGAGAGAGAGAATCTGTGTTGCCTTTGTCTTCTCAGGACAACTCACTCAGTTCCTGCTGGTGGCTTTAGAACAGGTCACAGCAAAAAGGCCCACAGTCCTCTGGTGAACCTATTAATTTTTCTGCTTTGTTAGCATTGCGCAGGTCAGAAAAGTTTAGAGCATAGCCTGGAGCCAGAGGAGGAAGGTCACAATAATTATGTGTGGGATTGAGATTGAATTCAACCTATGAGGGACCTGTGCTAAGAGCTAAATCGCCATAGATGCAGAATTAAAATATGGACCTTGACTGTGGGGACTAGAAGTGGGAGAAACAAACGATTTTTGACGAGGCAGGTAGCAAATGCCGTGTGGGCATGGTGCTGGGGAGGCTAGTGGTCACTGAGAATAAGGGGCCTCCCCCAGGAGTGGCATCTCAGGGCTGGAGCAGCAGGAGATGCTGCAGGGAGGGAGCATGTCAGGTTAAGGAGACGGTGACAGCAGAGGCCCTAAGCAAAGCCAGCATCAGCTCCAGTCAGGGATCAGGCAGCTTGGTGGCAGAGTTAGAATATGCTGAATGCAAAACTGTAGGAAATAAGTCTGGAAAGGAAAATTACAGGCAGATGGTCAGCCTACGTTGCCTTGCATTTGGACTCCTTCAGAGCAGAGATGTTACACAAGCCAATCCATCAAATCCACGTGTGTCCCCTTCAGGAAATAGATCTGGCGCTGAAGATGGAGTGCCTCATGCCAGGGAGACCACTGAGTAGGTTATGTCTTAGGCCAGGGCCATGGTGTCAGGGACCCTAATGAGAGCAGCAGGAGGAGGAGGGGAAACCCTGTCAGCCCTGGCAGCGAGAGGACAGAAGAGAAAGAGCCTGACTGAAGGGACAGTAGTGATGGTGTCAGGTATGAGGCCGGTGCTGTGGGAGGTCTGGGGAGTGTTGGTGGGGAACCCATTAGAGATGTGGCTCTGTGGCCCAGGAAGAGGGGTCAGGGCTAGAGAGAATGGTTTGAGATAGGTTGCTGCAGAGGGGAGAGCTCAGCCCCCACATCAGCCTGGGTTGAGCAGCGGGGGGGGGGGCGTGGTGGTTTGGTTTTGCTTTGATCAGGGGAGGAGACGAACACCTTTGTGGGCCTGCAGCCACTCTGTGGGGAAATGGACTTGTGCTTATACCGGGACCCTGAGGAGACAGGAGGAATCGGAATCACACACACAGGCAGAAATCCAGGGTTGGCCTTAGGAAGGGAGGAGCAGGACCAGGTGGCTGGAGAGGGTGAGACAATGTGGCGGGAGGAAGGCTGCCATACTGTAGTTCATGTTGAGGGCATCAGGTGGGCATGGTGTTGGCAGGGGGTCTGAGGGCATAGAGACGGTGGGAGGGGCACCGCAGCTGGAGGTGCAGCACAGCTCAGAAGCAAGGAGAGACCATCTGAGTCTCGACAGGATCCTGCAAATTGGTGCCTCATTTGTTGGAAACATGATGCTGGAAGCTATTCATTCTTGTCTGTCCTATTAGGCATAGATCAGAAACCAGTTGGCGAGCAGGGGGAAGAAGACAAGTTATGGGAACAGCACCTGAAAGAACGAAGGCAGAAAGAAGAGAGGCAGCGGTGTGAACGACAGGAAGCTTTAGAAAGGGAAAGAAGAGAACTAGAAAAACTGGATCAAGAAAGGGTAATAAGTATGACTTAATTTTCTGTCCTGATCAATGTGTCCTATACCTTCAGTACTTCAGGGAGGTGAGCCATTAGTGAGTCCCCAAGTTATCAGAGTGACAGAGAACTCCTTTTTAAAAAAAAAAAAAAATATATATATATATATATATATATTGATTGTGGCAACATATACAACTTAACAGTTAGCAGCTAACTTTTACAAAACTTTTTAAAGATGTATTTATTTCCCCCCCCTCATTGTTTTGCACTCGTCTGACAAACCTTTTCTTAAGAGCAGTGAGAAGGGCCACGGCTAGCCCCCTCTGAGGTTTAAAGTACAGCATTGGGAAGCACTTGCGCGTGCATGCCCGTCTGGCCTCTGTCCTGCTACAGATTTTCACTTGAGAACTGGAGTTGAAGGAAGACACGCTTGCAGGGTCCGCTAGCTGGGCCCGAGCAAGGACCAGAAGACCCCCAGGAGGCCCCCGGTAGCCCACAGAGCTCGCAGGGGCCCTCGCTGCCTCTTGCGCGCCCTGCTCATCTTCTGTCCTGTTGCCGGCCACGTTACCACACCTGCCAAGTCCTACGGGAATCAGTCTTCCTGACGAATGTTCCTGGGACTCCTGGTTCATCTGGGTCCAAAGCCCAGAGCACTTTAGGGAAATTTATCCCTTCCTTCGTTGAGGCGGCATGTTTGTTTCTCTTTAATGGTAACAGTGGCTTGATTTTTTTTTTTTTTTTTTTAAAGATTTATTTCTCCCCCCCTCCATTGTTTTGTGCTGTCTGCTCTCTGTGTGTTCTTCTGTGTCTGCTTGTGTTCTCTTTAGGCGGCACCGGGAACTGATCCTGGGACCTTCCAGAGTGGGAGAGAGGTGCTCAATCTCTTGTGCCACCTCAGCTCCCTGGTCTGCTGCATCTCTTATTGTCTCTGCTCTTTGTGTCTTTTTGTTGCATCATCATGCTGCGCGGGCCAGCTTGCCTTTCACCGGGAGGCCCTGAGAATCGAACCCTGGACCTCCTATATGGTAGATGGGAGCCCAATCGCTTGAGCCACATCCATTTCCATGATTTTTTTTTTTTTAAACCTAATTCTTGGTATACAGATTGTACTTAAAGGATCAGGATGCTATTACTGTGTTTTGTAAACTGAAAAGTTTTTAAAATGTATTTGTGTATTTCCTATTTTGATGCCCATCTATTTAATAGAGGATGATTGAAGAATCATTGAAGATGGAAATGGAGAAAGAAATGAGTGTCCAAGAAATGAAAGACAAATCTGCTTGTGGTGAAAATCCTTTAGAAAAGTACATGCAGCTCATTCAGCAGGGGAATGCTCAGGACTGGGCAGATAAGGTGAGGCTTAAAGTCTTGACAGGAATCTGTCTTCTCCATTGAAGACAAACCGGTTAAATCATAGAAAATCCAAAGTTCAAGTAGAGTCTCATGTCTTTTAAATATCTTACACTTTTTCAACAAAATTTTACAGCTTTTACTTGGGTGACAGTTTTAAGAAATTTTGATTTGTGAAAGCTTGTAAAGGTTGGGATGTCTCTTATTAAGAACAAGAAAGAAAGATCTGTCAATGAATGATGAATGAATTAGTACAGCCTGAGCCATTCCTCTTTTCTCTGAGTCTGAAGCACTAGGGATGTTGAGAATGCATACCATATCGTTTATTTTGATGTGCTCGCTAAATTTAGTGTTAAAATGTCACCTGGTTTTTAGACTCTTAAATTACATATTTATTTCAAAAACAGTTCTAAGAGAAATCATAGTGTTTTATAAAATTAATACGTATCTAAGTTCAAAATTTTTCCCCCCCCCCATGTATCAGAGCTCAAAAATGATAGTCCCCAGAGAGAGATCACTGTCAGACACACTGCCACCCAGCGACAAAGATGAAAGGTATGGGGCTTCAGAACTTTGTCTTCCATGGGCAAACCGCTGTCACCTGGCTGGGTTTGTTAGCTAGGGGAAGCTTGCATATATTTGAGGTTGCCTGAAAGAAGTTATTGAATCAGTCAAAATTACTAACTACAACTACAAAAAAATCAATTGTGATTTTGTAACCTGTGAGATTGCTCTTGATACAAATTGTAAGCTAGAGCATAAACGCTTAAGGGAAGGCATGAGAACGTTATGAAGATCCTGAATAAACCTGATGAGCATATTTTTAAATTTTAATTTTTGTCTTTCCCTAATTTAGTTTCACGGGCCTTTCTCAGGAAGAACCAGATGACTTTTGGTGATGAGGTTTGCTGTCCAGCTTACATAGAACAAGAAGTTGTTACATAATGGGTTGGTCTTTACTTTCTCTCTCATAACACAAAATTCTTAATGAAGATTATGTGTAAGCCAGTGTGAGATTTTTCATAATCCTTTTTGGAACTATAGTGTATAAACCAAGAATAAACTAGGCAAGTGACACCCCTCCTCATTCTTATGCCTTCATCACACTAGAATGAACTGCCCTCCTCCCCCTTTAGTCCCAATACTTTTTTTAACGTGTATAATCCATCTTATTGGTCAAATTCTGGTCCTCCATTTTGGAAGTTTAACCTGTGTTCTTTCCAAAGTTGGGCTGTCACCTGTAAAACGGGACACCCATCTTCCCCAACACCCTCCAGGACATGGGGCTCTCAGTACTAAAACTGATGGTGGCCCAGATACTAACACAGGAAGGCTTGGTTTGGCCTTTCTGATAAGATCCTAGAGATCTTTTCCCACTACAAACTGGGCTGAATGAATTGTTTTTTTGACAGTGATATTTGTTTAGTCTTCATTTTTTAATGAATGGACAAAGTATTTCACTTGGTTTTCAAATGAAGCTCCCCCACCCCTTTTTACATTTCTTGATTTAAGTTTCACAACTATAGAAATGGAAGAAATCTCTACTCCTCTCTCTGGAGGTTTGTTTTGTGGCAGGGTTACTGCCAATATTTTACACTGAGTTTATTCTGGTGACTCATATAACAATTGCACAAAATGCTACATTAACAAAAGATATTAAATAGTGTGCAAAACATACAAAGGTTGTTTTCCTGTTGTGTGTGAATGAGCCAGTGCCTTGGTTAGAAATGTTAAGTGGGAAATCCTTACCAAAATGTCAGGTGTAGAAAATCCAGATGCATATTTGTGCTGACAGATAAGTAGTTTTACTTAGGATTTCATTTGTGAATCTTTTATAGTTAGTTCTGCTGCTTCACAGAATACCTGTTAGAGCTAGATTTTCTCTGCACCTGAGTAATTGTTCTATAGACTCTTTATATCTTGGCTTTGTAAATAGCCAGTGGTACCTGGACCCTTACAAAAGCTCTCCAGTCAGTGGCTGAGTTTATTTGTTGGAGAAATAATTCTATACTTTTTAAGTTGTACTTTGTGCAGAATACAGCCCAGTGGGTTACAATACTTTCTCAACTTGCTCTCACTTAATTTAGACCTGGTTTCCAGACAAATGTGCAATCTTGATTATTCAAAAGTGACATAGATAGGATTTATGTATGGTAAAAAGGCAAGTGACTGAAGCTATAGTTTTATTTCATTACTCTGAGTACATACACAACTATTTCCACCTAAGTAGATCTTTAAAATAAGCATACACAAGTATTGACTATTATCTACAAATATTTATTGTAACACTTGAATAGAACTACAGGAAGCCCTTGGCACTGATAGAAAATATTGATTCACTGTTAGGTTACAAAAATTTATACATAGCAAAATTTAATGCTCTTTACATAAAAAATATTAGACTACTTAAACAAAACTTTTGAAAAGTCCTGGTAATAGCTACCAGAATTAGAAAAGTAAAATTAGGCTTTAGACACTACCTCTTGTTGGAGAGCACTGGATGCTAACAGTGCTTCCACTGTAGGGGGTGTGGAATAAGACTGTCATGCACCAGGAAAACAGAACACGAAGCTGTTTTGGAACAACTGTTCTACAAGAGAGCTTCTCCCAGTTAGAAGGTAAAAAAGATCCACAGAGGCATTTTTAGGCATTAATCAAGAAAAGAATCCAACTGAAATGTCATACTTGATGAGTGTTCAATTTTTAATAACAGCTTGATAAAGGTATGCTTCCTTTCATTTTAATACATTTCTGCACATGTATATGTTTTAAAATCCAGGAAACAGCCAAACCACAGGTTAACTCTTAACATGAATATACATAGTTAACTATATTATGCAGCCCCTTTTAAAAAGCACTGATAGACCCAACAGTTACATGTATCATTTCATAAAGAACACCACAAAGTTTACCATCACTAATACCCATTACCTATAGTCGCCTAATGTTCTGGAACACAATGATTTTAGAAGGCAAGTTTCTTCTGAAAATGGCTTAAATTCAAGCAGTTTTCTCGTTGAACTTTATTCCAGGAAACTAAGATTTAGACAAGAAAAACTGAAATAAATACTAACCCTAATTTAAATTACTTAAGTATTCAAGTCTATAAAAGTAGGAGGTCTGTGGTCTATTTGCAATTAGGTTTTAGTTGGTATGAAATTGTAAACTCACTCTCCAGACCACTAAGACTGGTTTAGAATGGCGGTCATTTTAATAAGGTAACACTTCTTAATTAAGAAAAACATTTATGGAACAAAATTCTGCAAAGGAGTTAGAAATTTAAAGCAAATACTCATATTTCCCGAGGAGGAGGACAGCAAATGGGCCACTACCATTTTATTAAAATGAAGTCTCATATAAAATTGATTCTGGAAGGCTTGTCAATAAGTCAGAATCTAGCTTATTCAGTAGTGGGTGAAGAATTATAGGGGCTCATTTTAGGGTAATGGAAAAATAGCCTTCCGATCAGCTCAGGAAATTAATGTGTCCTGGACTTCTAAAAAGTCAGTTATAAGAATCACATTATCTTTGAGCCAAAGTTTAATAAATGCCAGCTATCAAATGGAACCTAATACCAATTCCATCTTGTTTCCTATTGAGGTGAGTTTTTATGGTTACATCCCTTGATGCTGGCACATGACGGATTCCCATTGCCTGTCTTGGTAGAATTGCTCTAGCAATAAGTGTGATCGTGCCACACATTTCAAAAGTGTTGCCTTTTAAAATGGCTATCATGAAACCTCCAATATCTGTTCTAAAGAAAAAGATTTATCCACTCTAGAAACACATCCCAGCAGCTTGAGACAGACAGTGAAGTGTTTGTACTTCTACGTTAGTTTGGTGGGGTACACATCTGTACTGCAGAGCAGCTGTCTGCTGATTTGTCAGAGCTGTAAATTCTTCAGCTGAAACACTCTGGCAAACATTTATGTGTAAGAATTGAGTTGTTCTTTGGACCGAGACTGGATATCTTGCAGCTCCTGTTCCTCCTTTGCTTTGATATCCTGGTAAGCCTGCATTTTGCTTGCATCCTTTAAGTAAGCCCAGTTAGAAGACAGTATCATGAGGAAGTGGATCTGGAAAAGAAGGGTGAGCATGATGGCTAGTCAGCATGTCAGAAGGCAAAAGCAAGCTGCTAGTCAGATTAGACGGTCTTTACTTTGAAAAGTGGGGAGAGAGGTTATTCACTATTACCGCTCATTCTGCTGTCAGAGGGTTCAGACGCTGAAGCATGCTCTGCTAGTTTGCTCAATATTAAAAGGCGGAAGAAACGTTAGTATACAAACATAAAATGAACGTTAAAAATAATGGCCAAAGTTATTGTTAAGAAAAAGCAAAAATGAAATAAAGGGTGCTTTTTACTGTTTTGAGAATAATTTTAAAGACTAAGGCAGAGAAGTTCAGAAACATGTTGTGTTTTTACTTTAAAATAAGTGCAGGGCAAAGATCTCTTCTACCTGTGGATAAAAAGAAATTCCCCCAAAGGTCTAAAAGTGTGAACAATATTTATTTTGGGTAAATAATAAAAAACTACATATTTAACATGAAAAAAGTTAAATGAATATAAAAACCAAATTTAAAACTATAAGCAAAGCATGCAGTCTCTGTGTTAAAGTTTTAGTAGTGAAACTACATTTTCTATTCACAAAATGTGCCAGAGTCCTTCTTATCATTCTTTACAGGTGATGTGGCAAATACTTCTTTCTCGTTTATTTTCCTCATCTTTCCTGCAAAATAAGCCTACATCTCAGGTTCCTTCAATTTCATATTTCCTTCTCAACATATTTGCAACTCTTAGATCCAGGCAGTTTCTCTTCCCATTAAAATCTTACGTGCAGTTTCAGAACTGGCTGTAAGGAATCAGTTACTACTCACCAAAACACAACAATTTGGGGGGCTCTGAAAGGAATGATGGTGTTAGGATGGGGAAGCTGCACACATAATACTTTTTTTGATGAAAACAAAGGGGGGTGGCTTATTTTAGGGGCTGCTTTTTTTTTTTTTTTTTTGGTAATGAACCATGTGATCATACATTTTTAATCAAATTTAAAGTAATTTGCAAACTATTTTCCAGAAAAAGAATCTGACCAAACAGAATCCAGAATAAAATGGTTCTCTTCCATTTCATCTTCTGCATTCATTTTCATCATTGGAAGTGGTTATCAAGCAAGCAAAAATAAGGGGAAAAAATGCAGGTATTCCAAAGCTTAATGCTTCATTTACTACTTAAGAGTTCAAGAACATCATTTTCCAATGACTGCTGACCACGGTTAGTAACTGAATCCTTTTCAAACGAAGTAGCCAGATCTCATTTTGTAATTCATGTACAGTAAGTCGTTCTATTAATCTACCATGCAAAATGAGTTTACTAAAGCTGTTTAGAAATTACTGTAACAAAACTGCCAAAACCTAGACTCTGCTTTAGTCTGGGGTGTCAGTGATATTTCATGCTACGTGGTAGAGCTCTCTAGAGCTCCTTATTGGCCTTAGGCAAGTTAGAATTTAGTGCAGCAATCCTCCCGACTCTTAAACTTCAAAACCGCATAGTTATATGTGGTGGCCATCATGTAGATCAGCTGGTGGAAGAGAACAAAACAGGACAGTGAGTCACAGGTAGTGCGGGCCGGTGCCTGGCCCACGGCCAACTTGGTCCTTTTCTCATCTCACATATACCATCTAAGCCTCAGCTATGGCCTAAGAGAAAGCCAGGTAGTTTATCAGAAGACTTGGGTGTGCTTGAAGAGCTGGGTCAGCAGAACAGAGAGGACGCCAAAGGTCTGACTTCCCTCTCTTTCCCAAAGTGCCTGTTCTGCAGCACTTAGGCCCCTTCCTGCCCACTGCCTAGCTGAGAAGGTGACCACCGTGATCTAGCAGGGTGGTACTTTTCACGGACTGTAACGGGAAGAAATAAACACAATGATTTGGAAAACAGAATGACTCATTTCAGAGCAGCTGAGGTTTCCCCCACTTGCTTTACCAATATGTTGGATTTCTTCAATTCACAAACCAAGCCCCCACATTACATACACACACATGCACATATATGTGCACGTGTTCATGTATGTATAGATGCATATTTCCATTTGGAAGTTAGGGGTTTTGGGGTAATGGGTAATGCCCAAATGAGCATTTATTTGTCCATTTTTGAAGTTATGAAACAGGGCTAGATGCAACCAAGCAATATGCTAGTCTGGGTCCACAGGTGCTCGGTACCCTTTCTTTCCACAGAATCCAAATGACGTCACCTACAATCTGTGCCCAGCCAGCCAACTAGTACTTCCTGCAAGTGAGACCAGGTGATACATTTCCACAGGGGAGGTTTAGCCACCATGGAGGACCTGGCTGGCCTCGGGAGGCTGCTCGAAGGGAAATCTGTCATTATAGAGACTGCAGGGAGGGGCCTAGACTAGGGCAACCCGGGGCATTACTCACCAGGGCAATGACGGTGGCGCCAGCTCCCGCGCAGGCCACGATGAACAGGTGATAGGACATGTAGAACTAGGAAAGAACAGGTGCTGCCGTAAGCATTTTGTGCAGAACAGAGCGGCCTACCCCAGCTCTGGGATGCTCCTTCACCTTTCTCCTTCACAAGCCTTCTCTGCAGAGCTGGGGGCAGGGGTACTCTCCCTTCACACCTGCTTCTTCACCCCGTGCCACAAAGAATCACCTGGGGGCTTTGAAAACTTTCTGGTGCCCAGGCTGCCCCTCAAACCACTTAAATTGGAGTCTGCAGGGCAGGCCTCAGCCCTCAGTCTATGGGCACATTCCCTTGAGGGCTGCAGCCAGGGTGGCCCTGCTTTGAGCCAGTCCGCATGATGAACATGCAAGCGACTAGGCCGATGGCAAGGGGCGGATACTTCAGCCATGCCTTCCTTTCCAAAAGGATGTTAGAATTTTCTCAAATACACCAGCTCCCACTAATGCGTTTTATGAAATTGGTTTTATAACCAGTTATAAGCCATTGACGAGAATATTCCAGGGCTGAGAGATCTTACACCAAAGTGTTAGGGATATATTGCCAATTAAAGACAAATGAGAACAGCAAATCCTGAAAATATATGTGATTAACAGTGGATTGATTTATAGACATTTGATTTGTGCACAAATTCAGGGGAATCTCTTACATTTGTTCTGGGACAAATGTGCTACTTTGAAAAACTTTCTGAAGGGGAAAGAGAGATATTTTCAGGTTTGTAGGGTTGGGGTCACTCCCAAATTACTGCCAAAAGGAAAAGCTCTTCAGTTCACTCTCAGGCCCCTCACCAAATGGGTTGAACCATATGAAACTGCCATTTTTTTTTTTAAGTCAAAAATGGCTGAGTAGTGGCCATTACACGTAGTTCAATCTACGAGAGAGCACTCTCTTGCTCTCCTGTATGGGGGACCATACAGGAACCCCCTGCCAAGGGCTGGCTTACCTCATTTGTGTTGCAGATGTTCTCTAGGGTGGAGCCACATATTTTTCCTGGGAAAGCATTCCAAGGAATGATACCTGCAAAGAGCATCCCAATAGGACGTTAGCACAAAGGACGGTGCCTGGTGCTAAGATGGCCCTCACCACTTGGAACACTGTTACAATCTGCAGCTGACCCTCTCCAGTGGCAGAACAGGCTTTGTGGAATGAACTGGAAGCCCCATTGCAAGACAGGGCAAGAGCAGAGGCACCTACCTAGTCCGCAAGAGGTTTACACAACCTGACTACTTTGCCCTGACAGACCAGGCTTTGTTCAGTGGAGTTGATAAGCATAAAAAATGATTCTCAAAGCTAGGTTTTCCCTACGGTGAACTAGTTACCCATAATTAAGCAAATGCAGAAAGACCCCCTCATAAAGCTCCTCTCCTTATCAGATTTCATCATGCGCCGAGGGTCACATACATTTCTGCATGAATTGTGGGGGCCTGGGGCCTGGCTGTGGGAGGAGAGTGATTACCAAACTTGAGAGTAGATGCTTAGAAACTTCAGTAGCAATTTGACAGTCATTTGTTGGGATCCCAATAAAAATTTTGGATGTCTTTGTTTATAAATTCATTTTTATTGTGTTTACAAATGTATTGGCAACACTGTTGGATTGGAAATAAAGGGAAAAAAAGAAAAATCCTGCCCTTAGCCAGAGAGAGTAGGCTAAGCACTCCCTTTGGTGTGTCTTTCATTGAAATCTTGAGAGGGTCCTATGGACTGTTGCACTTTTCCCCCTTTAATGCATAGGTGTGTGCCTAAATATTCAACACGTCTCAGATGACACTTCTCCTAAAAGGCAGAGATGGTATTAAACAAATCCTTATTTCTTCCATCCTTGCCATGGGCCAAGAGTAAATCCATATGTTTCCAAAAAATGGGAAATGATTTCTCAACCTGTTAGTGAAGCCAGTGATTTCATGAATAATGAGCTGGGCAAATATAGAAGATCTAAAAGGAGGATTACTGATGACCAAAAATTTATGGTCAGAGGATCATGATATTTATTTTTATTTATTTTTAAGAAGGTACTGGGAATTGACCCCGGGACCTTGTATATGGGAAGCAGGTGCTCAACCACTGAGCTATGTCCACTCCCCAAAAAATTCATTTTTAAGGAATGGGGAAATGATAAAAATCTAGACACATTTATTTATGACTAATTTTAAAATTCAGATTTAGGCTCTATTTTTAATCCATTTTAAAGAACACTGCATTGAACTTTGGTTTAGAAGAGCTGGAGATAGTTTTGTGTTGTAAGATAAGTTGTTGAGGATAAGTCACAAAGGAAAAGGAAAAACAAAAAGCAGAAATGAAATAGTCCTCTCTCCCCAGAAAAGCTCTGAAAGGAGTTGTTTCCTCTTTGAATCTCATGAAAAGCTCCCCCCTCAACCGGAAATCATGTTTCTGCCAAAAGCATGATTTCCTACCATACTGGCTAGAAGCACCCCTTAAACTCCTCACTTAGGATGTGGCTTTCCCTCACTCAGCAGGAAAGTAGAGGCCCAAATTAACTGACAGGAGAATCCAATGCCTCCGACTCGTGTCTTCTCAGAAGGATCCAGCTGTCAACTTAGTTGCCCATTGTGAGGCCTGGAACCGGCTGACAGCAGTTGAAGACAGCTTTTAGAGAGTACATCTGATGACTTTAAAATGGGCCTGGGTTTTGTCTTTTTCAAGATATGTGGAGTTGGAGCAATTGGTCATTTTAAAAAGCTGATCTAAAGAGTTGGGTATACAAAGTAATTGAATTATACAGTGCACACTATTAATTTTGATGGAAAACTGAATACAAAACTGAGAAGACATGAGAAAAAATAGACAACCTTTTTAAAATAATGGGCATGCAGAAGTCTCTTTGGGTGGAACTGCATTAGAAGTAGTTTACAAAGCTGTTTTTAGGACATCCTTGGAAATAAACACCCCTTAGCAACTACAAAGCCTATGTGATGTTTCAATCCATAACACTAAGCAGATTCAGGGAAAGATGATGAACTGTTCTAAGAGAAGAATGTACCAGCTAGATCACGACGATCACCAAGACACCCACATAATGGTTAGGGTCCAGACTTCTGCACGAGAGGCTAACAGAGCAAGCGGGATGAAGAGGAAATACCATATTGCCGGATATCCACGCAGATCTGCTCCACGCCCGCCGTCCCGTTGGCCTGGGGTGACTTGATGACTTCGCACGTGGACCATATGTTATAGAACATGAACACGGGCACCGCGGAGAACCCGAAGACGCCCAGCCAGGCCACTCCGAGCACATAGGTGAGGAAGACGAACTAAGCCAAAAGAGAGGAAGACGGAAGACTTGCTGAACCCCGCAAGGCCGTTCCCCGAGAGGGACGAGTGCGTTTCGGGGCGCAGTACTGAGCCTGTGGGATGAGCTCGGGACCACTGGCCACGGGCAGGACGGCAGGGAAGCCGGGGAGAGCAGGGGAACGAGAGCTGGCTGCCGGGGCGGGTAGGCACGCTCTCCAGTGTCAGTGCCAGAAGCGACTGCGGGGCCGTGTCCAGGGTCCTCTCAACTGGGACCAGGCGCCAGGTCACCAAGCGAGTCTGCGACAGAGCCTCTCATCGCTTGTGAAAAACCCGTAGCCTCGCACTCCGTGTGCTCACCAGCTGCGGAATTCTAATTTGGTTACTTTCTCAACAATTACCTTTATTCTCCATAATAGGCGGGTGGGGTCAGGAAACTCCAGGGCCCCAGGACGCAGTCCCTCAGGAGGAACTTTGCTAGTGTCACGATCCTGTGGAATTACTAGAACATCAGATGCTCAAGCCTCCATTACAAGTTTAAAATAGCCTTGAACACCAGCATACCGCCCAGGAAATCGGATAAAGTTCTCATTTCCCTCTGGTTGTCTTTAGTCTTTAAGATCCACAGCAGCTTTGCAAAGCAGAGCTGGAGCTTGGGGGGGATCGTGCTCAGCTTCACCCACGCGCAGCTGTGGGCGATTGCAGCAAGAGCAGAAGCATAGGCTTCCCTTTCTTCATAACCTTCTGCCTCGACCACCAAATCTGAGAGAGCGGTGTCTCTGTGCTCAGGCTGTGCACCCACAGGGTGGGGGCCAGGGGCTGGGCTTTTTGAAAAGCCGGGGGTGAAGCCCTGGGGCTCCACGTTAACCTTCCCAATCCCCGAGGCACACCTGGGCGATGCCTGCTCCGCCTGTGGCTCAGGCGCCCGTGGGGCGCCTCCTCTTGGCCACCCCGGGAAGCCGCAGAAGCCAGCCCCTTGCCCATGTTCTCAGGAGAGCCTCTCCGCTTCCCGAAGCATGGACATTTCTAAAAATATTTCAAGGAGCCTGACGGTGCAGCTCTGCGCCCCTTCCTCCCGAGGTTACAGCTCGCCTGCTCCAAGCTACGGTTTCTTTTTCCTTCCCTTGCGAGGAAAGCTTGGCTTTCTTTTTAATAATGCCACAAAGCCTGGCCAAAGGGGCCCTGGTGGCCTCCGCCTCGGCGCGCCTTCCCGTCTCACGGCAGCCAGGGCTCCGGAGGGAAGGCCGGCGCCCAGGGGAGAGGGCCACGGGCGTCCGGGGGGCTTCCTCAGCGCGCGCCCCCAAAGGGCTGTCTGTTCCTAGGGCTGCCGGACAAAGCCCCCCCAGCTGGGTGGCTTCAGGCACCAGAAGCGCACTCTCCCTCGGGTCCGGGGCTGGCCGTCCGGATGAGGTGCAGGCAGGGCCCTCCTTCCTCTCAGGTCCCAAGGCTGTGGCGGCCTGCCGGCAGGCCAGGGACACCTCGGCTTAGGCAGAACGATCTGCCTTGGTCGCAGGCTGTCTTCTTTCCGTGTCCACATTTCCTCTCGTGAGGACACCACTGCTGGGATTAGGGCCCACCTCATTAGTTGACAGCCAGGACTAATGAGGACAAGGCCCACGGGCAAAGCGGGAGGCAGCTCTGCCATCCCTGGTGGGCAGAGCACGCAAGGGCCCAGCTGCCTGCCGCTGCTCCCCCTCAGAAAACTGTGCCCCTGGCAGTCGTCAGCATGGGGCTTTAGCCCCACATCGGCCCCCTTGCCCTGTCACCTCCACCTGCCTAACAGCCCGTGTGGCAGGTCAGCTTGGCCATCCTGGGGAGGCCCAGAGCACATGAGGCAGAAATGACCAGTGACACAGATGGCACGTGAATCGTCAGTGACAAAGAGAACGAAGGCCCAGGCCCTCTCCACCCAATGGAAGCTTTTCAACTTTTTAAAGGCAGACCTTTTCTCAAATAAAATCTAATATCCACAACAGCTAACGGGGATGGGGGGGGGTAGGCGTGGTGGCTGAGAGAGGGGTGGGGGGCCCTCCCAGCTTGGCACCTTGGTACAGAAGCCCACCCGGCCTCCCACCCTTGGGCCTTCGGAGGAGGAGTGACATGTAGGTGGGGCCTGAGGTGACATCGAATCAGCTGGCCCCATCGGGGGCATCTCCCTGCCACTTCCTTCTTCCTTGACCTCAGCATCATTACTTACCTCTCCGGCTGTTCTTCCTTAAGAAGGCTCTTCTGCTGCTGCCTTCCCAAGAGACACGAGCGTGCCCCAGGGCTCTTTCCCTCCCCGGGCTGGAACTTGTTCACATCTGACACGGGTAACTCAATCATTGCCGGCCCAGAGTGTTCTCAGAAACCCCAGCCCCAATTATCTGTGCACCTCGAGAGGGCTTCCTGGCTGTGCCGCCTTCGCATCAAGCCCCAAGGTGTAATACGGAAACCATCTCCATCCTCACCCACATGACATGTGCACCCTCAACTCGTTGCCCAAGTCGGAGACCTGGCACTCATTCCCTTCTCTATCCAATCCTAAAAGGTCCACCTCCCTCACAGTCTGAATCTGTCCCCAACTCTCCACCCCCTGGCTGAGCCTAGTTCACATCTCCATGTTGGCACGCCATGACCCTGGCAATTGCCCCGTGCTGACCTCCTTCCCTCCTGACAGCCACACCACTGGGAGATGGCATGCTCTCTCTTACCTTCCCCTGCTCCTCTTTGTCTTCACACTTTATGCCTAGCCTGGCATCCAACTGCTCTCCTGCTCTGGTCCCTGTCCCCTCAAACAGCATCATTTCCATTCCTTGTCACCGGGCCTTTCCCTTCTGCCTGGGGCACACTCCTGGACCCCTATAGCTCCCCTCTTTCCCGGGACCCTCTGCCCTGCGCCTGCCAGTTTCTCTTTCCCGGGTCATTTGTGGGGCATTTGCCTCCAGTCTGTCCTGCTGCCAAGCCTTGCCCGATTCTGGGCATGGAATCAGTGCCACCCTCCCATGCCCACTACCACTCCCCCGTGCCCACTACCATTAGCACGCACCTCCATCGCAGGTCCAGGCTATGTAGCAAAAGACACAGAAACTCAGCAGAAACCAAGGGCCAGGCATGTTTCCACACGGTCTCCCTCAGTCCCTGGGACCAGCGGCTGGGGGGGACACCATCCCCCCAACACAGGACCTCGCCTACCCTGAGGAACTTAATTCATGCCGCGCTCCAGACCACTGCTGCCCAGGCTCATGCTTCGGGACACAAAGGATCATGCCACCATCCGCATGCCCCCTTTAAATAGGATGCCTCTGATTCTCAGCCCTCCTGACATTTTAAGCCAGTCTCCATGTCCTCTCCTCACTAAGAGCAGGAAGCTCTGTCAGTACCCAGTGAACCAGGGAGCCCATCACCCCAGTCGATTTTCCTCAGGATTTCTCCCTCAGCATTGGCACTTCTTTCTCTCTTGACTCCGATTGTTTCCTTTACACCCAACCCTGCTTTCAAATGCCAGAACAAGTAGTCAGCTGCTTACAAGACATTTCAAGATGAACGTGCCACTCTGAACTGAAATTCAACACATCACATTTCAAATACCATACAACCATTTAAATCTGCAAAAAATATTCTTAGCTCAGGGGCCAAACAAAACGTGAGAGGCTGGATTTGGCCCACGGGTCGTAGTTGGCTAAGCACTGTCTTAGCCTAGGAGCTCTGTGAGGGCAAGAGCTTGCATTTTGATCTTTGCACCCCCGTGGGGCTCGCAAAGTCCCCAGGTAGGGGCATGCTCTGGTGGGTGCTTGGCAAGTACTTCCAGAAGGGTTGTGGTGATGTATAACAGTACATGTAAGTTATGGCCAAGAGGAAGACTGAGACTATGGAAATTGCCTCCTTTCATAGTTGGAACTTTACATTTGAAAGATTGTCAGTAAACTTAATGCCAGAAGGTTGATAAGGGAAACATCTGATTTAATACCTCGAGCCAGAAATTTTAATTTGCCGTCAATAACATTTTGAAGGTTTTCCTATTTCTAACTCTAAATTGGGAAAGACGATATTGTGTCATGGCCCATCCTTCCACACTCGATTCCATCACAGCTTTGACCCAATACAAAGAAATATGTAAAAGTGTGGCTCTGATTATTTACAATTGCCAAAAGGTAGAAGCAACCCAAGTGCCCATCAACAGATGGAGAGTTAAACAAAATGTGGTACTTACACACAACGGTATAATATTCAGTCATAAAAGGAATGTAGTTCTGATACATACTATAACATGGATGAACCTTGAGATACCGTGTTGAGTGAAATAAGCCAGACATAAGAAGAAACTACTGTATGATCTCACTTATATGATCCCCCTAGAAGAAGCAAATTTCATTAAGACAGGTAGTAGATTATAGGTTGCCAGGGGCCCAGGGTTAGATGGAGGGAAGGGGGCGTTACTGCCTAATGAGCACAGAGTTTCTGTTTGAGGGGATGGAGGTGTTGGGGTAATGGATATTGGTGATGGTCGCAGCATATTGTGACTGTATTTAACTCTACTGAATTATATACTTGAAAGTGGTTAAAACGGGACATTTTGAGTTGTATATAAGTTACTACAATAAAAAGCTTAAAAATGATAGATAATAGTAATATTAAGCATTTCCATATGGGGGCATTTAGACTGGGGATACTTAGCCCTCAAAAGCTCCTGAATAAATTATATTTGAACAGAGTAAACAAAGCCTGGCTCTGGTTGCACGTCAGGCCTTCAGGTGTCAGGGCCCAGCACTCACCATTCCACTGATGCACCGGCCGCAGGCGGTGGTTTTAAACTCCCCGTGCAGCTCTTTCACCGCACTCGTGGTGTAAAAGCCTTCTGCCAACAGAATGATCCCGTACAAGAAGAAAAAGGACGCAATTCCATAGATGACGTACTGCATCAGCTGTATTCTATGAAAAGGAAGAAGTCCTGAAAAGTTCAATTCACTGCATGGTAAAGAAAGGGCCTTTCCTGTCTCTGTGATGCCAGCCCCCCACCACGGGGTGTCCCGGCCCCCAACAGCAACCTGGGCCTTTTTTTTCAAGGTGCGCCCGCGGTTGAGGTGGACAAAGTCTGGCAGGGAAGGGAGAAGGTTCTTTTGGTCAGGGGCAGGGACCCAGTTGTAATCTTCTGACGCTCGCCCGAGTCCCGGGCGGTGGGGATTCTAGTCTCCACTTGGCACCTAAGTAGACACGGCATCAGGGAGTTGTCACTCACGCACCGATACTCTGTTCAGGGCAGAGCCGGCATTTGAATCCTGGTCCAGTGGCTTCCACATTCTTTACACCATATCCAAATGCCTCCCACCCAGGCCAAATGGTTAACATTATTTGGTTAAAACCCCTAAATAAGCATTCAGGGCTTCTTTAAGGAGTAACTTGCACAGATGTTTTTACAATGAGATTCTCATTACACACACGATAGTATGATAAGTAGGTTTAAGATACAGAAGGTTAATTCACAACTAACTTTGTCCTATAAAAGCTGACAATGACCCAGATAACTGGTCTTCAACCTTGGCTGCTCACTGGAATCTCTGGAGGAGGTTTAAAAACTGGTACCTGGGTACCCCTCCCCTCCCCACCCCTGAGATTCTGATGAAATTGGTTTGGGGTAAGGTGTGGGTGTAGGGATTTTTAAAAAGTTTCCCAGAAGTTTGAGGACCACTGATTAAGATCATTAGCTAACTCAATCAATACACCTTTCCCAGATTCAGTCTTTTCCTTCTTTCTACATAGTTAATACCCAATGAGTCCTTTGTCCTGCTTGATCCTTTCCCTACCTTCCCCAACTCCCTTGCTCATTACTTTGGATGTCATTCAGGAACAGATTTATTTATTTATTTATTTTTAAAAAGATTTTATTTATTTATTTACCACCACCACCCCTTGCTGCTTGTGCTTGCTGTGTCCCTTTGTTGTGCGTTTTTCTGTGTCTGCTTGTCCCTCTTTGTTGCGTCATCTTGCTGTGCCAGCTCACTGCGCCACGCGGGCCATCAGCTCCGCCAGCTCGCCTTCACCAGGAGGCCCCCAGGAATCGAACCCAGGGCCTCCCATATGGTAAACAGGAGCCCAACCAATTGAGCCACAGCTGCTTCCCCAGGAACAGATTAAAAAAAAAAAAAAAAAAGAATTCCCTAAGGGCCCTTCCAATGTGTTTCCATTATTGTTCCAGAAACATCCATTCATGCCTTTGTCAGTCTGGTAAAGATGTTTCTTACAATCACAAGAAATCAAGCATTGTGTTTTGGGACTCAAAGCGAGAAAAAGAAAATGCTGAAGGAAATGAAGAAAGAAAAATATTTGAAGGCCATCAGCATCTCATTGCTGAGCTCACACAGTTAAGAGAATCTCTGCCCAAGTGTCGCTGAGGCTCCACCAGGAACGATTCCACGACGCGATGCCCAAGATTTGGAGCTAAAGCCTTTCTTGTCCCCTTTTCTGCATTGGAGGATGCCCTGGGATTTGTTCTTTTGGTGCAGGAGTTAATATTAACATACGGCTCCTGGAGGCTTGAGTTCATTTTAACCGACTGCTCCAGTAGCCTTAGGCTTGGCGTGACTCCGCAGGGGGCTTCCTATCAGTCAGGCCAGTGAGCCTATCACAGGCCATCTCCTGTGAGAAAACTGGAGGGCCCAGTTACTGGGAACTAAGCTGACTCCCTAGGGCGTGACGTTGGCAGCATCAACTTACCCTCCCCTCCCTTGCAGCAGCCTCCCCAGTCCACAGCTACTGTGTGTGTATATGGGGGTCCTTGCCATTCCCTGGTGGGATCCCAGCCCAGGTCCCAGGCACCCACCATCTTCCTAGCCCTTTCTTTTTCCTTCTCCCGTGGACCTTTTTCTCTCTGCCTCCAGGGGGCGGTCATTAAGAGCATCGGTTTCCTGCCAGGGGAGCTCACCATAGTCTCTGAACACGGGGACACACACACACACACACACACACACGACACATTCTTAAAGGGACGCGGGTACTTACACCTCCCTCAGCAGGGCGTGGTCGCTGGTGTTGGTGGAGAAGTGCTGCTCGAGAATCGCCACGGTGCCCGCGAGAGCCACATGCCCACAGCCGCAGAACAAGGCCACCCCGGAGAAGCAGAGGATGGTGGCCACCAGGGAGGCGTAGGGGACGCCCCCCAGGCACTTGATGCAGCACTCGAAGCAGCCTGGGCCCAAAGAAGAGAAAACGCAGCCGTCTTTTTCACCTTCCCTCTCACGCTCTGCGGTCAATACCTCACCATCCCAAAGGCTGCTGGGAAAGCTGTCCTCCCGCATTCTGTGGGCAAGGACCTGGAGGCTCCAAGGCAGACTACAGCTCAACTTGCCCGGGGTCTGGAGAGGCAGTTAATGTCAAGGCAGCCAACTGGCAAACAGCTATGGGGTAGGTCACAGTTCTAGGGCTGCCGGCTGGGTGGCGGGGGGACCCCCGCTCAGTGACAAGGAGGAGCGCTCAGTCCACCGCCAAAGGCCGAAAAGAGGCCAGCAGTGAGGCTGCTGCGCACGGAAGAAAAAGCAAGTCACACTTTCCCAAACCTCATTCCTTGGGGCTTTTAAGTACATCTATTTCCACTGCAGCCAGTGGTTTTTCCCAAGCCTTTGACCTCCTGGGCAACCAGAAGAATCAAATATGGTAATTATACTGTGCTGGGCTCAGAAAAAATATCATGGAAAGGTACAGGGGATTTTGGCACCTAATTCTGGGAAGTACAAAGTTACCAAGAGCCACTTAAGGGGGGCTGCTGAAGTTTCACTCAAGTCAACATCCAAAGTTAGCTCCACTCCTTGATAAAAATTCTCCCAGAAGGTGGCATGAACAGTTTATTTCTAGTCCTCCACCTCCTCCTCCCCAGCTTCCATCTGCCCCCGTCCCCAACACGTTCAGAGCAAGAACCCAGAACTGGTGGGTGATATTTCAGGACTTGAAGAGGAAAAGGAACAGAAGAAAAAAAAAATAGACAAAATGAACGTCCATGAAATGAAATGAAGGAGAGAGCGCCACAATTCACTGTTAAACTTGGAAGAAAAAAAAGAGGGTGGGTATTATTCGCTTGTAAAGTATACGTTTGCTTGAGGGGTCCATAAAGACCTCCCCGCAGGGCAGAGCCAGGTGTCATCTTCAGTTCGGAGAGAGATTTATGTTCCACTAACACAGTGCTGGCCTTGGGTAAGGCTGGGACCTCTCCTGATCCCCGCCCCGCCCCACCCCTGTTTATATTATCCAGAGCTTTAAGTAAATGGGTTGTTGGGGAAATTGAACTTTAAATACATTATGTTGTTGAACCACAGTCAAGTGCAGTTCATTTCTTCCAGGCAAGCACATTAAGCCAGCTAAATTTCTTCCCCCTACCTGGTCTTCATAGTAGGCAAGGAATGATGAGCCAGCATAGAGGACCCAAGATGGACGTCCCCATTTTGATGGTCACTCCATCCTAAGCTAGCTTTTGCTTAAACAACCCAGGCGGTGACTAAAAACTCCCATTACCAGGTTTCTCTTCAGTTTATTGCAAAGTAAAAGGTGTGAGGGCCTCATAAGAAAGCTGTGCTTCCTTTTCTCTCAATGGCTGACCAGCTATTCTCAGGAACAGCAACCCGCTCTGAAATGGACCTGTGCAACTACAGAAAGTGGGAAGCAGGATACAATACTGGTTCAAGTTCATGAGCAAGTCGGTACATTAAAGAGCTTTGGACACTTGAGAGACGTAAACAGGGAGGATGGAGCTCAAGTCTTACTCTGCCATGTGACTTTGTCGGGGCTGGGGTGAGGTGAGAGGCGTGCAACTAAAAGACCAAATTGTTGCCAGGCTCCCAAACCAAGAGAAACTAAAATCCTTGGCCTCAATGCATCGCATTATGTAAAGAGAAAATAGAGCTATTTGTGTGTTGTGTCACTTACAACCTCCCCCATTCTCAGCCACTGTGATGATAAGGACAAGACAAATGCCCACTTAGCTGGCTGCTGAAGTTGTACCTGGTCCTTATTGGGCAGAGAGAGACGTGTGCCTTTGGAACTGTGCGGTACAATATGGTAGCCGCTAGCATATATGGCTATTTAAATTGAAATGACTTAAAATTAGATAGAATTAAACATTTAGTCCTCAGTCTCCTCACCACATTGTGCATGCTTGATGGCCACACAGCGCAGATCTAGAACATTCTTTCATCATAGAACATTGCTTTTGGAAGACATTTTGACGTGCCACGTGTTCAATTTTTGGGAACATGAACTGGGTTCTAACAGGGTACTCCTTTGGATTTTGTCAATTCAGTACTTTCTGAAGACCTACTGGGTGCCAAGTGCTGTGCTCAGCAGTGGAGATAAAAATATGAAATCAGACACCGTCTTTGCCCTCAAGGAGATCAGTCTACTGCAGCAGGCAGACAAATAACATTGTTATTACAGTACAGTGTGATGAGGGCCAAGACTCAGACTGCTGGAGGGCTGGTGGGTGGTAGGCTGAGAGGAGGAGAGAGGGAAGAAGTGGAAGGAATACACTGTAAACCCGAGAGGGGTCAGGAAAGGCTTCCTACAGCAAGACTTAGGATGCAGAATACATAAGCAGCTGACACAGTGACAGTAATATATAATCTGATGAAATGTCCACGAATTTCTGAATACTTTGTTAGGTTTATATGGGTGTGTGTGTGTATAATATCTATATCATTAAAGAAGTCGTGGGCTACAGAAAATCCATGCAGAAAATACAGCTATTGTGTACATTTTTAATAAAGCTAAATCTTTTCCCATTTCTGGAGCTGGAATTATATATTATGGGATGGGGCACTTGCCCTTGAACAATAGAACTCATCCTTCCAATTCAACAGTTGCCACTTCAAAACAGTCTTTCATCCAAAAGGTTAGAACATGGCTTTCAAAGGAAGTATCACAGCTGCTTGCTGGCTCAAAAGACAAGTGGGGTCAGAAGACTGATGCAGTTCAGTCCCAAATTCACCAGCAGATCAAGGCTAAAGTTGCTCCCCAATTTATATCTCTTACGGGCTCTCTATACCCCATGCTGTGGGTCTAGTTTTCTAACAGCAGGGAAAACCAGGGACTCAGGAATTGGGGGGATTGCCTCAATGACTCATACCCTTTCTGCAGATGCAAAGTGCTGCCAATGCTTTTCCCTTTTTGGCAGATGGTTTTATTGACGACAGTAGGAACCCTGACTCCTACAGAACAGAAATCACCATATTGGTCATCTTTGTTCCACACACACAGCTGAAGTTCTGTGACTAGAAGCTTGTGGTCTAAAACATGGGAAAAATATATAGGAGAGAATATAGCTGGATGCAGGCTTATTCTGGCTTGGTTGACCAGTTATCTGTAGGGTTAAAATTGCACATGTGGTTCTACAATAATGTAAGGTATTGGTGGAGGGTGGTGGATGGGAATTCTGCACATTATGCGTGGTTGTTTTGTAAGCTCACAGCTTCCCTAATAAAAAAAAAATTTTTTTTAATTGCATCTACCATGTAAAATGGATCACTCCCTGCTGTACCTTGTATGTAAGTCTAGAATCCATCTCTATCTGCAATATGTAAGTTATCTTTGAACATTGGGCAATCCAGTCTCATACCACACACTCGTCCCAGGGAAGCCAAAATTGCTACACAACGTTGGTAAGAAAAAACTAAATATGCTCTTGAAAGTCTGATATCAATACTGGTAGTGCCCCCACATTAACAGCATTTCTGACTCAAAATACACATACATGTGGATGGCACAGAGGTAGGGGTGGTGATTTCTAACCAACTTCATGGGCATGCTACTTATGCAGTTGCCCAGGGCTCCAAGCTTGGTTCAATACCCTTCTGTCACCATGTCAAAATACATAAGAATTTTTGAACAAGGGCTCCTGAATTTTAATTTGGCACTGGGCCTGCAAATGATGTAGCCAGTCCTGGGTGAATTTGTGTGGTAGAGGGGAGAAGGGGTTCTCTTACCCTGTATGGCCACAATAGCATTCCATTTTATAGCATTAAATAGAAATACAAGCTACAAAGGCAGACATCCTAGCCTACCATGTCATCTTGAGCACAGTGAGCAAACTATCAAAGGACTTGCCATGTGCAATGCAATATCACCAAAGGAGAATAAATGGCTTTCCCTTCACTCTGAAAGGAAGTAGCAACTGCCCAGAATAGTATCCATCATAGAACAATGCTCAAAGTTTTCCTAAGAGTCAGCAACTTATGGCCTGTGTTTTCGCAAATAAAGTTTTACTGGAACACAGCTACACCCACTCACTTACACATTATCTATGGCTGCTTTCGCCTTACCAGGGCAGAGTTGAGTAGTTGTGACAGAGCCCGTGTGGGCCACAAAGCCTGAAACATTTACTAATGCTTTACAGAAAAACCTTGCAGGCGCATATCTTAAATCACTGGTGTTCAGAGTGTGGTCGCAGGACCAGCAGCATCCATCACCTAGGAACATACTAAAAATGTAATTCTTGGGCCCTACTCCAGAATGACCAGATCAGAAGCTGGGGGTTGGGCCCCAGCAGTGTGTTTTAACCAGCTTTCTGGGTGATTCTGAGGTACATGCTAGCTTGAGAGCCATTATTGTTAAGAATGCTACAAGCTCCTTACTGTCTCGGTTCTACCAGTTTCCTTTAATTACCAAACACCACTACAATAAAAATCTAATTCCACAAAACAATTCCAGGCTTCTGGCCAAGATGGAGTAACAGGAATGGAATTTACCCTCCTGCCTGAAATCACTAAAATAACGGACAAAATATAAGAACAAAATGGTTTTCAAGATATTGGATGAAAATCAAACAATGAAGGACCATTCCATGGCTAAAGAGTCAATTATTAAATATTCAAAAGAGCCTAAGAATCAATGTTAGAGGACCTGTAACTCATTGAGAAGGAGCAGTCAGCAGAGGCTCAGCTGAAAACTCAGTTCAGCCCTCACTCAAGCACACGAAACTCACCCTCACAAACATGCCATCATCATCTTGGATGTTGAGGGCCTCTTAGAAGCCGTGTTTAGTTGAAGCGGTCAGTTAAACAGAAGATATTGATGAAGACGATAGGGTTGGGAAGGAAGCAGCAGATGTTCATTTATTCCATTTCATTCAATCAAGAAATGTGATGTTCCAAGCACTGTGCTGGACGCTGGGGGCTCGATGGTGAGCTGAGAGTGCTAATGGAATGTAGAGTTTTCAGGGGAAATGGATATTAACCATTCCAGCTTTGGTTTCAGCTGAGGCGTGCTAGAGGTGCAAACACTTGGGGCTGTCTTAGGTGTTGGCGGAGAGGCCAGGGAAGGCTTCCAGAGCTGGAATCTGAAAGATGTATTTAAGCTCATTGGGTAAAGGGAGAAAAGGATGGGTTAGGGCGGGTGTTCCAGGAAGTGGGTATAACATAAACAAAAGCTCGATCGCAGCAAAGAGCAGGGTACACTCATGGGCATGGAAGAAGGCAGAACACAGAACGGAGTGAGGATGGGGCGACCAGTTAGGGCTTTCCAGGCTGGCTTAAGGATTTTGAACTTGATCCTAAGAATCATGTGAAGCCATTGAGCATTTTTAAGCACAGGGAACAGACTGGGGTTTTAAAGGAGCTCTCCAGCTGATGTGGAGAGAGCAAATTGGATGTGGCGAAAAGTAGGAGGCTGCTGCAATTGTTCATGGCAAAGGTGGTGGGAGCTTGGACCGGGGTGGAGGCAGTAGAAGTGGAAATGGATGGGTCTGAGACAAATCTAGGATGTGGGAAAAGGGATGGATTGGTGAGCACCAAGAATGAATCAAGCAATTTTGGCTTGCATAAACGGATGGGTGTTGTGTCGTTCTCTGAGCTAGGGTCGACCGGAAGAGGGCCAGGCTTTAAGGACAAAGATGTTGAGTTTGGTTTTAGATAGGTTGGGTTTGGGGCGACTGCTTCTATTAGACAGCAATTAAACTTTCGGAGGTCAAGAAAAGATGTGAGTGGCCCATTTATCAGTTAAAAGTGCTTTAGACCCTTTGCTACGCCAGGCGTGGTCCCTGGGCCAGCAGCAGCCACTTCCACAGGGAGCTTGGGAGCAATGCAAAATCTTGGGCGCCACCCCAGACCTGCTGGATCAGAATCTGTATTTTATCGTGATCCCCAGGCAATTTCCAGCCAACAGCCCCACCTCTGGCCTCTCAGGTTCACCCTGAGTCTGTTGGAAGTACTGCTTTTGTGCTCAATGGCATCTGCTGTTTTCTCCCTAAGAGGTGGCCCACTGGGTCGGGCCATGGTGCGGTAATCACCTGCCAATCAAAAGGCAAGTTCCAAGGGCTGCAATGAAGAAAAACACAATGTTCCAAGTTGTCTGGCTGTCTTGAAAAGACTGCAACTGGAGTGCTTTTTGTGAGCCAAGCGAGTACTATTAACCTTGGAAGTTTTCACATCAAAGCTGCTTTAGTGCCCTGCCGCTGATACTTCCCCCACGGTGCTAGGAGCAGATGGAAGGAGTGGGTCTGGGTTCAGGCTGTTTCCAGATGCAGGCGCGGTGCCCTGCTCTTAAAAGGGTTTGCTAGCTGCGGGGGGCGACACTTTTCTTGGATACTCTTGTCAATCCACAGGTTCAATTTTCCCAAGCTGCAAATCGGCAATGATAGAGTTGGTTAACCTGGACCAGAAAAGGAGAGCGAGGAAAGCATTTTTCTGGCAACCAATCTACCCATGTTAAAAAAACCACCACCACCAATGCCAGGCTTTCTAGCACATTTTACCTGGATTCCCCATACTGCTAACCAAGCCCCAAATATCACTGGTTTAACAATGTGGTAAAGCCTTCACTGAGCTGGTCTCTGACTAAAAGAGAATTCTAGGTTTTGATTCACACACACACAAAACAGAAACAAAAACCCCTCCAGTGTGCTTTGGCCTAAATAAATACCACATAGTAGGGACAAAAAGTTCCTATCAATGCTTCTAACTCTCAATGGCCATTCTGTCTCCGGCATCCCTAGAACCTTGTGTGCAGAACAACAGAATAAAACACTTCTGTCCTCGGGCCTGGGAAGGCCGTTGCCACGGCTGTGTGTCCATAACAGCCCAGTGATTTGCCCCAAGTTGTCTGCGGCCCTGGCTGCAGATTTAACAGACTCAGAAGGAGGGCCAGTGGGAACAAGGGCGCAGCTTCTTCCCCAGGGGGCGACTGTGATGGACACACACACACAGCCCTCTGCACGTGGCCTTCCTCACTATTTTACTGTTTCTAAGAAGCCACAAAACTAAAAAGAAAAGGGAAAAGGCGCAGCAATGCAGCTATGCAACTTTCCAACAACTAACAGGAAAATGGAGGCAGATAGAATCCCACTTAAGAGAAGCTTAGGTGAATGTCCTGGCCAGAGGCCTCCTGAACCTGAGATGGCCTAAGCCTCATGAGCAGTGGTTCTCAGTGAGGGTGATATTGTCACCCCCCCACACACACCCCCGGCTGCCACAGGGGACATTTTGAAACACCTGGAGATGTTTCTGGATGTCCCAACGGGGATCGCCACTGGCATCTGGTGGGTAGAGGCTAAGGGTGCTGCTAGGTGCCCTACAGGCACAGGACAGGAGCCAGAACAAAGAATTATCCAGCTCAAAATGTCAACAGAGCTGAAGAGGAGAAGCCCTGGGACAGCAGAAACACTGTTTAGAGCCATGGTTCTCTACTGGGGGCTATCTTGTTTCCCCCACCCCTACGTCCGGGGGGGCAGGGGGACATTTAGCAATGTATGGAGACATTTTTGGTTTTGGGGGGTGCTCCTGGCATCTAGCAAGGAGAGGCCAGGGATGCTGCTCAAAGTCCTCCATTTGCACAGGCCACTCTCCCCCGCCCCAACAGAGAATAGTCAGACCCCAAACATCAATAGTACAGAGGCTGAGGAGCCGTGAGCTAAGGTTACAATGGACAATCCTGGTCTGTGGCATCTGGGTGACACTGCCACAGTCTACAAGTGAAAAAATAAAAATGATTAAAAAGGCTCAAATTAACTTTGCCTTGCTTAAAAAGTTTATAGAGCAGGAGGTCTCAAATGGTGCTACATATTAGAATCATCTGGAGAGCATTTAAAAATCCTGATGCCCAGGCTTCACCCTAGACCAGAATTTTGGGGATCGAGGCTCAGGAATGAGTTTTTGTTTTTTGTTTTTTAAAGAAGCCCTGGTGATTTCAATGAACACCACAGGTTGAAAACTCACTTAGAGAGCAGGTGTCAACAAATTCTGGCCCACAGGCCAATTCCAGCTCTCCATCGGGCCTGCAGACCAAGAATGGTTTTTCACCTTTCTACATGGTTGGGTGGAAACTCAAGAGAAGAATAACTGGTGACATAGGAAGAATATATGAAATTGAAATTTCCAGCAGTCATGCTTATGTACATATCGTCTGTAGCTGATCTCCAGCTATGACAGCAGAGTTGAATAGGTGCCACAGATACTATCTGGCTCTCCACAGAAAAGTTTGCAGGCCCTTGTTGTAGAGCAGTGGTTCTTAAACTTTAACACACATATGGATCCCCCGGGAATCTCATTAAAATGCAGGTTCTATCGAGGCAGGTCTGGGAGAAAGATTTTTTCTTTCTCATCAGCTCCCAGGTCATTCAATACTGCCAGACCACGGACCACACTCTGAGCAACGAAAGCACAGCACAGGGGGTCTCAAAGTGTGGTCTGGGTAGCCCTGGGGGCCCTGAGACCCTTTCAAGAGGTCTGTGAAGTCAAAACCATTTTCAAAACAACACTGAGGCTCTCTCTGCCTAGAGGAGCCCGCACCAAATCTTGGTGTGTATTTCCATCTTTCTCTCCCATTTCTCAGCAAGCTCTGTTCTTTCCCTCATTTCCCAAAAAATTCTTTTTACTGGCCTGACTAAACAACAACAACAACACTGAGATGTTATCTACTCTTTTCACTGTGGCGACATTTACACAGTAAACCTACTGATGCCTTAGTGCGAATCAGGCAGTGGCACCAAAGTGTACAAAGCATCAGTGCATTCTTCACTACCACACCCTCACAGTAAAACATAAAATAAGAAAGCCAAGGCCACTTTAGAATGACCTTGACGATGCAGCAAAAATGACTAACTTGGTGAAATCCCAACCCTTGAGTACGTCTTTTTAATCTGCTGTGTGATGAAATGGGAAGTATGCATACTGAAGTATCACAGTGGTCTGGAGGAAAAAATTCTCATGCAATTGTTTGAGTTGCAAGCTAAACTAGCACTTTTTTCATGAAACATTTTTTTTTCCCCCCTCGGAAGTGACTGAAAAACTCTAGTTAGTCAGACTTGGTTTGTTTGCAGAAATTTTCTCGAGAATGAACCAAGTGAGTGATCACTTCAAAGAAAACAACCAACAGTATCCATTGCCAGTCAATTTTGGAAAGCTTGTACCTACAGAGTGAGATTGACAGCTTCCCAATACTTAAGAGACTTCTTGATGAAATCGGTGGTGATATGAACAAATGTGATTTTTTTTGATACTGTAATGAAATGTGTCAGCATTTGGAAAATCTGCACAACTCAGAGAACCAGTATTTTCCAAATGATTAATGTGTGATGTTACGAAAGCATTCTTGAATATCAGATCCAATCAGAGTGCAAGATAGAGCAACACATTTTAATGGGACAGAGTATAAAAAGTTCATTGATATGGTTTCTGATTCCATATTACAAATAATCTTTAAGAGACCACCACGTGTTGAATTTTGGTGTATTATCAAGGAAAAATTCTACAGTTATCTGAAGACTTTTAAAACACTCTTCCCTTCTTAAGCTCAATATCTGTGAGAGACCAAGTTTTCAAATACATCAGCCAAAACAAGATGCCCCAGATTGAAGGCAGAGGCAGATACAAGAGTCCAGTTGTCTGATATTAAGCCAGGCATTTAAAGATTTGCAAAAATGAAAAACAATACCACTGTTCTCACTAAAGTTTTATTTTGTTTGGAAAATAGTTATCTTTCCTAAACATTATTTATGTTACCATGTAATGAGGTCATTGTTATTTTAAATAAATACTTTAAATAGTTATTAAATAATACATTTTTTCAGTTATAGTTTATTTTTTTAAACAAATCAATTTCATTGAAACATATTAATAAAGCATACAATTCATCCAAAGTGTACAGTCAATGGTATTTGCTATAGTCACATAGTTGTACGTTTGTCACTTCAATCAATATTAGAGCATTTTCTTCAGTTATAGTTTTAATTCAGAAAATATTGATAGATATCACCCACATAAGCAAACACTTTCTGGGGTCCTCAATTATTTTTAGGAGTGTAAAGGAGCCTGACACCCAAAAGTCTGTGGATCCCTGGGTGTAGTGGATTAGGAAGGTGGTAAGAAGTCAATCTACATGGGGCTTCCTGTTAAAGAAGAGTCCCTGAAATGATAAATCAGTTGCTTCCCAGATCTCTCGACTTTCTTACAGTCCTAGATGTGAAAGGGCCACCATATAATGCTAAGAATGCTGAAAATATTTCTAACGACATAAAGGGAAAGGCTTTTCGGCAGACCCTATTAAATGCTTGTCTGAAAATCTATTAAGTAAGGAGTCTTCATTTTTTTTGACACGTTTTGAAAGTCTGAAGATAGATTAACCTCTCACATTTACGATACGGCACGAGCCGAAGATGATAAGCAATTGCATAAGAGTAAAGATGCACATGGCCTGGAATAGGCAAGTTCAAGAACGCTGGGTAGTCTCTGCCTTTGCCTTTGCATGGGAATGGGCTTCAGTTTCACTCTTTTTTTTTTTTTTTTTTTTTACCAGGAGGTCCCGGGGATCGAACCCAGGTCCCTCCATATGGGAGACGGATGCCCAACCAGTTGAGCCACATCCGACCCCCACAGTTTCACTCTTAACCTAGTGAAGTAGGGGAGCAAAGAATCAGGGCCATGGCCAATGAGTGAGGGCAGCTGGCTCTCAGTCCAGACAACACAGACTTTAAAAGATCAGGACGGAGCTCGCGATTCTTGTGAACACTTTGCAAAGTTAAACTTGAGCAGCTCTTGACCTCCTCTGACCATCGGGGCCTTATCGCCCCCGTTTTCCTAGATTCTGTTCAACGCAGAGAGAGTCGATGGAACTCCTGCTCTGTGCAAAGCTCTGTGCTGGGGGGTAGGGGCTGCAGGGGGTCCCTTTGCCCTCAGGCCTTGACAGTGGGGGTGGGGTGAGGATCGTGTCATGAGAGGTGACACAGGGACACGGGGGCTGGGTAGGATACATCTCCTCCACCTAGGATGGGAAGCTTAGGAACGAGTCCAGAGTGGCAGGAGGGTGGACAGGCCTGGAAGCACAAGAAGGGTGCCGTGGTCAGGATGGACGGACGACACGAGGGAGGGAGAGTGGGGCCCGCGCGGTCCCGGGGGTCTTGGGGTGTGGGTGAGTTTAGCGAGGACACCAGGGCTGTGTCAAGGGAAAAAGCCAGAAGGCAGGGGTGCCCTTCCGTGGGAGGCCTCCTGAAGACTGCTTTTCGCAGGCAGTGGGGAGAGAGGGACGTCTGTGAGCACAGGGAAGAGCTGGAGCTGGGAGCGCGTGGAGGCTGGATGGGCACGGGAGCTAACTGAACCCTTCCACTGGGGGTGGTGGCAGAATGGGTCTTTTTTAGTTTCAGTCAAAGAGGGGAGGACTATTCATTGGAATCAAAGGATGAAAAAGCTGTGGCGCTATTAAGCACTCAATGTCACACAAAATTTTAGAGGAACGGATGGATGAGACGTTGCGAGAGAACGTGTGTGAACAGATCTTTATAAGGGTCATTCTAGAAAACGCAAACGAACCCAAGGGGACAGAAAGCAGATCAGTGAGTGCTTGGGGATAGGGGGTGAGAGGGAGGGATTGCAGAGGGGTCTGAGGAAACTTTCGGGGGTGACAGAGGCATTACCACGTTGCTTGTCAGTGATGGTTTCACGGGCATATACATAATGTGAAAAAGTATCAAACAGAAGAAAAACACGGTTCAAACATGTTGAACATATGCCAAACAAAAGACAAAGACCTGTTTACGTTAGATTTACAAAAGACACTAGTAATTCCAAAGGGTCGCGGGCTGGGGAAGGAAGGGCTGGGTTTGCTCCATTTGGCCAAGACAGAGCAGGAGCCAAGCCCTGACCTGAGCACAGAGAACAGAAAAGGCTCTGGCAGGACACATGATCCTCTAAGTATACAGCAGTGGTGGTCAAACTTTAGCATGTATCTCAGTCGCCTAGGGAGCCTGTTAAAACATCTCAATTCCTGGGTGCCACCCCAGAGAGGGCAAGCCCTGGGAATATGAATTTTTTTCAGGTTTCCCTGATTGTCTCAATATTTTTTTTAACTTTTCATTTTGAAATACTTTCAAACTTACAGTACAATTACAAAGATAATGCAAACCACATACAGAGAACTCCAACATACCCTACCACCCCAGAAAACCAGGTCTATCAATTTTAACATTTTGCCACATTTGCCCTATCATTCCACCTACCTACCTATCAATCCATTTTCTGAACACTTGAATGCAGGTTGTATACCTCATGCTCCTTGAACACTTAATGCTTCCATGTACTTTTCCAAAGAACAAGGATATTCACTTATGTAACCACCTTAAGTGTGGTTATCAAGTACAAGAGACTTAACATTGATATAAAGCTTACACTCTATATTACAATTTTTTCATTTGTCCCAACAGTGTCCCTTTGAGCCTTTCCTTCTCCTTTGCTAGATCCCATTCAGGGTCATGCATTGCATTTAACTATCACTGTCTCTTTAGTTGCTCTTTCTTCTTTTGTTTAACTGTGGGAACATCTATACAACAAAAATGTTCCCATCTCAATCACTCCCAAACATACCATTCAATAGTTTTAATCACATTTACAATATTTAGGTATCCTCACCCTCTTCCATTACTAAAACTTTCTCATCTTCCCAAACAGAAACCCTATCACCTTTATGCATTAATTTCCCATTCCCCCTGCCCCCAATCCCTGGCAACTTGTACTCTAATTTCTGTCTCTATGAGCTTACCTATTCTTCAATATATTCTGTGCGGTTATTATGGGGATTAAATGTAACATCCTAAATTTATAAGAATCTCATTTGCTTTGATACCAACTTCACTTCAATAGGATATGCAAACTATGTTCCTATATCCCTCTGCCCCCCACCCTCATCTAGTTATTGACACAAATTGCATGTTTATACATTATGAGTCCAAAATCATTGGTTTATCATTACACTTTACACATTTTCCTTTTAGACCCCAAAAGAAGCAAAAAAAAAAATGGAGTTACAAACCAAAAATACAACAGTATTTTTGCATTTCTATTTACCTATGTCATTATCCTCACTGAAGATCTTTATTTCTTCATGTGGCTTTGATCTACTGTCCTTTCAATTCAACCTGTAGGGTTGATCTAGTGGCAAGGAAGCCTCTCAGCTTTTGTTATCTGGGAGTGTCTTAATCTCTCCCTCATCTTTAAAAGATCGTTTTGCTGGATATAGGATTCTTAGGTGGCAATACTTTGCTTTCAGCACTCTAAATATATCATCCCACTGCCTTCTTGCCTCCATGGTTTCTGAGGAGACACTGGCACTTAATCTCATTGAGGCTCCTTTGTATGTGGCATGTCGTTTCTCTCTTGTGGCTTTCAGAATTCTCTGTCTTTGGCATTCGACAGTATGATGTGATGTGGTATGCTGTGGTGTGGGTCTATTTGGGTTTATCCTGTTTGGAGTTCGTTGAGTGACTTGGATGTATATATTCATGTCTTTTGTTAAATTTGTAAAGTTTTCAGCCCTTATTTCTTTGAATAGTCTCTCTGTCCCTTTCTCTGTTCTCCTTCTGGGCCTCCCACAATGAGTATATCAGCATGCTTGATGGTGTCCCACAGGATCCTCAGGCTCTGTTCATTTTTCTTCATTCTTCTTTCCACTCCTCAGACTGAATGATTTCACAATTGTTTTATCTTTAAGTTCACTGATTCTTCCTTCTGCAGGCTCCAATCTGCTGTTGAACCCTTCCAGGGAGTTTTTAATTTCTGTTTCTGTGGTCTTCAGCTCTGTTTCGTTCCTTTCCATAATTTCCACCTCTCTATTGATAATCTCTTTGTGTTCCTCTATCATTTTCCAGATTTCCTTTAGTTCTTTGCCCATGCCTTCCTTTAGCTCTTTGAGCATATTTAGGACCAAGTTTTTAAAGTCTTTCTCTGGTATGCCCCTGGTCTGATCCTTCTCAGTGATGGTTTCTAACACTTTAATCTTTTCCTTTCTGGGCCATTGCTTCCTATGACTTTGTATGTTTTGTAACCTTTTGTTGAAACCTGGAAATTTTGATATTTTAATGTATTATCACTGGAATTTAGATTCTGAGGTGTCTGTTCCTTAAGCTTCTATCCAGCTAGTGATATGACAGAGCTTCCTTGATTGCTAGGAGGAAAGAAAGAAAGAAAAGAAAGAAAAGAAAGAAAAGAAAGAAAGAAATAAATAAAGAAAAAAGAGAAAAAAAGAACACACCTTTCCTAGTCTTTGCAGACTGACCTGTGGGAGTTCTCTCCTTCAGGGCTTATCCATACAATGAGTTTAGAGAATAGCTCCAGGCCAAAGCCTAGGGGCCTCCCTGATCCTTTCTGCACATGAGTCTTATCTTGGACAGGCACGTGTGGCCCTAGGAAATCTCCTGTTAACATACATATGAATGTTCCCTCTTCCCTAGGAAAGTTTCTTCATGGTCCCAGGCACTGCTCTGTATGTCCTACAGCAAGCAATGCCTTGCAAAACTTGACTGTTCTCCCATCGTGTTCTGTAGGAGAGTTCCACGAGCTGCTTTCTACATGTAGGACAAGTTCTGAGACAGTGAGTCCCTTGGCCACCACCCACAAAGATTGGCCCAGATATACATGTTCCCAGTATGTGCATGAGGGTTACTCTGTTCCCTCTGGAACCAGGACTAGGGATCTGCACTGGGAGTGGGGCCAGCTCTGCACTGAGCCAGTGTGTGTGGGGGGGGCAGCCAGGGCACCCCCAGATCCTACCGCTTTTAAGTGGTACATTTCTTGATTTGGTACTCGCCCTGTCACTGCAGTTCTTTAACTCTTTTCTGGAGCTTTGAGAAGGATGTTTCTGCCAGTTCTTTCTGGTTGTTCAAAGCTTCTGTGGGGGGACAGGGCCTGAAGCTTCTTACTCCACCATCTTGAACAGGGTGGGGCCATCGGGGAATATGAATTTTTAACCAACTTCCTTAGTGAGTCTTATTCAGCTCATCAGAGAATTGCACTTTGAAAAATCACTAGAATAAATGGCCCCCAAGACTACATTTAATAAAATACAAATGGTATTTCATGTATCACAGAAATAAGTCTTGAAGTAGACTGAATGGAACCATAGACGAAAGTAGATAATGGAATCCATTTAACAGGACTTGCTTTATTACAGGAATGTTCAGAAAGGGGCCTGAAAAAGCCCGGAGGGATTGAGCTTCCAGAAAGAGCCAAAGGAGCCTCTGAAGAGGGGCTGAGACTTGGCCTTGAGCTTGTGAACAGGGATTTCCCCAAAGGGTGCAAGGATTCTAGAGGCTGGAGGGCAGAGGGTGATGGATATTTCACAGAGAACATTTTAGGAAACTGAGTGACTAGCAAAGTTCTTAAGTGTTACCTAACATAAGTAGACAGAATTTACAAAGGGTGCTAAGAAGGCATTGCTTTCAGTCAGGAGTTGGCAATATTTTCTTTCTGTAAAGGTCTAGATGGTAAATATTTTGGCTGTTGCAACTACTCAACTCTGCTGTTGCAGTGTGAAAGCGTCAGACGATCCATAAACCCATGGGCATGGCTGGTGCCAATAAACCTTTATTTACCAAAAGCAGCCTGGTCTAAGTCAAGCCTTCACAGCCATCCCTCTGCTAATGACCTCTGTAAGACAGCACCTGGAATGTCAACAGGATTGTTTTACTACCATGGACAGGCTTGTTCTCAGCCATCCCCTTTCCTACCAGCCTGCAATTCCACCATTAGAATTTCTCCTTGGGGTGAAAGCACTGTCCACAGAAGTTCCCCAGATAAATGCAAGCATGCTGGTCTTCAGAGAAAGCATCGTCCCACCTAAATGAAACTCTGACACCCAGAGCATTCCATTTAGGATTAAAGCCATTTTATATATGCCTTTCATAGACATGGGAACACTAGGGGGACCCCTTGTTTGAGAATGAATGGGGCACTCAAAAGCACAGCCTGGGAGGGTGGGAAGATCTAGCAGCAGACTTCAGCCACTTGCTAGCTACTTCAGAGGGTCTCCAGTTCCCTCTAAGGGTGGCAAAAGATTTCCAAACAAAATTAATTTCAATTCACTATAACTGAAAATGTAACACAAGGGGTATCATCCATGAAGACCAGATGTCACTATTTTTGTAAAAGGCTGAGAATCACTGCTTTCAACAGTCCAAGTTGGTGTCCCTAAAACGAGATGTTATGCCTGACAGAAAACACCAGACCAACACTCAATACTGACTGATTAGCTTCTCCTCTCTGCTTTCCTTGTCTTCCCATTCTGAGCTGAGGATCGGAGAAGACCAAAGGCAAAAGGAGTTCTAGATACCTGTATGTTATATAACAGTATGGCCTTGTTACATAATCAAGTGTTAATCATGTACTAAAAACACAGACGACGAAAAAATCGAACATTCATAAACAATCAGAAAAGTCTCTGTGTGCGTGTGTGTAGACGGACAGATGGCTGACCTAGCACTCTGAGGGTAGATAATAAAAGTACTTAACTGCCCTGTTCTTGGTTGAATTGTCTCTCCCAAAAAGACATGTTCAAGTCCCGATCCCCAGTGCCAGAAGCCAGGAGAGGCAGGGAACAGGGCCTTCCCTCCAGGTTACATGGGAATCGTGGCCCTGCCGACACCTGGATTCCACACTCCTGGCCTCCAGAACCGGGAGACAATCCACTTCTGCTGTTGTAAGCCACCCAGTTCGCGGTACTTTAAGACATGCCCTATAGGGCACATGTTTTTTGAAAACTGTGGGTAAAGACAAAATAATTGCTACATAACAGAACACAAAAGGTAAAGAATTCTAAAGAACTTGGACACTTTAGGAGATGAACTTGAGCTGCAGCGCACTTTGTGTCAATCATTTGCTTCCATTTACCTGACACACCGAGTCACTGGAAGCCATCACACAGATGAAGGCAACATAAACTGAGGAATTTCCTCTAAGCCAGAGGTTCTTAACCAGGAGTCCATGAGCTCGAATTGAAATTCAAAAAATCATTATTCTTGTGGGGCCGTGTTGGTGCAGGGGTGATGTATTTATTAAATAATACACAGTACAGTGTGGACTTAGTAAGGGGTCTGTGGTTTTCACCTGCCTGGCCAAGGGGTCCGTGGAACAAAACAGGTGAAGAAGCCCTGCTGAGCAGACTCTCCGGGATGGAGAACCTGCAAAGCCTAATCAGACCATGGCTTACGGTCGACACCAACCCACAGATTGAGGCTTGATGATGCATACCAAAGGATGAAGGCTTGTTCTCTTGCATTACATTTCAGGTATTTGGGGGAAAGAACTCATGCTTAGTGGCTTTATAGAGACTTCCTCCTAAGCTCCCATCGACTGCTTTCTCCTCTGGCCCCCACTTTGCTACCAGGAAACAAGCGTTTCCCACCTTTACCGCCCCACCCCCAATCTCCTGCACCAAGATTTTAAAGTAAGGAATCAAAGGAGGCATGCTTTTAGGCAAGTAGATAAGAGAATCAGAGGGCAAAGACACCATCCTTCAAATCAACCAGGACTCAGCACACCAAAGAATGTCCTGACAGTTCTTATAGACCCCTACCCATAAATAGAGAGGGACAGAAGAAAAAAATCATTAAACAATTCTGTGTACCCAAGGCCTCAACAAATCCTTTCCAAAGATAGAGATTTCTAGATCTCTTGAGGGTAAAGTCACTTCTTCTATTCTACTCTCTAAGCACTTCTTCTAAATTAGGGCTTCTCCAACTTTTATGCACATAGAAACCATGTGGGCATCTGGTTAATGGCAGATTCTGACTCAGCAGGTGTGGGGTGGGCCTGAGATTCTGCATTTCTAAGGAGCTCCAAGTTGAGGCCGACTCTGTGGGCCAGAAGACCACACTTTGAGTAGAGGTTCTAAATTCTCTTAGAATATACTCTGAAGCCTTGTGTAACACTCAATCTACAGTAGCCTGGAGATATTCCACTTCATTCCATCCATGTTAAGCACAGTATTCCCTCTAATGCAGATTTAGCATTAAGAATTCCTTCTTTCACCAGTGCCACCATCTCAGGCTTAAGTCCCCAAGGCAGCATCACCTGGGGTTGCCCATGGAGCCATTCAGCTTTGATTTCCTGTGGGCCTAGAGAAGATGTGGATATTATCTGCCCAAAGAACTGAAAAGAGAAAAAGAAAAGAAAAAAAGGAAAAGGCAAGGCAAGGAAAGAAAAAAGAAACATGGTGAAAGAATAACCATCCAAGTTCTAAAAATGTAATTCAACTGGGAAGTTAAAGCGAAAAAGCAAAACATGAAAAGGCCAAGGCAAAGGAAACTGGGACACCTTGACCTTGCCAATGGGGATAGGGAAGTTGGTGGAGGTGCCTACTATTGTAACCGGGTGGTAGGTGGAGGAATTTGCCTTTGGCAAAGATTTCCTGGTCAGCCTGTATCAAAACCTCTTTTCCCTCCTACGGAAGGAGACTAAAAACTCAGCCACAAAAAAGACTCAAGAGCCATATGGAGTTCTTTATGTTTTACCTCACACCATCTGCTTTGGGATCTAAGTATGGAATGGCAACTGCATTGATTTGAGAGCCGACAAAATCTCTAAGCGACTGGGAAGGTGATGGCACGGCTGGGTTAGGTCCCTTGAGCCACAGCCTTCACTGGCCCCTTTACTCCATGACCCATAAGGTCTGTGGGGCTGGCTCTGGACTCCCGCTTTGGGCAAGAACCTGCTTGTTCATGGAATTCTCACTTGCAAGATCACCAGCAACCTGATACCATTAGAGTTTCACAACCTCTCATCGTACCATTCCAGAAATCCAAAGAAAAAACTCTGAAAACTAAGAATTTCTTTACCTAATTTTTTGTGCAGGCAAACCTGTCCTGACCTGAATTCACTTGGGACCAAACTCTGACCTGAATGGGAAAGAGGTTATTTACAGTCTCCAGGTCTCCGACTTGGGCTCTCCAGAAAGACTAATGCGTAGGTTTTGTGGGAGCAGCCCAGATCTTGCTGGTGGCATTGTGTGGTATACGATACATGCACCATATGACCTTTTGAAAACCTCCCAAATTCAGAATTCCAAAGCGAATCTGGCTCCAGAGGTTTCAGAAAAGGGCTGCAGCTTGGACTACCCACATTCCAGCATTTGGCTATAGGGTCAAATGCACACAAGTGTCATCCCAATGCGCTTACAAGGAACTGCTCAACAAGTGGAGAAAATGCTTTAGGAGCCACAGATAGAAGTTTTGGGTTTATGTGACCCATGCATGATCCTTCTATGTCCACATTTTCAGTGACTTGCATTACAGTTCTGCCTTGGCAAACTCATCGAGTCTTTGCTAACTGAGATGAGTATTAAAAATGCATAGACTTTAGGAATGCTGGGAGGTGGATGTTCACATTACCGGGCATCCTCCCCGTTGTGGCTTCCCAAATTGGCTAAGGCACCCTCCACCCAGATCCAGCACCTGGTGCTTCTGAGAGACCAGAGTTCCTGGTATGCCAAGAAACCAGAAGCTGGGCTTGATGAACCTACCTGGTAGGGACTGAGTACACAGCTATCTGATCCTAATTTCTTGGGCTTTGATTTTCCTTCTCAAAGGCAACAACTGCTGTTAAAACAGAGCGATGCAAAGCCGCATGGCCAGGAAGACATTTAGGACCATTCAAGGTACCGTTGGAGGAAAGACTTCTTAAGGCTCCACTCTTGGCCTTGTGAGTGGGCACTTGTGGACACCCCCCACCACCACCACCTCAGTTCTGGCATGGGAAAGGTCATGGTTAACCCAAAGGCATATCTGACTGTAAGCTGCTCCCTTTGAGAAGAGTCAAGCGTAAGGAAAGAGGGAGGAGGGAGAAGAAAGAGGAGAAAGATGGGGTGGAATGGAGAGAGGAGAGAGAAAAAGATGATTAAAAAAGTTTTAAAGGGCCAATTCCACCCACACCCACGTGAAAAAAATGCATCAAGCAAAACACAGAATATCACCAAACGGAAAGAACCATTACAAAGAATAAAGAAAACAGTCAACTTGCTATTAGAATTCATCCCAAGGCTGTATTTACCTGGACTGCTCAAGGGGCTAGCCCTGTCCCCCAGGGTTGGCACAGGATGGTACTGGTGGTTCTTTGAGCCTGGGTACATCCAGTGGTACCTGCCAATTTCCATTTCAGCTCTGCTGTTCACTGCCAATTTCAGGTGGCAAAGAGTCAGTGTCTCTATCTCCATGAAAGATTCCATATCAGCATTTTAACTTAGTCTTTTACCACATAGTTAAAGGAAATTGGGGAGTAATGCAACCTTCGGTACCAACTCATCAACTCGGCTTGATATAAATTGAGAGTGCTGGAGTCTCCCCTCCTATTTTGAATTTGTTACTTAAATCACTAAAATTGTCTTTTCTTTCCTTGTTTTCACCATCTTTCCCCTCCCCTCTGCCCCATTAGAATGTTCATTTTGGTCAGACACCATTCTTTGGTGAAAATCCAGTGTCTTACAATATTTTTCTTTCTTTCTTTTTTTTTCCCCAGATCAACTGAGCAATATAATTATTGCCAGCTGCACAAGCAAAGGTGCATTCAGACTTACTCTCCACAATGGCACCCAACTCCAGTGCTAAAAATCTGGCAAATAAACCTGTGGTTTGCTGAATCTCTTGGATGAAATGTCTGCACACCCACGGACATCTGCAGTATTCTATAGCCTCATCTTAAACTCAGTACTTCAGAGTCTCGAATGTTCTGGATTAAATCCTGTTCCAATTATCTCCCAACATATTATAGTGAAATGGCTGCTGGCCTTGGGCTCAAATCACTGCCTACTCACACACATGGTGACAATTGGGCTCCTGGGGACTTGAGTCCCTGTCCGATAATGACTATAGTTCCCACTTCCTAGGGGGTTGGGGAGGAAAATACCTACCAATTTGTCTGGCACATAGTAGGCTTCTGGTAACTGTTAGTTGGAATTTAAATCCTGAAATCCCTAAGAGACCATAAAATCACTATGGCCGGTTTATGTCTGAGAATCCCATAAAACCCAATTAGGGGTATGCCCCTCTGGATGCCACAAATATCTAGGGATAAAAAAGATGATTCTGTCTTTGGTGTGGGTAATTATTCTGTCAGAAGATCAGGCATAATGCTCCGTTTGGTGCCTCCATCACTGAGGACAAGAATTGAGCAAACAGCCACATCAGAAAGGAAACAAGCAGATGTGCTGACCATTTCTTTATGAAATCCCAACTCCATTCTCCACCATCTCCGAACACTCCCAAGAAATTTCACATTGGGTAGTAGAGACAATTTTTCTAGGTGGTATTTTAGAGAAAACCCTTTTGACTTCAAGGTAAGGTGAGAAAGTCTTAAAGGGGAGGGAAAAGATGTTAGGATAAGACCAATAAACACAAGGAAACTTTTTTTTTGCTGCTGCTGCTGTTTCTGTGGTCGGTAATGACGAGAGCTATAATATGCAGAGTGCTTGCAATGTGCTTGTCATTGTGCTGAGCGCGGTGCGCTAGTGACCACATTTGGCCAAACCACCCCGTGGAACAGGTACTATTATTATTATTATTGCCTATACAAATGAGGAAACTGAGGGCAAGGAGAAAGTAAGTCAATTGCCTAAGATATCTGGCCAAGAAATTATCACCAGAAGTAACTAAGAGACAAAGACTAAGCCTCCTAGAAAGACCGTATTTGCTGGGCAAGGTCTTTGAAAGCTCTATTTATCATCCTTCGTTTTTAGCTGTTATTTAAAAGACTAAAGGCAAGCCATAACCACATTATAGAATATAGCAGAGGTCGGCAGTCTACAGCCACCTCTCTTTGTAAATAAACTTTTATTGGGACTGAGCCATGCCCGTTGGTTTACACCCAGACTATGGCTGTTTTCTTGGTCTGACCACAGATCTGAGGAGTTGTGAGAGAGAGTGCGTGGCTCATACCGTCTAACATAGTTACTCTCTAGCCCTTTACAGAAAAAGTGTACTGACCCCTGCTATAGAATATAGCATAGAAAGGCTTGGATATAAAAAGAAGCTAATGCAACTAATAAAAATCAACATATAAAATAGGAAACTATTTTATTTTCTCTTACTATACACTCTCTGAAGAAAACTATCATTGGGCTGGCTAAGGATCAAAATTCTCCTCCTGGCCTTGTTGCCTACTCTTTAATCTGCTACCAGTCAGCAAAATTCTTATAAAACCCAGATCAAACTCCATCTAATGGTCCCTAAGATGAGTTAGCACCCTTCTCCTATAACGTGAGCTGAGAGAAAGGCGGAAGGGTGACGTTTCAAAGGAGAACATTATCAAACAAATGAGTAAACGAAGAAAGTAAGGACAACAGAGCAAACAGTTGTGAAGCTGGGAGTGTAGTCCCAATGTCTCGAAAGCCAGGGTGCTTCACCCTTTTCCTCCATCCCATGGACATCCCTGGTCCTGGCCAACCATCTCCCATGTGTGTACATTTGTTCCAAAGGGGAAAAGAGAAAAAGGGTGTCTTTGGAACCACCTCAACTCATCACCAGTCCCAGTAGGGCAGGGAGTCTATATCATGGGGACAATGGCTATTTCAACTGCTGGCAGACTAACAAGTTATTTTATTAAGATAATTATTATTTACCCTAAATTTACCTGGACATCCAAATAACAGATAAGCAGGATTTAAGATTATAATCTCAATTTCAAGGGAGGCAAATCTGAATGTCCAGACTTCTTTTTTCAAGGTTAATCGATGAAATAGCAAGGCTGAGCCTTGAAAAGCATGCTAATGGGAATGATAACGTACAAGTAGGAGATGTACCGAATGGCTTGTTAAGATCTTTTCCACATTCCAATTTTCTAAAAATAAAATAAAATAAAAGCAAGCTGTATCATACCTACCACATACATCCAGCACCATCTGGTGGGTCACACTTTTCTCTACAGCCTATTCCCCAGACACTCTTCAGATGTCCTCCTTGGCAGATTGTTACAGAGAAAAATTGCATCTAAAATTTTCTCTGTACCATATTCATATAGTCAAGTTGGAAAATGTCAGTAAAAATTTCCAAGTCAAATCACTTGTGGACCATCAGGAATAGTGGAACATTTTAAATGTGTCCCTTTGGTTTTTCAGCACACAAGCCATGTATTCTAGAAAAGTGCTTTTCTTCCTCAACAAAGTAGGAGAGCCAAAAGTACACTTGTGTTGCTAAATTTTTTTTAAAAAGCACAAGAAATTAATATCTATTTGATTAAAAAGATTAAAATGGATGTGTAAATTTTTTAAAAACAAGTCAACAATTGGAATTCATCTCTTACTTTGACTATATCCTGCAATTTATTTTAAATTACACATTGTTTCCGATTTTCTACATTTTTCTTCCTATGTGGTTAGGAACTTAATTTGATGCCTGGAACTCTGGAATTTATTTCAGCAACGACTCACGGGGATTCCACTAGCCTAACTATAATTGTTTCCGTTGATTCCAATTTTCCATATATAATAAAAATAATTTTCATCATAGATACTTAGGTTGCTTTTCACATAATAGAGCATGTAAAGTTGATCTTATGATTCACTTGTTTTTCAACTCCATGATTATGTACTCCTGGCAATTCCAGATGCATTTGTTTCCACAAATGAATTGACATCAACTACTGCTCCACAGAAATAAATGGAAACCCAACTCTCCATCTCTTTATGGCTGGGTCCCACGATCCTTTGATTCTGTCCTATTCATCTCCCCCACTTATTCCATTTCAGTGAGTCTGCTTACTCAATTCTCAGAATTTGATTTAATTTAATACTTTCAATTTAAAAATGGTCATTCGCAATCGTTTAGCATTTCTTATATGAAAAAACCTGCCTGCTGTCCTTAAAAATCCCTGAATGTCTACTAAACACCCCTTGTGAATTTTGGTCATCCGGTAGCATTCTGTAATAAAAGCTATGAGACTGGTCCAAAACACTTTGAAGGATTTGGAATAATTTTTGTTTAAAATAAGAACAAGGCCATTCTGATTTAGCGTAAAAAAACCAGCTCTTTGTAGAAGTTCACGATTCACAATAGCTGGGATGGGTTGTCCTGCCCTAACTCCAAGGAAGGGCATCAACTAGAAAAGCTGAGGCCGATTTAGAAAGCTAAGTTGAATTTGCATTCTTAATAAACACTGTAATAGCCATCTAAACCTACTTATTCACAAGCTCTTCCGTACTAGCCTTTGAGCAACAGCACCCCAAATTAAAAGACAGCCATGGCCCCTAGCGCCGACAAATCAAAAGAGAAAGGGAGAGAAGGAACAGAGGGGAAAAAAAAATAGGAGCATTAAAAATTCTGTGTGATGTGACAAAATGTATCAGATTAAACTTAGTAAATAAAACCCCTTGCTGGGAGCTTAAGAGAAAAAGCAACAAAACAAAACACAACGCAACAGACCCCCCCCCCCCAGCTGAAGAATTACATAGCGCATTCGGTAAGTAATTATGTCAAAATTTTAGACGTTAGGTTCAATGTAATAAACACTTATTTGATAAGCTTAAAACTTAAATCAAAAGGAATACTGGAATGGCAGGAATGCGCAAACATTTGCGGCTATAGTTTTGTGTGTATAGTTTTGTGCCTTTAATGACAACAGCAACTACAAAGGAGCTACTTGTGTGAGTTTTGACTGTGCAGCTGGCACACGAGCCTGTTCATCTAAATGAAGATTAGAAGACGGTCCCATGCAGATGAACACTGCTGCTGGGTCACAAAGCAATCACAACCCCTGTTGCTGCAGAAGAGTAAAAATAAATTGCCTGGCCCATATTCGTATTCAAGCATCTAGTGGACATGTGATGACATCTTTTAGTAACCGGGTATTTTTGAGTTATTTAAAAAAGAGCTAGTGTTTATCAACTTGGGTCATCTTTAAAGTTGCTTGGGGAATTAGCTTTTGCCTCTAATTTTGTCTCTAAAATCATAGCTAACAAGTCAGGGATGTAGTGGCAGCCGGCAGATTTGTTATCAAATAATATTTAATTACCATGAAATAATAACAGGCCATAAAAGTAAATTACGATGGGTTGCACACTGGGTAGCAAGGACTTTCAGTAGGTTTTATGGTCCTCGCTTGCTGTTGGAGAGAAAAACTAAAGGTATGGTTTTGTGGAGAGCCAAATAGTCTTACCTGCCCTTGGCAAACACCATATCAATACAAATTAAAATTACGTACTGAACACAAGCATCTATTTTAGGAAAAAATTGCTATAACCCGTGGGAGACTTCCTCAAAACAATGCCATTACATTGTTTTATCCCCTAAGCATGCAATCAACCTAGTCTCTAATCATCATGGAAATGAATCTTTAAACTTTTATCTCAGTTCCACAGTTTGGTGAACATCCTCAAGGGCTGCTGTTCTTGCTACTTGGGCACTTATGGGGGAAAAAAAAAAAAAGCACACACACACATATAAGAAAGGCCAGAGTTGTTTTTTGGAGGGTGAGTGGGGAGGTAGGTTTGATGCCGGAATTGAGCTCAACTCCCAATTTAAAAACGAAATTGCTTCTGTTGAGGATAAAATGTTATGAAAGGATTGTGTACAGAAGAAATGCCAGATAAAAACAGGGAGTCTCTACACCAGCATGCTGCTAAGTTGAACTACATGAAAGTGCTGTATTTAAGCTTAAAAATGGTTGTCGACCAGCAAGTTCATATGCTTCAACCTACATATTCCTAAGTAAAATAGAGCTGTGTTCTCCATCCTGGAGAACTACTATTGTTCAGTGACTGTCAATGGCCCCAGGGCCGTGAGAAATAACCTTTAGCACCACGGCTCTTCCTATTAGAGCCCTCACAGTTACAGGGTATGGTCTGTGTGTTTCTGCCCATCTATGCCTTTGGGTGGGGGAGAGAGAGTACAATGCAGTGAGATGCCGTTAAACTAGCAGGGGCCGAGCTGATTCTATAGGGTCTCGAACTTGCAATCAGTCCATCACCTAGGAAAAGAAAGATTAATTTTAGCTTCTCTTCTCTGCCATTTGCTTACCACAAACCATGTTCTAGGATTCCTTTTAAGGAACAGTACCTTTATCAATATTCCTTCCCCAAATCTCCAAGTCGTAAGTAGTGGAGATGCTCCCCCCTCCCTGCCCTTTTCTATCAGCACTGGCCGACAGAGCTGACATCCCTTCTCTCAAGTTCCACCTGTAAAGAGTACATGCCACAGTAATCAGGAATTGATACACTGAAATAGCGATCATATTAGAATAAGAAAATAAGTGAATATCCAAATCACTCCAGCATCAGCAGTACCAAAGCACATTTAATCTGTGTGCCCCTCCAGCAGGAACCTCTTCAGCATTAGCAGAAAACAGCACATTCCAAGTCCCGGGAACATGTCTCAGGCTTCTAAGCCATAGTAACAGGCAGAACATAAGACCTAAGATATGCCTAATTAAATTATCAAAAACACAAAGACAGTTGGCCCAATCCACCTGCCCAAGGTGACAAAGTACAGAGATCCTCCTACGAAAAAGCATGGCCAGCATAGCAAGATTTGGACCAGGAGTGGATCAGAGAGAGGCTGCTCTATTAATTTAACATCAGCCTCCATGGGAAAAACAACCCTGCGAGCAAGACCCTGCCACAGGGATGGTTTCAGAGCCATTCCCAAAGCGACAAAACCCGGCTATCCCTTCTGAAGCACCCCCAGTGAAAAGCTTGAAACAGGCTATTGTCAGCGCGCTGGGTACCTTTTCTCTCTTGGCTTTGTTCTGTATTTTCCTCCGCTGCAGTTTCCATGGCTGGCTTCATACCATCCACCAAAAATGCTTTTCCCCACTCCCCCCGACACACACACTTCCCCCCTCCTCTTCCTTTTCTTTTGGGCTCCCCTCCGTCTCTTCTTTACAGCCCTGTGACTGAGAGGGTCTGTTCTTCCCGACAGTAGATTACAGTCCCTCCAGGATGCGAAAGTCTTGTCGGCGTCAATTCCGCTCTGCCCACCGGTCCACAGAGACGGCTGCCAAGGCGCAGGATCACCGCGGACCCCAGCTAGAAAACAGCCATTCTGTGCCCGATTGTGCCTCGGGTCTCAATGCGGCTCCGAGGGGGGCAGACCCCACTCCCCCGCCAGGCTCTGCCTCCTCCCCCCCCCTTCTCCCACGCGCTCTCCTCTGGCTCCGGCCCGCTGACTGCACCCAGTGAATGCTAATGAAGTCTCCCAGGAAAGAAGAGATTCGTGACATCAGAGGAGGGAATGTGGAGGAGAAAGAAAAGAGCCCCCTCCCACCACGTGACTCCGCTGGTCAGCCACAATCTGTGTCGTCTCTCGGGAGAATGCGAGTCCTCCAATGAGCACAACTCTTTCTTTCCCGTGGGACCCTTTCATGGCGCATCGCTGTCTGACTCATTTCATTTGCCCCCTAACCCAGCAAAATACATTCAGAGGACTTGCCCATGGTCTCCATTATATTGGTTTTCTTTAATATTTGTCTATCTCGCAATCAATCTCAATCTCTCTCTCTCAGATGGGTAGATGGATCAATCGATCTTAAATATATATATACACATATTTAATATACATAAAAGAGGGGAGAAAATATATAAGAAGGAAGAAAAACCCAGACACGGGCTTAACAGCAGCAGTGCAGCAAGTTCTTAATAGAACCCATTCCCTTATCGGTGGCTTACAGATTTATAATAGCATGAGGAACTGTAGCTCAAGCTCATTCTAGAAAAATGCTACCCCTCCTTCGTGAAAAATAAGTAAAATGTGCTACAGGTACATCTAGATGACGTTTTAGCGGCTTTCTGGAGTGAAAATCAAAAGACAGGGTTTTTCTTGTTGGGTGCCGGCTATCTTTTCAGATGGAGTTGTAGTCATTAGAACCCTCATTCAAAGTCAACAGGGTGTTCCCACGAGTATTCCAAGCGCTCAGCAGGAAAGCTCTCCTGACGGCTGGTTTCACCAGCCCCCTCCATAAGATGGGACGAAGGCTCACAACCCATCCAAGCACAGAAGCCTGCATCCTGCCTACAAGCCATAGGTTTCTATTTCTGCACCATTTTTTAAGCATTTGGCAGACCCACTTCCCTTCGTTGTCCCTATGTCACACACACACAAAAAAACATTCTTGGAAGCAAATATTAAGACAAATTGGGGATCACCCTCTCCTAAAAAATTCTCCCAAGTTTTGAGTGTTTGTTACTCAACACTTTTTTTAAAAAGTGAATAAGATCCTGAGTCAAAGTCCTCTAACCACCTGATCTTTTAACGCATTAGTTTTAGCTAATCCCCAAAGCTTTCTACATTTAATACCTGTGGCCCTGCTAAACAGAAGAGATTTTGAAAACCAGTTCGGCCCGTTTCAATATTTCCTTTCAATTTTCCATCTGGCCTTTCACTTTAACTGTGGTCCCAGGAGACCAGACCCACAATGAACTGTTCCCTTAAATCATAAGTCACCTCAATATTACTGTCTCACAACAAGGGGACTAAGAACCACGATGAGCCGAAAACTGTCGACTGCCGAAAAGAGCTTCGTGTTTGCGTAACTACCAATATGGAAAGGCCGACAATACCTCCTAACAGAATGGTCTTAAACATTTTTGCAAAGACTACTTAGGTCCGTTCAGGCAGAAAGATGGCAATTGTTGTTTTGTGACAGGTTTGTTCCCCTTCAACAGTTCATAGGAGAATTAAAACCAAAACAAAATCCAATTCAGCACAAAAGGGGACAATTGTGATTAGTTGTGTTATTGGGTTTTTTTTGTTTTTTTTTTTTAAGGGACTAGCAAAGTCATTCAATTACAGAACCAGCAGAACAGAATAATTTAATTTTTTGGCTATTACTTATTAACATTATTTTGAAATGGCAATTAAAGTGAAGAGGTAGAATGTCAATTCATAATTGACATTATGAATTTAAGGACAAGTCTAGCTCTGTATTAAAGTCATCAAAATAAAAGCCATTGGACAAGATGGTCACAAATCCTCCAGTTGAGACCTTTATCTACTTTCTGCCTGAAAATCTACATGTAAGTGAACATATTCATTACTTTCACCTTATGTACATCACCATTTTCTTTTCATTAGGCAGATAAAAGGATGACAATTCTAGAACTTACCATAATCGATGCTCAAGAACCCATTCAAATAGGAAAAAATAGAAAATTTTTCAACAGCAAGAAAGAAAACAAGAGCACATCTTTATACTATTTCTGAGGTCTGCATTCACTTAGGGGCAGAAAAATTGAGATATATAATATCTCCCAGAGCAGAAAATAATTCTTGGGGCCCCCTGCCTTAAGGCAGTCTGGTTGAAGATAAGAATAGTTTTAAAACAAATAGATTTATTTATTCCCCCCCTCCCTCGTCTGCTCTCTGTATACATTTGCTGTGTGTTCCTCTGTGTCTGTTTGTCTTCTCTTTAGGCAGCACTGGGAACCGATCCTGAGACCTTTCGGAGTGAGAGAGAGGCGCTCAATCTCTTGTGCCACCTCAGCTCCCTGGTCTGCTGCATCTCTTATTATCCTTCCTCTGTGTCTCTTTTTGTTGCATTATCTTGCTGTGCCAGCTCTCTGCATGGGCCAGCACTCCTGCGCGGGCCAGCACTTTGTGTGGGCCAGCTTCCACACAGGCCAGCTTCCACGCGGGCCAACTTGTCTTCACCAGGAGGCCCTGGGAATTGAACCCTGGAACTCCTATATGGTAGACGGGAGCCCAATCGCTTGAGCCACATCCGCCTCCCAAGAATACCTCTGAAAAGCCAAAAAGTAAATAATAAATATTGACACAAAATGGATGTTTTAGGTAGACCCATGTAAGATTGCTGATATTGCCCAAGAAGAACAGCCATGTCACAGGGTTCAACTTATCTATTCGCAAGTCTGTAGAAATCAGTTCAGCTCAGCAAATGTACAGAATAACCTTCTACGTGCTAACACCTATAAGAAGCACAGATGCACAAGAGATGGAACTGTCGAAGGGAGCACACAGGCTAGTGGGACACAGAAAACCCCACCAAAGGTGATCCTAACTGCTCTGCGCACTAAGGGATCACAGAGAGAGAAGATGAGAGGGGAAGGGGAATTTGGGGAAAGCTTTGCAAAGTTGAGTTGGCTATGGCAGGATGGTTAGAACCCTGCTGGGAAGGGAAAGGAAAGGAAGTATGTCCCAGGAAAAAATCTGAAAAGCATCGGAAAGGAAAAAAGGGGTGTTGTCAAAATTTTGGGGGCTGGCTTTTCTGGTGGAGACAGTCCAGAGTACAGGTGGTGGGTATGGTGGGTGGAAGGGGGCTGATCGAGTAGGTTGGGGACCAGGTAGATTAAACTTCAAAATGTTCAGCCTAGAGGCAGTGGGTGGAGATGGAAGGCTTTAAAACAGATCTGATTTGTACTTTGCAGAGGTTATTCTGTTGGTATTATGTAAGACAGAGCAGGGCGGGACGAGACTCCAGCACAGAAAACAAGTTAGGAGTCTCCTGAAATAGTACACGCGAGGGATGGTGAGGATTCCACTTATATGAACTAGCTAGACTAGGCAAACCTGTATGGTGAGTGCAGGTTACCAGGGGCAGGGGGAATGGGAAGTTAATGCCTAATGGGTACAGGGATTCTTTTTAGGATGATGGGAAAGTTCCGTAATGGAAGGTGGTGAGGGTAGCACAACACTATGAATGTGATTAATCCCCCTGAATGGTATCCTTGGGAGTGGCTGAGACGGGAAAGTTCATGTTATATATACGTTTCCACAATTAAAAAACAAAAGCACCTAAAGAGACAACGACAAGTACAATACATAATGCTAGGCAGGATGTAATAATGGAGGAGAAGAGGCTCGAAAGGACATTACTGGGACATATAAGAAATTAGGATATAAACTGTAAGCTTTATATCAACGCTAAAGTTCTTGAACTTGGAGCTGTACATAAGGGGGTTCCATAAGTGAATATTCTTGTTCTTAGGAAATATGCTTGGAAGCACGAAGTGTTCAAGGAACATGATATATACAACCTACTCCCAAATGTTCAGAAAATAGACAAAAGACAGACGGATAGATTGGTGTGTAGCTGGACAGGAAGAATGACACGGCAAATGTCACAATCGGTGGATCTGGGAACCCAGGCCCAGGGGTATGCTGGAGTTCTCTGTATGGGGTTTGTATTATTTTTGCAATGGTTCTATAGGTTTGAAATTATTTCAAAATGAAAAGTTCGAAGAAAAAAATACTATGGGAGCAGAGAGAAGAGTGGAGTAGATTACCTGGAGAAGTTGAAAAGGCTTAATCAAGGCGATATTTCGGTTGGGCCTCGCTAATAAAAATTATAACAGCAATGACTAAAAACAAGACAGTGAGGGCTTGAACTATGGCATGGCGAGGCAGCGGGGACCCAGGTGACGTCTCATTGGATCTGCGGGTGTGGGGGTCGAGGAGGAGAAGCTTTCGAAGGGGAGTCTGGAATTTCTAGCTTGGGTGAAGGACAAGAAGGTCATGCTGTGAACCAAAATGTGGAGGTGAAGAGGAGGAAGCAGCTTGGGGGTGGGAAGGAGATGAGCATGCACGGTTTAAGGTGGCACTGGGCCACCCTGGGGGTGAAGGAGAGTGAAGGCGCGTGTTGCTGCCCGTCTGTCAGGCCCGGGAGGAGCAGGGGGGCTGAGCACCACGGCAGCCATCTGGTTCCAGCTGTGGGGTGGGCCTGGTGGGGGTGGAGTACCTCCCCAAACTCCAGACCTCAGAGTCCTCCAAAAAGAAACACTTTATATAGACAAAACCCAAACCACAACAACAAAACCCAACTAGAAATATACTCTGGAAGATGGCTCCAAGGGAAAGGGCTGGAGACGGGGCCCTGGGAGTACGAGAAGGGCAGCTCTGCCCAAACGCCAGCTCTCAAGCCACCCTCCCTGAAGTCCCCTGTGGAAAAGAGTAGCCCTGCCAGGCCCGGTGCCCTTACCTTGGTTTATTGTCCAGCATAGCTTTACCCATTACCCAAAGCGATCTATTAATTCGCTTACTTGTACACTGCCTTCCCTTTCGGACACACGCTCCTTAAGGGCAGAACGGTTTGTCTGTTCCGTTCACTGCTACATTATCACCAGCCCCTGGCACATACTGGTCCTCAAACTATATATTTTAAATGAAGACTAGTGAACAAATGACTAGGGAGAGAGGCGGAATATGGCCAGATTAGAACTTTGGGGACATCGACGTTGAAATAAAAAGGTAAAGGACAAATTTTAATGGAGGGTAAAAGAGACTAAGACGGAAAAATGAGAAAAGCAGGGAAGCAGGGACAAAGTGAAGATTATGGAATGAGGAAAAGGTCACGGGAAGAGCCCAAAATTAACAGTGTCAAATAGTGTCCAATACTGTTGAAGGAGAACAAGGAGCGGCAGCCAGCAGAAAGCTTTCTTGACCGCCCCGTGGCCAGTGTACTCTCTGCGGAGAGAGTGCTGTTTGAATGGTGGGGGCAGAAGCCAGATCCACGCATCTTTTTGACAATCCTTACTCTCAAAAACAGAAGGCTCCTGGCATTCTAGCAAATTTGAGACTTCTATGCCAAGCTCCTTACCTGTGCCTGCACATCTCGTACCTTTCCAACCTGTCAAGATAATCTTGAAATTTTCTTTTACGATGTATTTTATGAATTATTTTCCCTGGTTTGTTTTGTCTCCAAGAATAATAAACGTGCTTTATGTATCTTATATGTCCATGAGCCAAATCATTGTGGCAGTGCTGAACAGGACAAGACAAGGAGAGCGAATCCTGTGTAGGACCACGGCGGCTATCACTGCTTCGTGGACAGGTTTGTTCGTTGGTTCATTCATTCAGCAAAGATCCATTCGGCATCTACTCTGGCCAGACACTCTTCTATACTATATGACGATTGTTCCGCCCACTGGGAATTCATCTGGTTGCAGGATACGCAACCTACATACCCTTACTATACTCCCACAACTGTCAGTAAAGATTTTGTCAAACGCCCCCTTCTTCCAATTTTCTGGGGTTGTATTTTAGGTTTCTTCAGGCCTCTGAGTGTCTCCTCAGTGGAGAGTTATTAATCACCAAGAAAGGATATTTCCCAATTCCTTATAACTACTACTTCCTCTGAAATTTGCCTGAAAGTCCAGATTCCTGCTCAGACCCATGGTCAGAACCTCCCAGCGGTCATGTTGCAGCTCAGATGGACAGAGCCTCATCTCTTCTTCTTTCTCCAGTCTTCACAAGGACTATTTTCTTTCTGGATCATTTCTTTCCTTCTGGGGATGGATACTTCTTCCTTCCCAATGAGCCACTGTGACTTCCCCATTTCTCCTGCCCGTGGAGGTAAGTAAGACTGCATTGACAGGCACCACCTCCAATAAAGCAACCCAGAGCCGTGGGTTTCCCCAAATCTGTTCCACCCAGCCTGTCCCTGGGGCCTAGAAGGCAAGCGCTTGGCCTGCCCTGGCCAAGGCAGAATCCTTCCTTCTTGCCTTTCAGAGGAAGTCAATATCCAGAGCAACAACCCCAGAAGAAAGAAAATCTGTTTTCGAATGGATGAATTTTAAATAAATTGTAGTGTAAAAGAACATTCTGCTAAATGGCTCCTATTTTCACGTTACTCCCCACGATAAGGCCAAAGGTATGTTCCATAGCAAATATCTGGGCCTTTGAAGAGAATAGAATTACAAATACAGCAGAATTTCTGAACTCTTATACTTAAAGCAGAAAGGCTACTTTTCACCTAAAGTAGCAATGATATTCAAAATACTAATACTTCTGGGCTGTGTTCAAAAGGCTGCATAAAATTAAAAAACAAACTAGAAATATACTGCAGGACAAGAGAGTTAGAATAAGATTGTCGAGGACTGGATCTCCGCCATAATTTAGACCTTCCCAAAGCTTTATCAATTTGACAAAGCTTCCCTCCCCTCCATTACCGGAATTAAATTTCTAAGTTTACATCAGATGTGGGTTGTTGGGAAACGGACGTGGCTCAAGAGGTTCGGCGTCCGTCTACCATATGGAGAGACCAGGGTTCGATCCCCGGTACCTCCCGGTAAAAAAAAAAAAAAAAAAAGATGTGGGTTTTTTTTTGTTTTGTTTTGTTTTGTTTTTTATGCCGTTTGATCCTTTGCTGCTCTTATTCTCTTTTCGGATATATTTCCCCAGCAACTCCTTCATGTTTGTTATGCTCTCTTTCGGAGGAAATGACACTGAGTAACACTGAGAGCCAAAATGCCAAATCAAATGGAATGATGCACAAACTTCTTACAGATTGTAAAGCTCTATCAATAGAAACCATAACCATTAGGACTTCTCTTTGATGGCAGAGGTGGCTCCCAGGCATGCCACTGTCTGGAAACTGGCTGGTGCCAGTAAGGAAGGGCCTGGAGCCTCTGTGAGCCTTCTCTTCCCAATCTAATCAGCTGTTTAACAACGGGCAGGGTCCCCATCAGGAGCTGTGGAAGCCACCAACACAATGATCGCTGTTCGCCAACACTGAGGTGTGATGGTCTCTCTCTCTCTGCTGGCAAAGCGCCTACTGAACCGACTTTCAAAAGGAGAGCAAGAGATTACACTTGGCAGCAGCAGGCTGAGGCTTCGCATGATGAGAATAGTGGTGGCACGGAGAGTTTCGCCACACCAGGCTGACGGGCAGGCACGGTCCGGGTGGCACCGCAGCATGAGGAGGTGGGTGCGTTTTCTTCACCGTTGTGTACTGCAGCTGTCGGTCCTAGAGGCAAGGTCAGATTGCTTCTCCTCCCCTGCTCCTCAATCAGGGGCCCTCAACCTTTTCACTTTTGCCACTTGGGGCCAGATGAGGCTCTGTGGCGGGGGCTGGCTTGTGCATCGTGGGATGCTGGGAGGATCCCTGGCCTCTGCTCATGAGATGCTAGGAGCATCCTTTGAGTTGTGACAACCATAAATGTCTCCAGACATTACCAAATGTCCCCTGGGAGGCAAAATCACCAGCACTTGAGAATCCATCTTTTCTTCCCTGAGTTTCCTCTAGTTATTGTGATTCTGTAGGCCAAAGGTACTCAATCCTGGCTATACCTTGGGATCTCATGGGAAAGCTGAAATATTCCGATACCAGGGTCCCACCCACAGAGATTCTCATCTCATGGGGTTCGGGGGTATGTGCTGGGCATGGGAGCTTTAAAACGTCTCTGGATAATTCCAACGCGCAGCAAGTGTTACAGGCAGTGGGGATGCACAAAACGTGTGCTGTAACAATGGTGACCCAATCAGAGCTGCTTGAGGAAGATTCGATGGAGAGGGCGGCTTGATGTTTGCATAGGAGATGGGAGAGGCCAGCGTCAGAGTGGCCACACTCGACCGGGGAAGAGGTGGAGACTCTACACTGAGTGGAGGGAGAAATGCCAGCTGGGCATCAAGGCAAGGGAGGGGGATTCAGGCTTGAGTCCCAGATTTTCAGCTTGCATCCCTAAAAGGAGGGGGCGTGCCATAGGGAACATATGGGGAGACCAGGGGAGGAGAGCAAGTGAGAAAGCCTACCAGGATGGGAAGCCACTTGGGCCAGGCCTGCACAGCTGCTCAGCCTGGGCAGGGTTTGGAAGTGAAGACAGTGGGCGCAGCCGGCAGCAGGGAGCTGTTTCTCATGGGAGGAGTATAGGGGAGAAAACCTTGGGGGGGTTTCACCTAACCGAGAGGGTCTCTAATGGATGAACCACCCTCGAAGGATGCAGAGGATGTTGGAGGGGATCCAGGAAAGGCCCTGTCAGAGAAGAGGAGGGACTTTCGAGGAGGAGGGGTGGCCCAACAGGGCAGTCCACAGCCCAGGCATTGAGGAGGCAAGGACGTGCAAAAGGCCACTGGAAGTGACGATTACAACTTCTTTGCCAGCGTCAGAAGACTGGAATGGAACCCCATTTATAGAGGGGCTAATGAAGGGCAGGGATGGGAGACAGAGGAAGCAGGGGGTGGCCTACTTTCTAAAGAAATTTGGTAGAGAGGAGAAGGTGAGAGAAGGATGTGGGCAGATTAAAGGGAAAACAACACAGTCAGGAAGAGACCCCAAATGTTTGATGCTGAAGAGGAGGAGCCAGGTGAGAGAGAGAGAGATGATTCAGAAGATGCAAGTGAAGCTGGATAAGGGATGAATGGAGGTAGAGGGAGAGGCGGAGGGGGAGCTGTGGGATGGGGAGGATGGGGAGGATGGAGCAATTCTCCCTCTGAAATGGGAGTGAGGAAAGAGAAAATGGAGGGAACAGGAGAATTTTCTCCAACTCAGAGGGTTAAGGAATTTCATCCTAGAAGAGGCTGCGGTGAGGGAGGCTAAAAGGGCCACCTCTGGAGCACTGAGAAGGGGCCATTTCATCCACATCACGCCCTAAGAGGGCTCATGGAAGAGATGGAGGTCTTGGTCTTAGGAAGGCAGGCAGCTTGCCCTGAGGCCAGACTGCGTGGGGGCCTGAGTGGGGCTGAGCCTTTTGGGGTTCAGGGACCCCGGGGAACGCTGGGAGGTAGAGTGAGGGAGTCCAACAATCCCCTCATGCGTGTCTCCTCCATCTCCCCCCAGTGTGATGGAACCATGTCTAATAAACAAAATCCAAAAAGAAACAAGAACTGGACGATGGGCTTTTGAAGTGGCTTTCATTAAAAAAAAAAAAAAGAGAATGTCTCCTTCTTCCTGTGTACACAAGGCAAACATCAGCAGACAGTTGATCTGCTGACAAAGTGTTTGCTGATTAATTAGCACATCCCGCGTGGAGCTCAGATTCCCTCATTAAGAGTAGCACTCCATCAATGAGGTGTCCCTGGAGAGGGCTTCCAATTAACTCACCGACCAAGCATGCCCCTGGCCCACGGGAACGAGGCCGGCCTTCCAAACCCCTCTTTGTTTGGTGGGTGAACTGCAGCTATTGGGATCCCAGCCGTGTCCCTATAGCAGGTTCCTGCTCAGTTCGCCAGACACCAGGCGGGCTAGTGTTTTCCTTTCCCCCCAGAGAGTCGGTGGCTTGACTGCCAAGCTGGGTGAAACTGCGGTGCTCTGTGGGGGACTTTCCTCACATCAGCTGCCAAAACCCCAGCCCACGAGGCCTCGCCGCCTCTGCCTCCCTTCTGGAAAGGCACTACCCAAAGTCCACCTCCTTTCAGAAGCCTCAGGGGTTAACCTCGCCGGCTTGCTTTCCCACTCTTAGCCTTCTCTCTAGCCCACCCTGCCATCTCCCAGTTATAAATGCGAGTCCCTCAGAGCGAAGATTCTCTACACCCACACACCGGAGGCACACTGATTTGCTTTTCCCTGCCTCCCACCCAGGTTGGGGACAAGGGCTCCTGCCAACTCAGATCAACCCGAGCCTTCAATGTTGTCCCCAAGGAAGGCTGTCCAAGGCAGGTGGGGCTCAGTATCTTTGGTCTGCTCTGCTGAAGGAAGCCAGGCATATTCAAATTCCAGGTTAAATTATATGATGGCTTTGAAGTCTGAGACCTCGGGGACATCAAGGAGGCCCTATCTTCACCTAGATGGCATTTCAGTGGGGTCCTGGCCTTCACATGCAGGAGCTGCTGTCACCTTTCCCCTAAATGGAGTCCCTGTACAGATGAATGAGTTTCTACCTGTGGGGCTGCTGGATAAAGGTACTTAATCAAGCAGGTACACGGGCCCCACATGCCTCCTGGGGAACTGGGCCCCTCCAAACCCACCTCCAACAGAGCTTGCCTGACACTGAGCAACACAAAGCCTCAAGTGGCCCTAGAAGCTTCTTCCCAGGCTTTGTACATGTTCTTCTGCAGCTATCAAGTCATCACAGAAAGCCGTCAGCACCAGCAGCCAGGGCCACTTGGCCAGTTCCTTTCAAGTGCTCTGTCTTCATTTGCTACAGGTGAAGGGGCTGCCGAGAGAGGAGAGCAGGGGCCAAGCTCAGCCATACCCCGAGGGCCCACTGTCCATCCCCTGTGTCATGTGACAGCAGCTCTGGAGGTGTGGACAGGGCTCAGTGCTCAGGGTCAGAGGCTCTCCTAGGTACCAGCGCTGCCTCTGGAGCTTCGACCCACATTCTTTCATTTTCGCCTTCACAATGGTGGCACTGGAAGCTGGGCACTGTCATCCCCCTTGCATGGATAAAGACACCAAGACCCAAGGTAGCCAAGTGGGACTTGGCCCAGGTCGTGCAACTGGTAAGAGGCCAAAGCCAGGAACCCCAGGAGTTGGACAGCCACCATGGCAGGAGCCAAAGCTAAGCAAGGGTCCAGGTTCCACACGGGCGAGCCAGGCAGCGGGAAGGAGCCGCCATCTTCCCACGGGGATACCGCCAACCCCCCTAATCTATAGCACAGCAACCTAGCCGCATCCACTCTTGAAATCAGAGAGCCCAGTTCACTACCAAACTCAATCGGAACAGCTCTCCTGCGGCCTGATACAGCCTGCCTCAAACATGGCACCCTGAAGCTCCCCCAACCTCTGGCCTAGCACAGGGTTACACATGTTCGCATCCTTGCCCGCCATCCCTTCCACCCCAGATCCGATGACTTAACCAAGCCTCGGCTTCATCACCTAGAAAATGGGGCTCATAAGAGAACTTCCTTCATTTGGCTATTAGGGCCCATAAAGTACTGCATTTGAAGCCTCAGCACAAGGCCCTCCTACATGGGCGATTATTTTTATATTGTAAGCTCTTCATTGCTCCCACCACCATCATACAGACCCAAGGGGGTGGTAGAGGAAAAGGAATGGCTGGTGATTCCACATGCTTCCAGGTCTTTCCCTATGCCTGAGGAATTCACTACTGTGCCTGACTGGATTTCTAAGGACTTTGCACCTCCTCCCCCACCCCTGACCGTCCCTGTGTTCTGTTCTTAAAATGTCCCAGAGTCCTCCCTAACGAGGCAACAAATAGCTAAATGGAACTGAAAGGAACAAGTCAGTAGGATTAGGAAAGACGCGCCTCCAAGGGCACTCTTTAACAAATGGATGAACTTGGCTTCTGGAATCTGGAGGCTGTTGCTGACACCTGGGTACTCAAGACCAAATTAGGTTTGCCTCTGCTTTCTATTTAAACACACACACACGGATTTCTTCCTTCATGTCACAGAAGCAAGCAGGTTCTCAGAAGGGCCTCATGCTTGGTCTAATGCTCTGTTGTTGCCATCTTGAAATTCTTAATCATTTGATCTTTGAACTTGTGTTTTTTGAAGTGAAGCCCAATGGGGCAACGGACCATGCACACGGGCAGAGGAGGTACGTGCTCCTGGCCACCCCATTGGTATACAGCATTCGCCAGGCCTCGTTCTGGTAGAAACAACGCATGGGAGTTGAGCGAGACTCAAAGCCAGTACAAGGTAAGCCACGTTCACCTATGGTGGAGGCAAGCAGGGGCGCTAACAGCTTTGAGAGGCCATGCTTTCGTTTCAAGCAGAACTTGCTTCAAACATAGAAAGCTAGCCATGGCCTTCTAAGACACACAGTCAGCCAAGGAACCCTTTCTTGTGTTACTTTCCAGTACTGGCCAACCTCTTACATGGAAAGTGATGACAGAGAAAGAAGGGGGAGGACAGGCTAACCTATATAGTTCCTTTTGTTTTCAGTCCATCCTTACCTATCAGTAAGCCAAAGGTAGAAAGTGTTGGGAGAACGTGAATGTATCAACAAGAGAAAAACACTTATATGACATTAACTTAGAAAAAGTACTTTCTCCTTTTGAACATTTTAGGAATCAATGTAATTCAAATTCTTCTCCTCCATCTTCAACATCTTTCATTCAACCAATAGGAACGTTTGTTGCCACAAGAGTACCATTTGGACTTAACCTGACAGTTTGACAGAGCCTGTCAGCTCTGCTTCCTTCTGAGGTGGCTGACACCCAGCACTTCCTAAAAACCTGCACAGGGAGCTCATCCTGAGAGCTGTACCACAGATCCTAAGCACCCACTCGCAGAACTTTAAGTAGGTCGAGTAGTTTTAGTTTGTTCCATAACTGTATATTCATAATTTCTACATCAATGATAAACTGTACTGCAGAAATGAATTTTTCTTTAAGACAGGATGACTAGCTCAGGTGAATGCCACTGTCTACAATGATTCCACATGCCACTGGATAAATTCCTTTCCATATACTTGAGAGTAAGACGATGCAGTGTCAGCGGCATACCATTACACTTTAGAAAACTGAGTCCGTTCTGTGGCTTTCATTCAACAATTTGAAGTCACTTAATCATACACTCAAGTAGAATCAGAATAGGCTGACACTGCTTTCAAAATGGCTACTGAACGATGGCCGTGGATTCGGAGAGGCAGGTTTCCAGTGCAGGTGTCCAGTTAGTGGTCTGCCGTAAGCATCTCAGAATGAGCTCTGTGCCATGAAGATGCCATCATCACCTAGGAGCCCGAGAGGGTGGGTGACTCACATTCATTTTACCACCCAGGAATTTTAGATGAAGTCACTGAAGCCAAATGACCTAGAATTTCTTTGCACAAAGCTGAGAAGAAATTTGCTCAATTCGTTCTCTGATTTTCTGGTCTTGTCTAAAAGAAACGTTATAGGTGCACAGAATTCTAAGACAGGAGGAAAATTTTTAAACCAACTAGATCCGCCCCCTGCACCCTCTCCTTTTCCACTCTGTAATCAAGTAGGACAGGACTAAAGAGTTCAGGTCTCTTGACTCACAGCCAGACATGCTCTTGTTTTCTACCTGACGCCTACTTATCAGTAAATATTCTGTTAAGATAAGGCCCGAATTCCAAATCTACAGTGTATATGATAGGCAGACATAATTCTTCCTGAAATATGTTACATCTTTGCAATAACACATTCGTGTATTTTTACAAAATATATTTTCAAAGTAAAATTGTATTGGACCAAGACAGAGTTTTGTAGAGATGACAGCATCAATCTTTGGGAATCAATGCTCGTTCACGTCAATGTATCTTTTTAATAAAAAGCCACTGATATACCGTGTCATAGGATTTAAGTGAGCTAATGCATGGCATGAGTTTTGCACAAGACCTAGGAACGCTCAATAACAAGCAAGTGTTATTAAGAGGCTGGACTAGAGTGAGGTTTGAAATGCTTTTTCACGGAGGCAATAAAGTTCCAGGATAGACTTGTCAGCCTTCCTCCACCAGAGCATACTGGGGTGATAAGGACCCCCTGCTCCGCCTAAGCTTAATGGGCCCATCTGTCCTTGGATTATGTGCAATTCCCAGCTTCCAAGCTGGGATTCCACTCAGGAAAGCGGATCAAAGTACAAATATGTGACAGAGGTGTTACGATAGGAGTAAATGCTTACATGTATCAGAACAAACCAATCAGTGCAGATCTGCATGCATTATTATTAGAAACATGATTGCGACTCTCGCCATTAATTGGGGGACTCAAGTGTGACACATTCCACAGCTCATTGTGGCTGTTTTGGGGGAACAAGGAATGTCCAGAACACTTAAAATGGTAAAGCAGGAAGAGGATCCCAGTTTATATTATCATCGTTAGGGTTATTGCTCGATAATGTTTGGGATAACAGAACTGTAATAAAATTCTTGGTTTGGGCTAATTTGTCAAATCCCAAAGCCAGAGATGAGTTTCTAGCATTTGTTGGCACTTAATCCTAGGGGTTGGCATATAAAGGGTAAATTGAATATGGCACTGAGATATAAAATGAAACTCAGAATATACTTAGAAAATTTAAATAGTTTTATTTCTAATTGGCCATTCGGACAATCGGCCTATTTAATATGTCAAAAAGCTTATTTGAGCGGTTTGCTGTGTAACCTTTTCTGCTTTGCCAGTTTCACAGGTGAAAATGACAGGTAATTTATCATGTCTACACCAACACTTGATCAGTCAACATGGTAATTATCCAGTAGATTTATGCCTTTTAAAGAAAGAAATTTTAATTTTTTTTAACCAGTATTTTAGAAGTACTTAAAAGAAGTGAGAGAGGAATTTCAAACCTGTTAACCCCAAGTTGTTTTAAGACACTTAGTGGGGGGAAGAGAAATTTCACAAACTGTAAATTACCCGTAATTATCTTTATCATTGTGAATAAAAAGAAGAATTAGTATATTTGCTTTAATGCATCTGTTAGGCTGCCCTACAGGGTCCCAGTCTAAAATCGCTGCCCTGAAACTGTAATTTTGAACTTTTTAGCCAGAACATTTCCATTCCTTTCTCTTTACCCTCCTCCTCCTTGCCCATCAAAAACCTGGCTATTTCATTATTTCTCTATTAAAAACATATTGAGGCCCACAGAAATGCACAGATGGTGAAGGAAGCCAATGCTATGTTTATAATTTACTGCTAGCAGTACCTACAACCAGTTCTAGAAATTTTAACCAACTCGTTTTTTAAAGATTTCACTACAGCAACACATATAACATAAGATTTGCCACTGTAACCACTTTTAAGTGTACAATGCAGTGGCATTAACCACACTCACAATGCTGTGTTACCACCGCCACCACCCATCACCAAAACTTTTCCATTGCCCCAAACAGAAATCCTCCTTCCATTATGTATTGACTCCCCATCCCATTCCCATTCCCCTAAGCCTATGCTAACCTGTAATCTACTTTTTGCCTTGGAAATTTGGCTTATTCCAGATATTTCTTATCACTGGGATCATGTGCTAGTTGTCCTTTGGTGTTTGGCTAATTTCACTCAACATGATACACGTTGTCGCATGTATCAGAACTTCATTCCTTTTTAGGGCTGAATAATATTCCATCGTATGGCTATGCCACATTTTGTTGATCCACTCGTGTCTATGGACACAGGCTGTTTCCACTTTTTGGCTATTGTGCATCATGCTGCTATGAGGATTGATGTAAAAGCATCTATCCCTGCTTTGAATTCTTTGAGGGTAATATACCTAGGAGTGGCATTGCCAGGTCAAATGATAATTCTATGTTTAACTTTTTAAGGAACCGTTAAACTTTTTTTTTTTTTTTAAACACACATTTACCAAGTTCCAGCCATATGCCAAGGACTATGCCGGGCACTGTCGATATAAAAAACAAACAAACAAACAGTGGAGATGGTTTCTCATTTAAGGAACTAAGGGGTTGTTGGGAGCAGAGGGACACAAACTTTGTTATTCAGCAAATATTTTCATATTTACTTGTGGCAGGGGGGCACTGTCGTGGCAACTGAAGTCACAGAATGCCTCGCCAGATGGGACGGTCCATGGGGCAGGGATGGCATGGGTTTCATTCGCCTGCGCATGCCCAGCACCTAGTCCTGGCAGCTGTCATCGGCGCTGCTGATTGGCCAACAAGAGGGAACCGGTTCTCAGTGTCCCTGGATGCACAAGAGCCACAGGAGGATGCATGGGAGCGTGGGACAGGGACAGGGACGTAGCAAAGCTGAACTCTACTGGGGAGAATGGCAAATGAAGGCCAGGGGAGTGAGGGGAGGGACAGCAGGAAGGCTTCAGAGAAGAAAACCTATGTGAATGGGTACCCACGTATGGAGGGATGGAAGTTCTCTCTGTACAATTCTTTTGGGAATTTCAGTTTCTTCAGGAGTCCTAGACCCCACTGTAAAAATGAGTAGGTTAAGATTTTCCCCAACTCTGCCATGGAGGCCAGTGACTCAACTCTCCTGTGCCTCAGATTCTTATCTGCACAGCAGGGATAATATTTAATTGGACTCACCTTAAAGTTCTTGCAAAGATTAAATGGGAACGTAGGGAAGTGGTGTGAACAATGCCCGGATATATAAAGTGTTAAATACCTGCTAGTGGAGATGAAAACTAGGAATTTACAGGTTTCTTTTTAAACACTGTCATTATACACCTTTCCAAATCATAGCTGCGTGACCAAGCTGTGCCTGAGCCATTGAGAACGAGGGGAGGGTTTTGTGCATGGCTGAGTGTCAGATCAGTGGCACTCGCTTTCAAGATGGGTTTAACTCTGAACTTCACCTGTTACATTTTTTATAGTAAAGTGCATAAGTATGCGATCACCGCTAGATATGAAAAATGCTCAAGATTACGCATTAGCTTCTGCCTCCTGGAGGTGCGCAAAGAGCCTCCGCTTAGAGGTGTGCCCAAGGGAGAAACAAATGCAAGAGGCTACTGAGAATAATGCGGCTTTTAAACTGATTGTAGGCCACCTGCCGAGGTTAAACAAACACAAACACAAGTTAAGCCACTGCAAAGAGCCCATTTCTGGATCATTCTGTTCCTTCTTGTGATCTATGTGAGTTTGAAGGAGACAAGTTGGGCATTAGAACCGAGAGCATTTGGCGGATCTGCTTCTTCACCCATGACTCGCTATGATTTTAGTCTGAAAAAAAAAAAAATTAATGGTAGCTGTCTACAGGTGAACACAGCCCACCAGACAGAAGACTCCGGAGCATAATTTAAGGAAGAGCCAAATCTACGTCACCTCGATGATTGAAAACTTCCCATTTTTGCAATGCAAAGCCTGATCATGTTTTAGCTTTTCAGAACTTATCATCGAGAGAGGCAAAGATGCAATGTTTACTTTTTTTTAAAAAAAGACACCACCACAGAGCATTGCAGTAAAGTCACATCCTATATTTTGGTTCCATACCTCAAGCCTAGGTAGTACTAGCATGCTACAAAGTACTCACTGCAAACCCAGAAACTCAATTAACATTTATTTTCTAGCTTCAAACAGTGGCATGACATTCACTTTTGTAAGCTACGCAGAATACATTATGTGAAAAATACACAAATTGCCTCCAATGAGTCATGGGAAATTTCCATTTGGAAACACTTTTCCAGGTCTTAATGGCTGTTTGGTAATACACGCATTATTCCTCAGTTATAAAATTCACACATTTAAAAGACTGAGCTCAAATGTTCCCACAAGGAATTAAATCAATGCACTTTCCTGAATAAAAATCAGCCACTCAGAGCAGGAAGGAAGACATGTTTCTCCTATTGTTGAATGTAGGATTTATTCCACATCCAACACTGTTGTCTCATTATACAGAAATCCTGGTTAAATTTGACCCCTGAAAATAAAAGCTTAAGAGGTAAAAATTTATCTGCTTATCCAGTGTGAGCCAACTGAATAAAGCTGGGGGGAAAAAAAAATCAACACAGCGCCAGTTTTCTTAAACCCTGACAAGACATGGCTTTGAATTGTGCAGGGATCTGGAGAGCCCCTCGTTACGACCTTGGCATAAGAAAGGATTTGCTTCTTCTTGGCTGTGCCTTGCCTAGGAGGTGGAAGGCCCTGGGTCCCTCGCCCTGTGGTGTCCCCATCTCCTAAGAAGCAGGTGTTAATTGTCAGCTCATGGCTGTCCAAGAGGGGGTTGGCGGCCTGGGTAGAAGGTGGCTGTCTGGCAAAGATGACAAGAGGCGGCGCCTGGCACGAGGGCAGGGCGGCCCCATGAGAACCCACTCCACTCTGGCAGCCCGCGGACCCCAGGGACTTCACGGGTGACCGGAGCTGCCACCCTATTCATCCCTTTTCTCCCCGCACAATAACCAACCGCAAAGGCCTCATAATACCGCCTCTCCCCGCTTTAGCATCATTCATATCTCCGTGATGACGGCCTTAAAAAAGACGCTGATGGGAAATGTGCCTCAAATTAGCATATTTCCCCCCTGCGCACAATAGAGGCTTTTAAGCTTCTGCTTTTTAAAAGCAGGGGAGAAAGGGGAGGAGGGGAAAGGCAAAGCTGCTCTTAGGAACAGAGCCTGAAATTTAATGATCTGCCGCCCTCCAAGTGGTTTGTGTGTTTTTCAATTTCCTTAAAGCAAGCCTCCTCCCAAATGGCCTAGAAACTTATTAGAAAATATTTATTTGACCAGCGTGCGAAAAACATCCTCCCTCTTGTCATCAAATTGCAATGCAACCCCTTGATTAAGAGAAAATAATTACAAACCCTAAACCCTTCCTCCAGTCCCGTCAGGGAGCGCGACCTCCCTTCCTCCTGGAGAAACGGACAAAACGCAGAAATCCAGTTATGGTCAATACTTATTAAAGGGGCACCCCTCAGCGGGGACACCCCTGCCACACTTACTTATCCGTTTCCCGCGTCTAGTAATAAAAAGAGAGAGTGAAAAAAGACAAAGACCACACTGGTGCCTCCTGACCACTTGTGCTCGCCTCCCCTCCAAGGCCGGCCCTGCACCTTTAGGGGTCTGCCCCAGGTGACAGGGGCTGGCCACCCAGCCTGAGCCATTTCAAAGGCTGTGAAAACGACATCACCTAGGCAATCTCTAAGAGGCGGCGAGAGGCAGGATTTGTGCTCCCTGCCGCTAGACAGGAATTCTCCAGAGGACTGCACCTCCCCGCGAGGAGGAGAAGCGAAGCTGTCTGTGGCCCTGCATGAGATCTTTAAAAGGGTCTAAGCCACCAGGCATACTTAAAATGGCACCCTACTGCTCGGCAGCTCAACTTATGCCTTCTTTTCCAAGGCCCCTGGAGAAAGGCCAGGGCAATTCGGAGGTGGCGCTCGCTGGTTGAGCTGGGCTCTGGAAGCGGGTCCTGGCTTCGCTGCCCCCCGTCCCCAAGGGAGCAAAAGGCAGCTGAGAGCCATGATGGGGCCACGTGCTCTGCCGCCTACCCGGCCCCCAGCAGAAGGGCCGCAGCTCCCTGTCCCCAGCCCCACCTGCTGCAGAGCATCGTGTCTGTCTGTCCTGTTTTCTCCGATTTGGTCCCAATGCCAGGATCCTTTCTGTCTCTACCCCTGCACACCTAGCCCCTCTTTCTCTGCTAACTGATGTGTCGCTAGCCTGGATCATCTCCTAATTCCAGGTCTATCAGGAATTAAAGCCCAGCTTCAAAACAAATGTTCAAAAAGATAGTTTAACTCTCCCCAGTGTGATCTGTAGATTCAGTGCGCTCCAGATCAAAATCCTGGCAAGGCTTTTTTTTTTTTATTTTATTTTATTTTATTTTTTTATTTTTTTTATTTTTTTTTTATTTTTTTTTTTTTCTGGCAAGGCTTTTTATCGATATCGACAAGCTGATTCGAAACGTCACATGGAAAAGCAAAGGAATGAGAACTGCCAAAATCATTCCGAAAAGAAAGAACAAAGATGCAGGACTCACATTGCCCAATCTCAAGACTTACTGTAAAGCTACAGGAAGCAAGACGGTGGTATTGACAAAAGGACAGACAGACAGATCGATGGAATGGAAGAGCGTGCCCAGGAACAGACTCACACAAATGTAGTCAACTGACTTTGGACAAACGTCCTAGGTAGTCTGATGGTGAAAGGCTCGTCTTTTCGACAAATGGTGCTGGATCAGACATTCGTATGCAAAAACATGAGCTTTGACATATATCTATTACCTTATATAAAACTTAATTCAAAAAGGACCGTAGACTGAAATGTAAAATGTAAAACTTTAAAACTTCTAGAGGGAAATATAGGAGAGAATCTGCATGACCTTGGGTTCAGCAATGGATTTCTAGACACAACATCAAAAGCACGCTCCAGGAAGGAACAAGTTGCTAAGTTGAACTTTATCAAAATGACAGCTTAAGAAGGGATGTGATAATTGTTTTAAAAGTTTCAAAGGCACCTGCTTCGCCTGGCTAATTAATTTACGTGAAATACCTCATCCTTGAGGATGCCCAAGATGGGTCGTAGAGCTCTCCTCTGGGAGGATCACCTGGCTGGAGCATCAGGCCACCCAGTTCTCAGGGACCCTGCAGCGGCCACACTCAGGGAGTGGCTCGCCCTCCACTCTGAAGCCACAGCTGTCCCTGTGGCTCACCACAGTGTGTTATGCTAGTGGTTTAGGCATCCCTCTCCCCCACCTGACTGGGGATGCTGTGACACGGGGTGCCATGCCTGAGATTTCTTGGTGTCCCCCATGTCCCTGTTCACTGCCTGGTACATGATAGGTGCACGATAAATACCCCAGGAAAATGACAAACAATCAAATGCCATTTGTTGGGTTCCTACTTGGAGTCGGGCCCTGCCTATGGCAGTTGTCCGTGCAAGGAGGAAGTCCCCGTCCCCTCTCCTGCTTTCTTCCAGTCTTTTGCCTACACCTCCTCTTCCTCCTATGGGCTATTTTTGAGCACTTAGAAGGTTCAGTGGGATGCCCTGTCTCTTCTCACCCTTTCTAACAGATTTAAATGTTTCCTTCAGGTCGAAAACCCTCAATTCTAGATTATAGGCCATGATTTCTTTTCTAAGCTCCAGTGGCTCATCTGCAACACACACACACACATGCACGCACATGTATGTTTGTATCTGTGTGTATACACACATGTGTAAACATGTACACAGAGGAAAGGGGTAGATGAAGGAGGCAAAATGAGGAAGATGAATTTTAGAATATACTGAATTTAGGAGAGTGAAAAACATTTCAGTCAAAGCATGTAAGTGCATAGACACATATGCATGTACGTGAATATGTAGATGCACATTAAATACAGGTGCACACACGCACATAGACACATATGCACACATACCACGTGTGTGCTATGCACACGTACACATTTACACACACAAACTTTCACTGAAAGAGTTCACCTTCTTCTAAACGCCAAATATGCTAAGCTGAATTCATCTTCCCTGTCCTCATGAGACCCTCCATTCTTCCCAAGTCCCTCCTTCTTGTGAAAGGCATTAACGTCCTCCCAACGGCTTCATTTCAGGGTTTCAGAATTCCAACTCGGCCATTCACTGGCCACGTGACTTGGGGAAGTTACCTAACTTCTACCACCCTGGACATCCAGATCCACATCCACATAATGGCCATGATAATATATTCCCCCAGCACTGTACCATCCAGAGCAGCCATTCAGATTATACACAACTTCTCCGTCTATGCTATTGCTCTATAAAACACATGTCAGTTAGCTATGATTCCCCAAATCCAATCAGATGTGTGGCCTCTCCTGGCCTCTGGCCTGGAGGGCAGCAATGGCTGTCTAGCTGGCTATCAGCCTCTATTGTTCTCCAATGTCAAATTCCAGGCCAAGCCTTATCTTTCCAACAATAACACTTTCATTGGGTTGTTCCCACGATCCGCAATGGAACCCACACCTACTGGCGAGAGCTGGCGCACAGGCCTATATAGACCACCCTCTTCTCTGCCAACCCCTGGCAGTCACACTTGCCCGCTATGCTCCCGGGCTATTCAGGTGTATCTTCTTGCTCTGCTTCTTGGATTGGTTTCCCTCTCACTCTTCTTGTTCTAATTCTACTGATTTTTCAAGACACAACTCAATGGCTAAGCATGTGTGAGACCCTCCCAATGATTTGCTTCTAACCACATCTCAAGCCTAAGTCCCTACAATTTACCACTTGATGACATTCTTTTTTCCTCCAAAGCATTCATGTGTGTACGTTTTACATTTCAAAAGGACCTTGACCTCTGATGGGACAGGGACTGAATATGTTACTTCTCTGGTGCCATGTGATAGCACCTAGCCTAGGCTTAGGAAAATGTGGTCAGGTTCAGCGAGCATTTACTGGTTTTCCAAATAATAATTATTAGAACATCTGGAATACTTATACCCATGGCTTTTTAAATAAGGTTGTAATTTTTCTGTCTTAAACAATAACGGGCCACACAGTACCATTTCTTTAAAGAAACTGGTAAGGAAACAGCACTTCATTACCAGGGAGGGCAAGTTTGGCAAAGTATATTTATAAAGTGTAAAATTATATATCTAATAAATTATACTGTTAGGACTCAATATTTGAAAACAGTAAATGGCTTTCATTTTTCGTCTATTGGCTTGTAAAGCTCAGGGGTTTGAAATGACCTCCACATCGAACAAGAATCACATCCATCTGCTAGTAGCAATTGTTTTATTGACCTAATCGTGGAACAATTATTTCCATGGTCAAAAAATCTATCCAAACATACCAGCCTTGGGCACACAATAGGAGTAATTAGAAATACATATTTCCCTAATTAAAATATGAGTCAATGGGCAGAACATGAAATAATCTATTATTCACCTTTACTTAACACATTCCTCTCACTGATTATAATATACTGATCAGCTCCAAACCATTTTTATTTTTTATTTTTAAAGATTTTATTTATTTATTCATTTATCCCCCCCCCCCTTGCTGCTTGTGCTCGCTGGGTCAGCTAACCACGCCGTGCGGGCGGGCTTGCCTTTACCAGGAGGCCCCGGGAACCGAACCCGGGGCCTCCCATATGGTAAACGGGAGCCCTACTGATTGAGCCACAGCCGCTTCCCGAAACCATTTTTAAAAACACAGCTTTATTGAAATATTCTCAGCATACTAAACAATTCACCCATTTAAAATGTGCAATTCAGTGGGTTTCAGTAAATTTCCCCTTTTCCACTTATTCAAATTCTATGCTTGCCACCATCACCGCAATCTAATTTTGAACCTTTTGACCCTCCCCCACCAAAGAAACCATGAACCCAATAGTATCTACTCCCCTATACTGTCCCTGGGCAGCCACTAATCAACTTTCTGTCTAAGTTTGCCTATTCCGGACATACCACATGTGGTCCTTAGTGACCGGCTTCTTTCGCGTAACATCATGCTTTCAAGGTCATCCGTGTTGTATCATGTATCAGTATTTCACTTCTTTTTATTATCCATCCATCAGCTGACAGACATTTGGGTGTTTCTACTCTTTGGCTATTATGAATGCTGCTGCTGTGAACATTTGTGTACCAGTTTTGGTACAGACCCATGCTTTAATTACTTTTGGGTGTTCTATACTTAGGAGTGGAACTGTCAGGTCAAACGAATACCCTATGCTTAGCGTTTTGAGGAACTGCCAGATTATTTTCCAAAGTGGCTGCACCAGTTTACCTTCCCACCAATAGTATAAGAGGGCTCTGATTTCTCTACACTTGCTATCTGTCTTTGAGTATGACCATCCTGCTGGGCATGAAGTGGTATCTCACTGTGGTATTGATTTGCAATTCCCTCATGACCAATGATGCTGAACATCTTTTCATGTGATTACAGGCCAGTTGAATATCTTCTTTGGAGAAATGTCCATTAACTCCTTTGCCCATTTTTAAGTGGCTTGTCTTTTTATAATTGAGCCATAAGAGTTCTTTGTATATTCTGGATAAAAGTCCCTTATCAGATAGGATTTTCAAATATTTTCTCCCATTCTGTGGATTGTATTTTCAATTTCTTATGGTGTTCTTTGGAGCACAAAAGCTTTAAGTTTGGATGAAGTCCAAATTATTTTTTCTTTAGTCAATTGCACTTGTGGTGTTGCTGCGTCTAAAACATCATTGCCTAACCCAAGGTCATGAAGATTTACCCCTATGTTTTCTTCTAAGAGTTTGATAGTTTTAGCTTTTACATTTAGGTCTATAATCCATCTTGAGTTAATTTTTGCATATGGTGTGAGGTAGGGGTCCAACTTCACTCTTTTGCATGTGGAGATCTAGTCCCAGCACCATTTGTTGAAGAGCATTCTTTCCCCATTTAGTTGTCTTGGCACCTTGTCAAAAATCAATTGACCATAATAGGAAGGGTGTGTTTCTGGACTATCAGTTCTATTCTATTGATCTATAGGTCTACCTTTATGCCAGTACAACACTGTCTTGAATACTGTAGACTTGTAGTTTTGAAATTGGGACGTGAGTCTTCTGTTCTTTGTCAAGAGTATTTTGGTTATTTTGAGTCCCCAAATTGGATTTTGATAGACGTCTATTTTAACACAAATATTGGTTATATAAAAAGTGACTTGAAAAACCTAATTATACATCCAATGCCCATTAGATGGCAAAAACTTTTAGTGCTTTAATCTTCTGGCAACTAAAATGTGCTTGGATGACACCCACATCCTATGACAGTCAAACGCCCCATTTAACAACTTCTTCTATTTAATACATTCAGAATTATTTGAACAAATAGTGTCAGAACATCCAGCTGGATACAATAAGGTCATTGCCAAGCCTTGGACACAAAGAGACACTGAGCCCAATTAACTAGAGGATGTCATTCTCTGGGTCAATGCTGGGGTCCAGAAGGATCTTCAAACTTAGGTCAAACAAAATATTTTATGGTGTGGCCCCCAGTGCTTTCCAGTTGCTACAGCTGCAGGTGGCCCCCCACTCAGAACCTGCCAACACACGTCCTAGTGTCTGAGCCATCGATGGCTTAGAGCTTCTGAGCCATTCTTTACCACTGACCATACTCTGAACAAAAATAAGAAACTCAAGAGGGATGCAGTGCATTGTCTTTGATATAAAGTAAGACCAAGAAAGCTGGGCTTGATCTTGCCTCACTTACTTGGGTCCCTTCTAATATCTGCTAAAATGTTTTCTTTTCCACAATGGGAATTTAAGCACAGTGGAAAATTTAAGCTCTTTCCGTATTTACTTAGGATAAACTGCCAATTTCCAGCTCACAGAATTTTTGCTCATATGTATAAAACTGCTTCCATTGTAACCTGTTCCAACAACCTATTTCAAAACCAAAATAATTCTGACATACATGGAAGATAGTTTATTTTTCCATGAAAAAAATAAGTTGATAGCGAACATTCTCCCTCCTCTAATATATTAGTTTTTGTATATATATTCAACTAAAAGTTTAGATTTCACCTTGCTGCTAGATACATATTTACAAATCATCTCTTAGGGTTTTGCTTAAATCTTTAGCATTCCACCACTTCTGTGGGACGCTTTAGGTTTCTCTTGACTAAGAACAGCCAGTAATTTTGCAAGTTAGATTATCATAAGCAAGCCTTGAATCTTCAGCTACTTGTTCAATAAGGGATACACACCCACACAGAACCTGGTAAATCTCCCAAATCAATGACCGCATCATGCAGGTTCTCTGTAATAACCCTCCCCCAATCCACACAGAAGGTTGTATCCTTCTGAGGATTCTTACCATGCCACGAGGGGTTGGTCCTCTGTCTTTGGCAGAATGGGTAGGGGGTCCCATTTCACAGAAAAGAACGCCAAAAGTGCCACTCTCCACCCTCCATTGCTTTTCCTCCTTCCCATTTCCATCTTTGCTTCCTCTGCCAATTGGCTGTCTCCCCGTAACATCTAAACCTGTGGTTTCCACCAGAGCACTTCCCTCTCCTCTACTTCCATTTCCTCTGTGGGAGTCTGAATTCCCATGCATCTATTTATCCCGTCTCCAACCACCCCCAGAATTTCTAGAATCGATTGCCTAATTCTGACCTGTGTTGCTGGGGCACTGCACTAGTTACTTCCCAGGCCCTGTTTCTGCACGAATAACAGACTCATTCAAAATCCACTCAATGCCATACGGTTTCCTTTGACTCAACTGCGGGCTCACGTTTCTGCTTTCTTGTCATGTACAGTAAGAAAGGTAAAGAAACCCGCATGGAACAACCGGAGCAAATATGGATTTCCTTCTCCACTCCTATTTTTTTCTTCTTTGTCCAAACATCTTTTCTGGTTCTGACTCACACATTTTAGGCAAAGATCAGTAGTGTGGTGGGCAGCCAACACGTGCACAGATGGCTCACTTCTCGGCCTAACACAACACGCGTGCGATGAGGTGAATACTTTCCATGAACCTCACCAACGAGAGCACGACTAATGGGCAGAGACAAGCAGATGGCTCAGGTGCCCAGTCAATATGTCCATTCATATTGAACATTTCCCTCCAGCATTTCGTATGTTTCCATATGTTAAATAGATAAGCATGGTTCTACAATTCCAAATAACATAAAGATGAGACCTTGTGAAACTATTTGAGATGAAGGAAAATTCCATCGTGTATGTCTGCAAACAGCCCGATACATGAGCTGCTGCCAAGGTCCGAGTGTTGAACAAAAAAATTTGGCAGAAAACCAGTTAAGAGAGCAACAATGTAATTAGTTTCTTTTACTCTAAAGCAATTTTAATATAGGTATTCAGAGACCAAATTTCAATATTTACCAATAGGTTTCTCCCTCAAAGTTTATGTTAAACAAATTAGGACTCTTGTCCTTTTTGGCTTTCAGTATATTACTTCTGAACGCAATGCATAAATACCCCATCTTAACTCTAACACAATATTAATCCCACTTAGATTTCTGCATAGTTCAAATACATGAATCATGAGTCTATGCAGCCTCCTCCCTGCTGTCACTTAGGCCCTTATAATATCCACTTCCTTCAAGAAAATGGAAGCGTTTGCTAATCCTTTAGCCACTTGGCTCTCTGTGAATTAATGCTGGTGCAGCAGAAAATGGCTCCTAGCCATCACATCAAATGAGTAATTTCTAATATTAGAATTTATAATAAAAGCCAAGAAGGTCCTCCAAATTACAGGCTTAGGACTAATAGCAGGGTCCTTTATCAAGGAACTTTATTAATATGGTGTTTAAATATTAATTGATTTTTCTTATTCTCTGTCACTTCTTTAATCATATTTGTCTCAAGACATGAAAAGTAAGGTAGAGAATAAATACCTGCATTTGCTTTCTATAGCCTAAGCCTGGAAGCAACAAGAATTTTCAATGGTCATTCAAAGGCTATTAAAGGAGCTACCAAAAAATAAATAAATAAATAAATAAATAAATAAATAAATCAGCCAAGAACTTCAAACATTTCTCCTGTTACTCCAACAATGTATGCTCCTCACTCCCTCCCCAGGGCCCTCAAACATGCTCAACCACACTTTCTCCTTGGCACTTCATCTTTTCCATTATGGAGTCTGCCCTGCAAGAATAGGATTTTGGAAAATACATTCCAAGTTCTAAAAAACTGGTATACAAATAGGTCTCCCAAACAACCCTGGCTTGAGTGTGGAATTGGGCAGGATCGGCAGTGAGTAATGGAAAACTAACAGAAATATTCAAGTAAAGTGATCAGAGTAAATGGAAAAAAAGGTTGTAAAATCTCGAAAAGAAGAAAGAGGAAAGTTCAAGCCCACCACATTATTTATATTTCAAGTTAATGCCTTTAAGTTATTTCTCTACTTATGTATTAATTTACATAGCTTCAACTTATATATTAATTTACATAGTTACATATGCTTTTCTACTTATATATTAATTTACATAGTCATATACACAGTTTTCATTTCTGCTTTTGCTCTTGCCATTATTTTATGAGCAAAACCTCCCCTGCCAGTGAAAATCTCTTTGTGAACATCAAAGTTCCTTTTGGGGGAAGATAATTCTGGCAATACTGCGGAGACGAATTAGAAGGACTGGGAAAGACTGGGGACAGAGGACATAGGAGGGTGTAAAAATTATCTGGTTGAGGAATAAATGCTTAATTAAAACCAACCCATGCCTCATGCTTTTCTTCAAGCCATTCATTCATTCATTCAGCATTTTACCAAACAATTACTATGGGCTTGGCATTGTTCTAGGGACCCTGGAGATATCTAGGTGACAAGATGGAACTCTATAGATTAGAGTTCATAATCTATAGAAGACCACTGTCAAACAAGCACTATCTTTGCAAAGGTAACGATTCTTAGGAAAGAAAAATGCAGCCTACTATGGGAGCTCACATAAGGCCAACTTGGACCAGGAGGTCAGAGAAGACTTCTTGGAGGAAGTGGCCTTTAACCTGAGGCTTAAAGGAAGACAGAGTTGGTGGCCCATTGGTGTAGGGAAGGGAGAATGGAGTGGGGAGAGCATCGTCTTAACAGGAATAGTATGTGCAAAGGTCCTAAGGTTGGAAGGAACTTGGGACCCTAAAGGAACTTAGAGCCCAGAGAGCAAGAGAGAAAGTTTGAGAGCTTAGTACAGAAGGGATCAGGGGCCAGAGCCTGTTGGCTCCTAGGCCAGGTATAGTGGATGCTGTAGTGTGTCGCCAAGCTTCCCCTCTTCAGGATGAATGCACTCAGTCCCCCAGCTGTTGGCAGAGTTGATGGATGACAACCTGCATCTGAGGACTCCCTCCTCGTGAGTGTCATGGCTGAAGAAAGCCCCTTTCCCAGGGTCATGTCACCGTCTCAGGGCAGCTTGCAGCCAATGACTGGCCAATGTAGGAGTATAAAGGCCCAGACCCCTTATCCCATCTTGGGCCCACTCTGTGGGGCCTTCTCAGCTCCAGAGCACCTTACGGGATCAGTTGAGATCTTGGTTGTGACCCTGTTGAAGCACAATCTTTCCCTCTGCCCAGTCCTGCTTCCTTCACTCCCCATGGGTGTTGATCCTGAGAGCACTACCCAACAAACCTCTCCCATTCAGAGTCTACTTCCTGGGTGGGCTGTGGCACCAGGTCAAAGAGTCTAGGCTCTACTGTACATGGAATGGCAGCCATTAAGGGTGTTAGACCGTGGGTAAGATCTCAGACTTCATTTGCACAAAGATCATTTGCCTGGTGTATGGAGACTGAATTAGATGAGAGAAAAATTGGAAGAAGATACCACTTCATGCGAACTAGAATGGTCATAATAAAAAAAGACAAGTGTGGTGAGGATGTGGTGAAACTGGAACCCTTACACATTGCCTGTGGGACTGTGAAGCAGTGTAGCTACTTTGGGAAATAGTGTGGCAGTTTCTCAAAAAGTTAAACCCAGAGTTACCATATGACCCAGCAATTCTATTCCTAGGTATATATCCAAGAGAATGGAAAACATATGTTCACACAAAGATGTGTGCCTGAATTTTCACAGCAGCATTATCCATAATGGTCCCAAACCGGAAACAATCCAAATGTCTATCAACTGGTGAATGGATAAACAAAATGTGGCATAGCTACACAGTGGAATACTACTCGATAATAAACACAAGTCCTGATACATGCTACAACATGGGTGAACCTTAGGAAAACATGCCCAGTGAAAAAAGTCAGACCCAAAAGAGCACATATTATATAATTCCTTTTATATAAAGTGTCCAGAAAAGGCAAACAAGAGAGACAGAAATTTGAGTAGTAGCTCCCCAGGGAACCCAGGGGTGGGGAATAGGGATTAACTGTAAATGGGCTCAAGGAATCTCATTGGGTGATGGAAATGTTCTAAAATTGGATTGTGGTAACTGCTGCATAATTTGGTAAACTTACTAAAAAAAATGATTTCATTGTACACTTAAAACTGGTGAATTTTATGCTATGTAATTTACACATCAATAAAATTGTTTTAAAAAATGAATATGGGAAAAAGAGCCAGGGAGCAGGTACATTCATCCAGGTCAGAGATGATGGTATAGCTCGGAGCAATTGGGTATGGAATTAGAGAAAGGTAGAAGCTTAGAAGATACAACTGTTGGGATCTTCACCAGGCCTTGCCTTACACTTTAGCATTCTGTGAACTCTTACAGCACTAACTTTCTGCCCCATTCATTCTGACCTAATCACACACTGCCTTACATTATCAGCTGATTGTTTTGTACAGACTGTCATTGCCTAGAGGCCAGATATGTACATGGGGGCGCCATAAATACTCCTGAACAAACGAGCGGTGAAGCTATTGAACATAATCAGTCCCAGGCCTACTACCATTGATTATTCTGGATTATACTAACAGTCATAATGTTGGAACAATATGACTAGCAATTACCTTCACATAGGAGCTGCTAAAGTCATCAGCACAACAGTAGAGTACAAATCAATTTGTTAGAAAATAACCACCATAATTGATGGCAAAAAGGGAATAGAAAACTGAATGAGGGAGGCAATCAAAACAGTCAACATTTGCAATGCTAAGTTATATTTCTGGCGGGGGGTGGGGGTGGGAATAAAATATAGGGATACTGTGAACAGCACGTTCAGCTTCCCAATTAAGAGACTGCCTAGTTACTAATTCAAGTCAAGCCCACGTCATGGTGGAGAGAACCCGAGCTTTGGGATCTGGAAGATGGGAGCCTGGACTTTGGACAAACCGTTTAGCCAGGTGAACTTGGACAATATACTTAATCTCACTAATCTCCAGCTTCTACGCAAAAACGAGAATGCTAAACATCTCTGACAAAGTTGATGGAAGACAATGATGAAATTATGTACTTTAGGGTATGCAATGAATAAAACCATTCTTGTTTTTATTGCAATTATTATTTTAAATATTTGTAGCCATTCATTTTGCCAATAAATTAAAGCTGTATTGATTGAACTTGCTTCGTTGAAAAAACTAAGTTATTCTGAGGAGGATTCTACCTAGTAACTAATTTTGGCTCCAAGTTATTGAAGTACAGGGAACAGAAAAGAGCATTTGAGTCAGACCTAGGTTCTAATTTCAGTTCTTCCACTTACTGTCTGGATGACCTTGGGCAATAAACTCTCTAAGCCTCACTTTCCTCACCACCTGTAAAGTAGGGATGATAATATCAGCCCCTTATGGTTGATGGGAGGGTTAATAGACATAAGAAACGTCAAGCACCTTATACACTGCCTGGGGTACAGTAGCCCCTCAATGAACAGTAACTACTGTCATTATTATTCATATAAAATCGCGATTATTTAAAAAACATGCCTTATTTATGGTTCTACACCAGGTTTTTGCCAGACACCCAATGTCTAAAAAAAACAATGTGTTTTGTTCCAGAAAGATGGATGAAGTCACCTTAAGCATGCAATGAAAGAAAAACAGCTGACAGAGAGAACTATCCCATCCTGCAACACTGAACCTAGGCTTCACCTGGAGAGGTCCAGTTTCCACAATTTTTGATGACATAAATCTTCAAAGACAACATCTAGCTAGGGTATCAATGTCAGGAAGATAGACTCTTCTTTATCTCAGAGGCACACATATTTTTAGGAAAGAGATCACTCATAACCTTGCTTCTTAAAAATTTTCCGGGCAGGGTTTACCAATGGGCTCGTGTTTGCTTCGAAGGGAACTCTGCTCTGAGCAATCACTTACCCCACAGAGCACATCCCAAATGCCATGGAGATTTGGTCCAAGTTTATTGAAAATGGCCTCTTTTTATTAAGTGACTGCCATTTGGCTGTACCTACCACAGATGAATGACTAAATCAAATGAAAAAAACTGTATCTTGATATCCTTAGGAAGGGCATCAATTTTGATCAAGAAATGGAAAAAACTCTGAATGTTATCATGGACCAAATCTATGATGTGTTCAAGGCATGAAGAAAATTTCCTTTATCCAGGATAACTTTTTAGAAAGATAACTAAATATATGAAAAACTGCTCTGTTGTATATATTCACTAATAGAATAGAGAAAGAAAGGGGGCACTCTGACGATTTGGAATGTGGGCGTAAAGGTAACAAAAATGACAGCGCATAAGGATCTTGTCATAGTTTGGGTTCTTCCAGAAGCTACTCGAAAACAAGGGCTTGGTGGTAATAGCTTATTTGGGAGGCAATTCCAGGAAATTCTGGAGGGGGGTGGGTGAGAAGGGAAGTGAGACAGGGAAGGGAAGGAAAAACAGCCAATAAAGAAGTTAATAAGCAACTCATCACTATGGGTGACTGGGTCTTAATCCCACTGGAGAACACTGCGAGACAGTAGAGACAATGGGTCTTAGAGTTATCCCTCCAAGAGGCAGAGGAGCTGGGGTATTTGTAGACCAGGGTGCACCAGGCATTGGCTGAGGGCAGCTCCTGGTGGGTGTTAATTCTCTGGCACTTCTGACCAGCCAACAGCTGCGCAAGGCGGTCTCTGGCAGCCAGAGCGCTCAGGCAAAGAAACATAGGTGCAGTTGGAAGTCAAGGCCAGAGTTCACCAACATGGCTAGGGCAAGGGCTACAGAAACGGCCCCACAGTGGCTGCTAGAGATACATTGCTTAGACCATCAAAAAGGAAGCCCCACAGTGATTTACATCAACGTGAGGGCTAGGCCTCTCCCAGTCACCAATTCCTGCTCAAAAGTGAGCTGCATGCCTGGAAAATGAATCGGACAAGACTCCACCGAGAGCAGATTTTCTCTCTGGTCATCTCATACTTTTCATATAAATCTACTATGTATTTGGTAAAAGCAAATAAGTTCACTACGCTATAAGCCATAACTAACCACCGCCACTGGTACAGAGATCTCCAGACATCTTCTGTAAAGGGCCTAAGGGATAAATTTCCAGAAGTGAGGCTCCTGCCAACAGATCTATGAGTTTGCTAGAAACTGCAAAGACGTCCTCAGCAACGGTTGTTCCATGTTTGCACTCCCACGAGCAGCACACGACACTGTCACCTAACCTCATTTTCATTGGAAAAAAGCAGAAAAACGACCTCAAATATTCATTTAGGTATCTGGGTTGGCCTCTCCAAGACCACCCCCACATTTGGAGGTTCGCTGGAAGGACTCGGCCTCTAGTTGAACGCATGGTTGAGATGGATTACAGCGACATGGTAAGGAGGTGCAGGTGGCTCATAAGGGGAAAAGACAAGGCGGCAACTAGAGGAGTCCCCGTGCAGGCTTCCTGCGCTCTCTCCCTCCTGCGAGGGGTCCCAAGGAGCGCCCGCTCTCCCAAGCAATGAAAAGGCAGCAACGCATGTGCAATATTTCTGCCCACAAAGCCCATTAGAGGCTGGGCACCTGAGGTTTTAATTGGGGGTTGCTTACATAGGCAACCTCCACCTGGCACATGCCCAAATTCCAGACTCGCAGAAGGAAAGCAGGTGCTGGGTACAAAGCACATTCTGAGGAGAAACCGCCTAGGCACAGTGCTTCGGCCTTATCGATTAGGGGACGTCTTCTGTCAGCGCCAGCCCAGGGCCAGCCTTGTTAGCAGGCCTCCGGGAGGACAGCAGCCTCCGGCCTGCTGTGTCAGCTCGCCTCTGCAATGCCACAGGATGAAATGATCTCAGGTAAGGCAGCGGGCTCACTTGAAACCACACGGCCCGTGGCAGGAAGCGGATGTGGCTTTTGGTGAACCCTGGCTCAGCATGGCGACTTCTGCTTGGTTGGCTGCTTGCCTTGGGCCACTTCACACCATTCGAACCGACTGTAGCCCTCCAGGAGCTGCTGCAGGAAAAATGTGCCTGGCATGCCAAAGTTATCTCCTGACAAAATTACTATTTATTTCAAGCTGCCGCTTTTTCAAAATGACCCCATTCTTTCATTCTGTAGAACTACAAACAGCCGAAAAAGGACCTGCGGGCTGGTGCTGGCTTCAGAGATTTTCATGAAAGAAAGACTGTACTAGCTCAGCGAGAAGGCAGACTACAGAGTGGATTTCTTTGGGTTTAGAACTGGGATTTAAATATACTAATTCCTAAAACTGCAGATTTCTCTTTGTAGCATGCATTTTCTAGGGACTTTATGAAAATAGGTGCACTTTCTAATGCAATTACCTCGACCTCTGCACCTTTAAAATAAATAGCAAAACAAAATTTGTCACAGCTTAGGAGACAGGCTGGTGAGTAGATCCTCTCCCAACCTTCTAATAGCCCCATTTTAAAGTGAACTTTTCATTTAAACATCATATACACAGAGAAAATGCACAAGTGAGAAGTGTACAGTTCCCTTTATTTTCATAGTAGATACTCCCTTGTAAACAGATTCCAGATCAAAAAATATATATAAATATACATATATCACTAGCACCCAAGAACCCCCCTCATGCCACTCCAACCCCCTCAAAGTTCACCACCACCCCGACTTTTTTTTTTTTTTTAAAGATTTTATTTTATTTATTCATTTATCCCCCCCTTGCTGCTTGTGCTCGCTGGGTCAGCTAACCACGCCGTGCGGGCGGGCCTGCCCTCACCAGGAGGCCCCGGGAACCGAACCCAGGGCCTCCCATATGGTAAACGGGAGCCCTACTGATTGAGCCACAGCCGCTTCCCTCCCACCACCCCGACTTTTAACACCATAGCCCCATCTGCTCCATTGTGACTTTTAAATAAATGGAGTGATTCAGAACGCTCCCTCTTGTGCTTGGCTTCTTTCTTTCAAGATGTTGTGAGATGCGTCTATTTTGTTGCACGTTGCAGTAATTTAGTTACTCTCACTGCTCTCTAGAAATCCAGTGTACGAACATGCCAGGGTGCTATGGATCTATTCTACCGCTGAAGGACACTTGGATCGTTTCCGGTTTGGAGTTGCTACGAATAGTTCAGCATGTTGTTTCTCAATGCTAATTAAAAGCTTAAAAACGGATAATAGACATACAATGATGTACACAAGTCTTTGTATCCAACTTGAATCTTACACACACCCACACACACCTCTGTGTAACCAAAGCCAAGAGCGAGAGAGAGAATATTTCTTTCACCCCAGAAGGCTACTTGAGACAGCCTCAGTTTTAAGTCACTTCCAAGAGATGAGCCACTGCTAGGATGTAAGACCTCCACAAAGTCTCCAGCAAGGCAGGGCAGTGGATGTGGTCAGGCTACGGGTGCTTGGTTGTGACCTTATGGGTCACTCTGAGCCTCTATTGCATCATCTGGAAAATGGGAGGGTGGAGCTAGATGGATCCCAGGGCCCTTTGCAGCTGCAAAACCCTATCCGTCAAAGACAAACCACAACCCTCCCGCCGGGACCACTCTCCTAAGCCCGAATTCCTCCTGCTGTCGTTTTTTTCCCCCCTACAGTTGGCCCGTAAAGACGGGGAGCAGTTAATCACCACTTCCCACTTTTTAACTCTCCGGTTTCTTCCCTGTCATTATGAAAGCATCCCTCAGCCTTCTTTTCTCCAGGCTGAATAATTGCAGCTCTTCAATTCTTCCCATATTGGCTCCATCCCAAGCCTTTGTGGCTTGCCTCGGAACATCTGATTCTCTGCATGCCTCTGGCAACCAAGGAGTCCCAACAGGACATAATATTTTAGTCATATTGCCCAAAGGCGATTAAGGAGAGAGGCGCTGAGACAGTGAATATCTCCTCCAGAGTCTTGCTCCTCTAAGACGGCCCTCCCCGGACCCTCCCAATCAGAATCTGGGTTTTAACAAGATCCCCAGGTGATTCCTGTGCACAGTGAAGTTTGGAAAGCATGTGCAATTTAAAAGTAAATCTTGAGAACAGATGGTGTATTAGGCTCCCATTTCTGCTATAACAAATGATCACAAACTTAGTTGCTTAAAAACCACACAAACGTATCCTCTTACAGTTCCAGAGGCCAGGAGTCTGAAATCAGTCTCACCGGGATAAAGTCAAGCTGGGTCCTTCTGGAGGACCTCGGGGAGAATCCATTTCCTTGCCTTTTTTAGCTTCTATTTCTTCGACTTGTGGGCCCTGGCTCCATCGTCAAAGCCAGCAACGTAACATCCTCATCTCTCTCACATCTGCTTCCCTCCTCGCATCTCCTCTGGCTCTGACCCTCTTGCCTCCTTCTTATAAGGACCCTTGTGATGACATTGGGCCCATCCAGATCATCTCATATAATCTCCCCATCTCAAGAGCCTTAACTTCATCACAGCTGCAAAGCCCCTTTAGCCATGTAAGGCAACATAGTCACAGGTTCTGGGGGTCAGGATGTGGACATCTTGGGGGACCATTATTCAGAGGAAGAGAGATAGGATGGAATAAGGCAATGATTATTAGCCAACATTATTTATCAATGATCACTTATATAGGTAGTAGAATCTGATGCAAAGAAGTCAAACAAAAGAACAGAAAATTTGTATGCAGTACCTTTTCACCTTAACATGCAGGAGTAAAGGACTCTCACTTTTAAGCCCACAAGGACAGTTTTCCTCCTCCTCCTTAGACTCATAATATCAGACTTGGAAGAAACCTTGGTAATAAATTGCTTCAATTTCCATATTAGACAAAGAACTCAAGATGTTGGCAGACTACTGGTCTTCCAAAAATAAAGACCAGGATTTGGGCCCATGTTTTATACAACCCAATGCAACCTCTTTTCAATGTTTTAAGAAAGGCTTGGGTTTAATTGAACAGGATGTTAATTGATCTTTAGATAACTGCATGGTAGCTAAAATTGAGATTGCCTAAATTCACTCGCTATTTCAATAAGCATTTCTTGAGCACCTGCTGGGTAGTAGTAGGTGCTAGGATACACAAAATACAAAGACCCTGGCTCTTATGGAGCTCACACTTTAATGAGGTAGACACACAGGGAAGCAAGATTCCCATACAGTATGGCCAACACCATGGTAAGGATTGATTCATGAATTCATTCTTTTGGCCACTGTGACTGCCTTCTAAAGGCCAGAAACCTAAAGACGGCCACGGGAGCACAGAGGAAGGGGGACTCGATTCTGCACAGCACACACTGACAATTCAAGCAACATGCATCTCTTAAAGAAACTGAGGCAAGGGGTGGGGGAGAGGCATTTACGAAGGTCCATAAACACCCCATTTTGCCATTTTGCATTAGAGGTGTTTCTTATACCTGTGCTTGAGATAAGGCATCCTACTTCTTAAGTTCTCTTGGAAACTACACAGAAAATGATCCAAAGTCATCTCTTCTCTCTGCCTTAGATATCTGTACTTTTTTTTTTTATCCCCTTAAGAGTATTTGATTTTTTGCTCTTGCTACATCTTCCCCAGCCACCCCCCCCCCCCAGATCATCCTGTTTCTTTCTCCCATTCCATCCTCTTTCAAGTTTGTAATTATCTAGGATTACAATCAGCAGTGCGCTGGTAAGTGGTTGTGATGGCTTGAAGCTGTATGGGCCCCAGAAAAGTATGTTCTTAAAGCTAATCTATTCCTGTGGGTGTAAACCTATTGTAAGTAGGGCCTTTGGATTAGGTTACTTCAGTAGGGCGTGGCCCAGGGTAAGTCTTAATCCTCTTACTGGAGTCCTTTATAAGAGAAAAAAATTCAGAGAGAAAGAGAGAAAGCCTTGGAAGCAAAAAGCTGGAAGAAATGGAACCTGGAAAAGAAGGGTTCTTCCACATTTCGATGTGTATCCACAGGTCTTTCCTTTTCATTGCTGACGTTGCCATTTGCCTTGCCATGTGATAGAGGACTCTAGGATCACCGGCAGTTGGTCGTCAGGAAGAAGGTATCAACTTGATGATGCCTTGATTTGGACCCCAGAACTGTGAGCTTGTAAGCTAATAAATCCCCATTGTAAAAGCCAACCCATTGCTGGTAGACCGCATTTCAGCAGGCTAGCAGACTAGAGCAGTGGTGAGCAACTGGCTCTTTGGGGGAAAGCCCTGATTGTAGCATTTGTTGATTTCTGCAGTGTAAATACTCGCACCATGGCTGATCTTAAGCTGCCGACATGATGTCACTAAAGGTAAGATTGGAAAGAGACTCATGGACAGGGTAAGAACCAGTATGCACCAGCTCCAGCACACTGGACAGTCAAAAATTCTCTGTAACCATATCTGTAAAGCTGAAAAAAACCTCAGAGTCCTCAACAATCCGAGTCTTCCCAACATGCTCCAGTCCAGCCCATTTCAGGGATAGATTGTGACCACCATGCCTCTGCTCAAATTCTTTCCATGACTGGTCCATCCAACCTTTCAAGTCTTATCTCCTTCAGGGGGCCTTCCCTGGTCATGCCTACCCCCACTAATTCTCTCTCCTCTTTCTATCTGCCCCATGACTTACCTGCATCACACACCTTGTTTAGCATTTGCTTATGGAATTCCTTAATGGTTTACTGTACACAAGATTTCTGCAGCTTGCCCTCAATTTCTGTAAGAATAAGGAGCATCACAGGTCCCTTCTCCATCAGCCTTTCTTTCTTTCACAGCAGATAGGTGTGTGGCAAGTGTTTAAAAGCTCCTGTACTAATTCCTCCTCGAAATAATGTACATAGTCCCTAAAATGGCATCTGCAGAGAAACCATTCACCCCTATTCTAGAACACAAGAAAGTCTAAATCTCATACAACCTTATAATTCACATTTTTTTTTTTAGCTTTGAGGTATAATTCACACACATTATATTTCATTCATCTTAAGTGCACAGTTTGATGCTTGTAATTTTCTGCAGTTGTGTAATTACCACAATCAAGATCCTGAACAGTTCTATCACCCTACAAAGTTTCCTAATACCTTTCTGCAGCTGATCATCTGACACCTGGCAACCACTGATCTACTTTTTGTCAGTCTACTTTGGCTTTTCTAGAATGTAACATAAATTAGACCATCTAGTACACTGGTGTTTGACTTTTCATTTAGCATCATGTTTGAGATTCTTCCACATCTCCATGTGTATCCACAGGTCTTTCCTTTTCATTGCTGAGTAGTGTTTTATAGAATGGATATACCACAGTTTGTTTATCTGTTTACCAACTGAAGCACACTTGGGTTATTTACAATTTGGGGCCATTATGAATAATACTGCTATGAACATGTGCTTTCAAGTCTTTGTGCAAACATTTTATTTTTATTGCTTACTTTTTTTTTTTTTTTGCATCATTTGAGTTATTTTTACATCCCAGGCACAAATATAAATGCTTCATATCTATCATCTCATCAATCCTCAGGGATGGGTAGTTTCAGTTCATCAGGAAAAAAAGTGAAGTTGCACAAGTTTGCAGAGTTAGGCAGCGGAGGAGTCAGGATTTGAACCCTGCTAGCCCATACGGTTGTCATGGCGATTAGATGAGTTAATACATATACTGTGCTTAGAATAGTAAGCATTCAATAAACGTTAACTATTATAACTATGCCCTTTCCCACAGATGATCCTACCACCCACAGAGTACTCAACAGCGCTTGAAAGTAAGGATGTACAGCTACAGAAATAAAGGAACAACGCACCTCACCAATGTATGCCTGTCGGTTGCATCATCCCTTTTCTTGGCTCTCCTCCCCCTTTCCTCCCCATCCTCCATTCCAGTCCCCAGTTAAAAAAGAAATCCATGCTTTCTCACCTCGGCGGCTAGTAATCATGTGGTCTCAACAACAGATACATCACTCGGGCCTAACACGTGCTCTATGAAAAATATTTCACAGCTAGATGAAAGAAAAACCATATCACAGTTGGCTGGTGAGGTGGTTTTTATATAGGAATGAGTTTTAGAGGAAAAACAAAACAATCCTCAGCAGAGGGTAGCTTTTTGAAAAAATTATCAACCTCTTTTTCTTCCCTTTAGTTGTTTATGAATTTTAAGAATAGAGTATAAAAATGTCATGTAAACCTTGTTGGAAAGAGTAAAATATGACTGTCATTCAAAATACACAGGAATCTTCTAATACTCCCCAATATAGAGAAAGAGTTAGTATGAAAGATGGCTCCTGTGGTAGTCACTACAATCCCAAAGATGTTTTAGTTGTTTGTTTTTTTCTAAAGATAGTCACATAAAATAAACTCTGGTAGAAGTAAAGAGATGTCCAAGTATCTTTGTTTCTGATGTGGCAATTATCCACTCTTACCCTTTTGATGCTATTAGATAACCATTTTGGCAACGGTAAGGAGATTTTTTTTCTACATGAATGAGACCATTAACACAGTCATACTGTGAACGTATTTATATCCAATTTAAGTAAGACATTTTTCATGTCATATTTTGTGTTCAAAATAATGCAGATAAAATTTCAATTGCTTGTTATTTTCTCGAATATTATGTTGGCTCCCAATGGTTTTTGGCAATCATGATGATATATTTTGGTACTGAAAAAGGAAATAAATGAACACTGTGCTTTCAAACTGATTCTCAGGACTCAATATTGTACTTAAATAGTCTGTTTTAGGCTCTTGGTCTATTCTTCTAATTAATTAGTTAGTTGAAAAAGTAACCTAGATGGATTCAATTAACAGAGGTAATATATGCAGATGATGATGATCAGCTCAAAACAGAAACAAAGGGTATATAGTGAAAAGTAAATCCCCCACATGGGCTTCATTGAAACTATGAACCACTGTGAAATTATAGACAAAAATCTGCATACATTTGTATAGACATTTTTCAAGGTGGGGGTTTATAAGCTTTCAAATGATTCTTCAGGGGTCCATGACCCAAAAATGGTCAGAACCAATAGATTGATTCATCTTACTTAGCACAGCTCAGTGGGATCAAATCTTATGGTAGGTATGTGCCTGGCACAAATGTCACCGAGTCAAAACCACAAAATCTCTTCAGTGCATCTTGGTCTTTGGAAGTTCAAAGACCAAAAAGAAACTTGTGTTTGCCTTTGTATTTCAGCTGTGGGCTCCCCATTCTGGGGGCAGAGTAGTCAAGACCCAGGTTGAAGGGGGTGAGGGAGAAGACAATAGGATAAAGCAATGGCTGTTCTCTTGCCACTGAGACCATGTGAGCATTAACTGACCCGCATCACAACACCCGCTGGAGTCAATGGACGTTTCTTCTGATGAAGATAACAGTCCTCAGCAGTCTTGGCTTCTGGGACTTCTTAAAACTCAACCCATGGTTGCTGCTTTACATCTCAACCACTATTTTCATAGCATTAAACGATAAATGCAATATGGTGGGTAGGTAGGCAGTATATGTAATAGGAAGCAGCAGTAGTGAATAAAAGTACATTTTAGAGCTTTTGAAAACTACCCAATGAGAAAAGTATTATGAATATGACCCCCCACCCCCAAAGAGCTGTCTCTTTCACTTCTGACGTAGTTTGTGGAAATATACTTTAAAAATTGGTACAACTATAGATAACTGTATGACCTTAAGGGAATCTCCCTCCAGCCCCAACCCCACCAACATCTTGCATCTTGAATAGGCAGCAAGCAGAAACTTCAGGAATAGTATCCTACTCAGTTCTGTTCTGATGATATAGTACCTTGCACCTTTCTCATGTTACATAATCATTTTACCAAAACATCCTCATGGGGCAGTCCATGAAAAGTGAGCAGCAAAAGATACAGTTTCACACAGCACATCTCATTTCTGGATGAAACACATTTCCTCTCCGCATGCTACATCCATTCGAGAAAGTTACCAAGCCCCGTTTTATTCATTCATGCTATAGTAGCCATTTCCGTTTCCTATAAAAACCGTAGATTACAATTCCACGACGTGGACCGGCTTAAAACAAGACAGCCAGACTCAATGGAAACTTTGCTTGAAGACACCAGGGCTTCAGTCCCAGAGAAAACTACAAAAGCTAAACCACCACAAGTAAAAATAAGCTGGTAGTAGCCAAACTGGTAATTGTGTGAGCTCTTTCCACGCTGGGCTCATTTATGAGAAAGGTTGTTCTCTTTCCCTCCCTGATGAATGCAGCTTTTGAACACCCTTTCTAGTTACATTTGGTCCCAGTGCTGATGGATTCTTTTAACCATGATCTTCTAATGGGAAACTTACTCACTTTCTTCCTAGAGGAAGGCCTGCCTTGTGATAATTATAGCGGTTTTTTACAACTCCAGGATGTGTGGCATTTTGAAAGGAAAGAGATGAGGTCTTTGGCAAAACAACAGAGAAATACTTTCTCTTTGGTCCAGCCTTGTCCCTTCCCTTTTTAAATTTTCAGTGAAACGGTAAAAGAATCCAGAGAGAAATACTCATGTTATAGTTTCATATTTCATGTCACATGTGATATCCAAATCAGTAATTTTATGAAAGCCATTCTTTATGGGATCACATTTTAAAAAATGAGTTTTAGAGGAAAAACAAGACAATCCTCAGCAGGATTTATTTCTGGAAAGCAGTGAGAGGTGAGGCCAAGAGAAAAAAATTGCTAAAAATTGTATCAAAGTTATATTAAAAAGGTTGTCGATTGCTGGATTCCCCATTCTGTAGCACAAAGAACCATGGGAAATAAGCAAGGGATTTGACAAACCTGAAAGAATTGATGCAGACACTCACCCTCCTGCCCAGCTCTCCAAGGACATGTAGGATAATGTAGCTAAATCAGTGAAGCACCTCTGTGGAGCATCTTATTCAGCAAAAAAAAAAGAGCATCTGATAAATTCTGAATCACCTTGTCCAGCCTTGTGACAATTCCCTCTTGTGGGAAGCAGACAAGGGGGCTGCCATACTAGACCAGATTCGGAGCCCCTTGGAAACGGAGTTGGCAAAGTAAAGAGCCTCTTGGGAGGAAGCGGCCATGTCTCTTTCCACTGGGTAGTCGGGGCCAGGGGCTGGCACCAGGACACAGTGAAAGGGGGAGCCCCTCGTTTAGGGCTTTCCAAAGGTTCAGAAAAAAAGGCAAATTTGTTTCCAGGGTCAGAGTTTGTAAGGAAGACTGTTTTAGAGGCTTGGGAAGATCTCAGAAATGATATTCTAGGAAGATACTCATGAACAAGCCCCACAGAGAAGTGAAAGGGGAAGCACAGGGAAGTTGGGGTGGTTTATGGGACTCTCCCTTCCCACGCAGCATACAGGAAAGCCAGAGGAGGATGCATCTGAGAGGTTGAACAAGACCTTCAGAGGAGCAAGTCAGAAAGGCAAGCACCCAGAGTGCCGTGAAGCATGAGATACACGCAGCAAGGGCTCTCTGGTGGAGAGACCAGGAGGCACCCCGCTCTGCCACAAACAGGCCTCGTGACTTGGAAAAGTCACCCACCTCTACATGTCTCGGAATATGAGCTTCTGCTTCCTCACTTCTAAAATGCAGTTAGTAAACGCCCTGGCTCACAGGGTGATTATAAAGGTCAAATGTACAGAAAGCACTTCGTAAGCTGTAAAGCAGCTCCTGGGGTGCTCAAGAAGAGAGACAAGGTCATGGGCTAGTTCCGTGGGTGGGTGCTTCAGTTCTCACTGGTGACAGAAACCCTGGTTGTCTCCTCAACTGCATTTTCCTCCTGACTTCTTGGGCAAGAACAATGACCTTCAGCGAGGAAAAGGAGGGGGAAAAAAATACTAGGAAGAGAGAGTGGAAGCACCCAGATTGATCAGAAGCAATTCTAAATGAATGTAAGCATTAGGGTGAGGACGAATTATATTCCCAGGTACTTGGAGATGAAATAGATAAATCCTCCCCCTCTTATACACAAGGACTCAGGGAAATGCATTCGCAATTTTCAAAAGAGAAAAAGAAGATATATTCCTCAAAAACCATGGATTGGTGAATTTGATCCCAGTCAAGAGTCTAGAATAGATTATTAAAGAATGCCTAGCTAGTGCTTAGAGGAGGATGCAGTGATCATTAGATACAAGACCAACCTCTCTTGCTTTTTCTCTGAAAAGGCCATTAGATTGTTAGGGTGAAGAAATTCTCCAGACACAGACTCTCTGGATTGGAAAGGCACTTATAAAGGTCTTTCCAAGGTGGCCTTGCCCACAAGGAACCAGGAAAGAGATGACCTTTACCTAGGCTGATTCCCAACAGATGTCAAGGCTGTATCCAAAAGGGGTGATGAAGTGAGAGGTGGCTGGACAGTCTCCAGTGAGGGGGTGATCTGGGGCTAGTGCTTTTCCTATTGCAGCATGCATCTCAATGACTCAGATGACGTTAACATCAGCTTGATCAAGTCTGCAGGTGACATGAAGCTGAGAAATGGGGTCAACCCATTCAAAGACAAAAACATCAGAAGCCTAAAGGAACTTCACAAACTGGGAAAATGAGGAGAATCCGCAGAGGTTAAATGCCATGGAGACAAATGCTGTATCCCAAATTTAGGTCTTGGGAACCAAAGGCACACATTCAAGGTGGTGTTGGAACCAGCTCAGCAGCCACACACATAAAAAGACTAAAGGGCTTTGTTGATACAGAGATCACTTTGCGTCCAAATGATGTGGACACTCAAAAAGGCCAAGTTAGAGCTTATGCTGAGTGACCAAAAGCATGGAGCCCAGATGGTATCCGTCGTTCAGTGCTCGGTTCTGGATGCTGCAATTCTAGAATAACTATAGGGGTCCAGGGCTGGCGGGCAGACTAGAAATTATGCACACAAATACCTAGATCAGTGCCTCTCTCTAAACTCTTAGATTCTGAAAAATGGCTCCATTTTGTGTCCAGCTGTGACATTAGAAAACCAAGGAGGATTCAAGCTGGACAAAGAGTTTTCCAGAAAATAATTTCTTTATAGATACCTAAATAACGTGTGCACGTGTTTAACGAGCCCTTGGAAAAGAGTTATTTAAATGATGGGGGAGAAATGCTCTGTATAAAAATATCTTTCAGAGAGCAAAAACTGAAAACTGCTTGATTTCAAAAATAAAAGGCCAACCCCTCAGCAAACAGTAAGTTGACAGAGTTTATTAGGCTTCTGAGTCTTGAAAGTAACCTTCACAACTGAATCTAACTACAGGACTTTTAAATCCGATCCAAAACAAGTCTTGGGCTTCTCTTGCATTTCTTTATCGCCCATAATTTCTACTATTAGAACATGAATTAGATATGTAAATCAGCTCCATTAAAAGCAAGATCCAGGATCTTAGTCATCTTTTCTCAGATGAAATTGTCTGGTTATTAACCAGCCTACATGTAAAAGAATAACTTCTAAAAATATGGTGGTTGCATAAGAGTTTTCCTTTACCCCCTGGGTCAAATGAGGGAAAATTCCATGGCACAGAATAAACTGTATGCTGTTTCCACAGAAGATTCCATTTCTACAAAGTTTGGCAATAGCATTTTTGGACAGCTAATAGCTTTTCTTTCTCACACTTATTCAATAAAGCCATTCACTGCTCGGCTCCCCCAAAATGGTGGCTATTGATTTGGACATAACATAATCTCCATTTCTTCCCTTCCTGGGGCCCTGGGGCCATTTTTGCCTCATTCCAAAGTGACTAATCATGTATGTAAGTCAACAATACTGCTTGGGATGCTCGCAGATGGTGTAGACACTTTATCCATCCCAAGAGCCCATCTTTTGGAGCAATGGATGCACTGAAGCCTGGGTGACTATTCTACCCTAGGATTTGACAAAAAGCTACCAGAATAACGGTCTAGAAAACATGAAATGCCCATCAACTGATGACTGATAGACTTGGATGTGGCATATACCCGTATACTGGAATATTTGGCAATCAAAACAAATGAAGCACTGATATAGGCTATAACATGGATGAATCTTGAAAATATTATGCTAAGTGAAATAAGCCAGACACAAAAGACATGTTACATGATTCCATTTATATGCAATGTTCAGAACAGGGAAATCCATAGAGACAGAGAGCCGATCAGTGGCTGTCGGGGGCTGGGAAGGAATGATGAGTGACAGCAAATGTGTACAGGTTTTAGTTTTGTTTAGCGGGATGAAAATGTTCTAAAATTAGGATGTGGTGATGGTTGCCCAACCCTGTGCATACACAAAAACCTGCCGACTTGTACACTGTAACTGGGTGAACTGTATGGTATGTGAATTATATCTCAAGAAAGCCGTTAAAACATTAGGGAGTCGTGGTAAAAGTGTGGGGTCATCAATTTGCAATCTATGATGACCAGTTTGGTTTCTATGTCAAACCAATTGTCTCCCTTTGGGCTTCTTTACTTTCCCTCCAGAACACCCTATCCAGTGACATTTCAATTATTTTCTGTTCAGTTACAGTTATTTATTTATTTATTTGACCATCTATTTAGTTTTGAGAAGATTTTAGACTTTCAGAAGAGTTGCAAAATTATGACAGAGTTCCCACACATTCTTTGCCCAGCTTCTCCCTCTGTTAACCTCTTGCACAACCACACACCATCGATCAGAACTAAAAAGTTAACCTTGGTACGAGGCTACTAACTAAAGAACAAGATTCTCTTTGGAGGTACCTGACTGTTAAACAGCTCTGGTCTCTCCGTATTTATTTAATCTGCACAATGAATATACTGTGTGCAAGGAAAAGTATAAAGTAATTCATGGACTCTGCACGCATTTCATCAGCAAAGCCACTTTGTCTAGAACAGTCCTTTGGGAAAAAAGGGAGATCTTTTACAACTGTGGGGCAAAGTCTGTTTGGCAGCTCTCAGATCTGTTTAAAGGTTTGAGCCATTCCAAGTTTGGCCAGTGTCAGGAGATTTTGGGGGAGAAGACAAGCGGGGTGCTGAGTGGGGTGGGGGCATCAGGGACCCTAGCTTGAGCACACGTAGGTACCACACAGAAATCAGTGGCTGCTTGACTCTTGCTCACTGGGTTACTCCATTTTCTTATCCCCAAATCTGTAGCCAAGTCTAATTTATCGGTCAATCTGGGCTCATTTTACATTAGAACTGCCTGGGGAGCTCTGAAACCCATCAACACTCAGGCACACTCCCGGAGATTCTAATTGGTTCAGGGCAGGGTCTGGACATCTGGCAGAGTTTTAACCCTTCCCAGGTGTGGCTAATGTGAGCAAGGGTTGAGAATGATTTGGAGAGTCTAGAGCCTTGCTCCTCAAAGTGCGGTCCCAGGACCTGTAGCATCGTTTCTCCTGGCAGCATGTTAGAAATGCACTCTTTGGTCCTCTCCCAGACCTGCTGGAGCGGATTCTGCAGATAACAAGATCCCTAGGTGATTCGTGTGCACGTTTGAGAAGTTTTGAGGTAGAGCTGCTCTGTACCATACAGTAGCCAGTAGCCACATGTGTTTATTTAAATTAAAATTAAAAAGTCCAGTTCTGCTGTTGCACTAGCTGCATTTCAGGTGCTCGAGAGCCACATGTGGCTAGTGGCTACCATACTGGACAGCACAGATACAGAATATTTTTCATCATCACAGAATGTTCTTAGTAGGCAGTGCTGGCTGGGCTGGAATGTCAAATGAAACGAGCAGTAACCCTTGATATCCAAGGCAAGGTGACCATCAGGGATCAAAGGTGGAGGCTACTGGGCCCAGCCGCTCTTCCAGGCATGGGGATCTCCCCTCATCCTTGGAGATCAGAAGTTTGAGCTCATCAAGAGCCAACAGGTTTCTTTACAGATATAATCAATCAGGATGGAGAAAACCAAGGGGTGCATCCTTCAGGCAAGCCAGCGGAGTCTGGTTTTTTTATCTGTGGCATATCATATGCCTGTGGGACATTCTAGTAGAATAGGGGTGTTGGGAAGGAGGGTTGCAGTACATGACCTTATGTTAGTTTTGAAAGTGACAGGAGGCTCTGTCTCTGATCCCAAGACAACAGGTGTACATGGGGACTTTCCAGGTCAATCAGGATGTATGGTCACCTAGGCCGAGAGTGGGGAAGAGAATGGGACTAGAACTGTAGATATGAGAGTCATCAACACAAAGATGGGAAAACACGGGTGGGGATGGGATGTGGAGCTAGGGAAAATAGACAAGCAGAAAAGCGCCAGCATTTAGGGGGTGGGCAGAGCAGGAGGAACCTCAAAGAGGACTGAAAATAGATGATCAAAGACAGGATAGAAGGCCAGGAGGAAAGAATACCCTAGAAGTCAATGGAGGGAAGAAGTCAGGAGAGGGAAGGAATGAGAGGTGATAATGACTGAGCAGTCTTGGAGGAGGTGAAGGAGGTGAGAAGATGGGCAAGGCCCAGAAGCAGATGAGGCACAAGTACGCCCACCCTTCACTCACGCAACCCCAAGTGGGAGCACCTCCCCACATTTTGCACCCTAGGCACCCCTCTTGCTTCGCCCTGGTGAAGGGTTAGAATCCTCTCAAATATGAGAAGAGTGCTGGTGTAGGCAAATTTGGAGGTGTGTTTTGGAGGAAGAGAGGAACTTCCCACCTGGTGCACTGTTTTGCTCCACAGAACTAGGGTTTGGAAGTTGAACAAAGGAAGAGGAAAAAGGCTGCACCAGTTCCCAAGGGGCACAGTGTAAGGAATTTTGAGCACCCCTGAGAAGTAGGTATCTCCCCCCCGTGCTTTTCATCTGAAGAACATGGAGTTCAAGAGGTTAAGAGCTGTACCCGGGAGCAAGGTGGGGCTTAGTCTCGAGTCCAGACTGGCCCAGGGAGGCATAGAGCGGCCGAGTCTGAACACCCAGACCAGCGGGGTAACTTGGGGAAAGGGGCTTATCGCCTCCAGGTCTCCATTTCCTGACCCTTAAAAGAGGGAGGAGGGAGGATTCCAGCTGGGATGAGGAAATTGGGGCTTGCACAACATTGTGACTGTCCGAAATGCCACAGAATTGGCCACTTTAATACAGTTAGTTTTATGTTGCGTGAATTTCATGTCAATTGAAAAAAGAGAGAGAAAAAAAGGATGATTGTACCAACTTTATAGGGTGCTCTTGGGATTACATGGGTTAAACCACATAAAGCAATTAGATCAGAGTCTGACCCGGTAACATCTCCAGTGAGACGGATGATGATCACTATCAGAGTCCAGCTGCTTCACTCTTTGTAAGTGCCATGAAAATGGGCTCAAGGGATCAGCCGATTCAAGTGTTTCACATTTCTTCCCCTAATGAATGATTAAAAGCCAAACATTTACATTTAAAAATACATTTCCTTTTAGAATGGATCTGAAGTAGCCTGTCTGCCTCATTTTCCATCATCAAAATAGCAAGTTCCCATTTTCATTAAACTGTTCTTTGTCATTTAAAATTAAATACAGCATTAAAAAAAAACTGAGCTGCCGTAAGTGACTAAAAACAGTGTCATCTTTTCTTACCTTCCGAAACAACACACAAGAATACTTAATAGTACATATTGTGCAAAAAGACATTTCAAATCACGCTGCCAGCAATTTACAGTGGATATATTAATACTATTTTTATCCAGAGAGAGTGGGATTCAGACAGACATTATGAAGCAGTCAAAAGCTTTGTCTTAACAGTTTGTAAACAGATGCAAATAAAGATCGAAGCAGCGTGCTAGGAAAAAAATGTAACGGTTTCATAAAGAAGAGTCTATACTTTTCTGGGGCTTAAGGAGAAAAAAAGTAACCAAAAATAAAAAGAATCTATATTGGGGAAAATTAATACAATAAATGACATACTCCTTGGTAGTTACAGTTAAATATATATTGAACACAGAGTCCACTCAACACATCCTCTATGCTGGTAGGGGATTCAGGAACTGGCGAGCAACTTGCGCGGGCAGAGGCTCACTGGTCACACGTGCAATGCTGTACAGAGCGTGCTGGCTCGCCCACCTCCTGAAGTGACAAAGGTGGGGCAGCCGCCAAGGGCTTGAGTGCTGCTGAAAAGTTAGCTCACGTGCCATCTTGGGCATAACCTCTTCAAGGACCAAGAGAGGGTGAACATAAAAGGGGTCAAAAGGAAGGCTCTGGAATCAGACATGATTTTGCCATGTAAGAGCTGTGTAGCCTTGAGTCCGGTAGTTAACCTCCCTACACCTCTGTTTCCTTGTTTTATATGGAGACAACAGAACCCATCTCACATGGCTGTGGTGAACCCCAGAAGGCTGCATTAATGCTATTATCCCTACTCTGAGCATTTTTATTTGTGCCACACACACACACACACACACAGCAATACTACCTCCTTCAAACTCCCTTTTCCTCTTTGACCTAAGTTTGAATCGTAACATTTTAGTATTTTAAACATGGTAAAATCTATCAAGCCCATATTTCAGTGAAAACCTGAACGTGAGGAGCAATAGAATCAAAAGCAGTTTTTGTCATCTCCAGTTGTTACCAGAATAGCCCAACAATAGAGAGGCAAAAATAGTAGCAAGCGCCTTTGAGAACAGAGACCACGTATCCATCTCTGTCCCTGAGAGGCTGACAGTTGGGTTTAGGTAGAAGGATGAACATGCTCGAAGCCAAAAGAAATAGGGCAAACACAAATGAAGCTGTGAGGAGGCAAAAGTAAAGTTCACCCAGGCAGAGCTGTCTGAGAGGCGTTTCTAGGACCTTCAAGGATGAGGGAGAAATGGGAAAATGCAGGGAACAACTGGGGAAAAGAATCATGGTGGAGGCGAGTCCTAACGTGGTTCTGAAAGAGAACAGGCACATATGGTGGCGGCCACTAGGTCAGGAGGACTGGCATGAGCAAAGAGCCATGGGGCGGAGTCCTTTGGTTAAACACAGAACTACCACATGACCTGGCAATCCGGCTTCTAGGCATATACCCCAAAGAATTGGAAGCAGGGACTCAAACAGATACTTGTACACCAATGTTCATAGTGGCATTATTCACAGTAGCCAAAAGGTGGAAGCCACCCAAACGTCCCTTACCTGATGAATGGATCGACAAAAGGTGGTATAGCCATACAACGGGAGAGTATTCAGCCAGAAAAAGGAACGAGGTACTGATACATCCTACAAGGAGGATAAACCTCAAAAACATGCTGAGAAGCCTGACGCAAAAGGTCACATAACTTTTATATGAAATATGCAAAATAGGCAAATCCATAGAGACAGAAAGATGATTAGGGGTTGCCAGGGGCTGGGAGGAAGGAGGAATGGAGAGTGATTGTTAACAGGTACGGGGCTTCCTTTGGAAGTGACGAAAATATTCTGGAACTAGATGGTGGTGATGGCTGCACAACATTGTGAATATGCTACTGAATTGTACAGCTGTTAAAATGGTAAGTTTTATGCTATGTGTTATTTTCTACAATAAAAGAAAAATAAAGGAAAAGAATAAAAGCAAGGAAAAAAAATGCACAGGGAACAGCAACAACAAAAAAGCCACGGGGAGTGAGAGTGATGTGACAAGGAAGAAGAGAACTGATGCTGCTTCATCTGTCATGTGAGATGGGACTGATTTGATACAGCACCTAAGGCAATCCCTCTTTAATCACAGATCAAGGAAGAAGCCATAAGCAACCAACAATGGCCATCCTCAAGGTTCTCCAGAGCCTGAGAATACAGATGGGGTCCTACACATCTTCTCTGCCATCCACAAGGCTAAGTGCCTGAGCCTGTCCTAGGAGGTCATCGATCAATTGCTGTTGATTGGCTCTTCATCAAGGGAGATGCACAGGTCAACATACAAGACGTAGATATCTTTGTCTTCGAAATGTTAGGAGTCTCATTATTAAGATGTTCTACATGCAAATGCTCTCTGAAAAGTGCTCATGGTTCACGAGCTCCTGGCATAACTGGTCACCAGGGGTGGCACCAAAAGCCCTGCCTCAGTAGAGAATGTCACACGGAGCTTGAAGTTGTTCATCAGAAACATCAGGGAAGGAGATGCCGGGGTGCAAGGCGGCTGGCAGGATGAATCCAGCTATGTGGTCCAGGGTAGTCAGGAACAAGCTACTGTTTGTGAAGATGGCCTGCTGCTGACTCTGAAGGCATAAGGAAACTTGTGCAAGCCCCGCAAGCGAGCCACAGCACGTCCATCTATAGTCACTGAGGACAGTGAACAGGAGATGGCTGTTTTCTTGTGGAAGCCAGCGTCTGCCATAGAGTGCCGTATGTCAGAATTGAGTGGGCCTGTTGTCTGGCAACATTGTAGGTGACCTCATGCACATACCATGACACTATGTCACCCTATGTGGTTCCTGGAATAAGTGGCAAGCCACTGGGGGTAATTTGGGAGCACTATCTCAACTCCCAAGTTGGGGGTGGGGGTAGTGCCTTAGAGTGAACAGACAGGACCGTTTTCTGGGTCAGTTCCCAGCTAAGTATTTCAGAGTCACTACAAGGCCTGGACCAGGGGGCAAAAGAGGACGCTGCCCTGACCAGACCCTCCCACAAAGCATTCCTTTACTATGCCCAGCTTGTTGAAAATCAACTTGCAATCCCTACCAGCTGGAACTGTAGTTGATATTTCTTAATATCAAGACCCCATCCATATTCAAAGTTCACTTCTTGCCCCTCCCAAATGTCTTTGACAGTTGGTTTAAATGAACCAGGATTCAACAAGGTCCTGGATATGAGACAATCAGAAGCAAATATAGAAAACCGGAGAAATAAACAAGGAGAAGTACATCTTAATAAAGTTGGTTTAAAACAAAAACAAAAAAACCGAAGGGAACCCCACATTTATGTTGTTCTCTCTATTTAGAGTTTAAAGTGGGGGGAAATTAGGGATGGATTATCTGGGGCAAATAGGGTTTCCCCTGCCCCACCTTCCCCTTGTAAATGCTCCACTTATTCCTTGACCTTCCTATTAGCATGGGTGCCCAAGGATAGAGCAGAGAGGTCTAGGAGTGAGAAAGAAGCATTTAAATACTTTTTAAAGAATCAGTGCAGACACTTTGGGAACACAAAAACATATTAGAAAGTTTCAGACCTTTACCAAAGGCCACCAGGCATTTACTGGAGAACAGCTATGTGCTAGATGGTTTCACATTTGACTCATCAATCCTTCAAGAACATTTGACTACCCCAATGTGCAGATAAGGAAACCGAGGCTGTAAGGAAAGTCAGTGGTAGGCAGAATGCCATGCACTGCCGCCCCCAAAGATGTCTATGTCCTAATCCCTGGAACCTGTGAATCTGTTACCTAATGTGGCAAAGGGGACCTCAGGTTGCACATGGAGTTAAGGGTGAATCAGCCAACCCTAAGGCAGGGAGAGGACCCTGGGTGGTCCATGTGGGCCCAATGGAATCAGGTAAGCCCTTAGAAGCAGAAGAGGGAGGCGGAGAAGGACAGAAGGCTGCCTGCCACATGGGAAAGACTCCAGCCCCTGCTGCTGCTGCTGCTGCTGGCTTTGAAGATGGGAGGGGGCCGCAGGCCAAGGGAGGCGGGCGGGCTCTAGAAGCCCGAAAAGGGCAGGGAAACGGATTGGTCCCTGGAGCCTCCAGGAGGAAGACAGCCCCGTCGCACTTCCATTTTAGCTCAGTGGGACCCGTGTCTAACTCTGGCCTCCAGAACTGCAAGATAATGTGTTATTTTCAGCCACCAAGTTTGTGGTGTTAGGAAACTCATACAGCAGGGATATAAAAATGAACTCCAGAGCGGAATGTCTTTGCTTTTACAGTAGTCTTTGGAATGTTTGTGCCCCTCTCCCATCCAGTAGCTGTGGCTTTTATAATGTACCTAAGCTAAAATTCACCTTCTTTTCTTAAGCAGATAACGACTTATGGCCAAGGAACCATCCACATAAAAATAGATTGGTTGGCGGCAGGAGGCAGGCAGGGATTAAAAACTCAGGAGAAACTGCAGTGTAGACAGAACACCCATGGGTAATTGAGAACCGGCTTTGCCGCCTGTGCTTTTTAAATTCAAATACAAGGCTGCTGGTTGGTCTCAGTAGGACCTTTTCATCGAGACAGCCAGAGGCTTCTTCCAACTTAGACTGTTAAATTCGATCTAGGGAGGACATAATTACATCAGTTCTACAACTCTGAAGATTCCGATGAGGACAAGCCAGCCCAGAAACCTTGTAAATACTATACTGTACAGTAGCATTGGACAGGAAGAATCTAAATAAAACACGAAAAGCCTCAAACACAAGCAGGTGGATTCAACAAATGCTTGATTCCAAGAGCTACCCAAACACTCAACATTGACTTTTAAAAGATTATGATGAAAGGAACTGCGCTCTGCTCTTCAGCCAAGCCTAAGAGCACTTTTTACCACGAGCAACCACCGCTATCAGGGAAAAGCAGCGGCCCCAAACTTGGTCTATAGGCCCTGGAGGGCATGATACAGTCTCAGCAGGACGGTTTCCAGCACCAGGTTCCCAGGTGATGGTTGGGGTGGGGACCGCACTTTGGGAACCACTGGTATAAACCCATTATCACTACCTGAAAATTTGTTTCAATTGGGGAGATCCCAGCCAAGCCCTTTCATTTCTTAAGGACAGAGAGGCATCTGAACTGTTGGTGGAAATTTTCAGCTTTTGTAGGGTTTCTTTTCCTTTGCTTTGCAAAAAAAACCCACAAAAGACACTTTGCTGACACTCCCGCTGATGCTCCCACAAACGTGCAAACACGTGCATGGTTGTGTCACATTCTGACATGCTGGACCACGTTAGGGGAAAAGCCTCACTACACGCTTGTACAAGCCGAAAAAGATGCTTTTCAGAGCCCAGGGCTGGCAGATGAGGTTGCTCCAGGGGAATCTGCTATGCCTAAAGCAAGGGCTGGGGAGGTATCTCCAACCTTATGTTCTCATAGAAAGCAGGTAACAGTGGCCGTCTCTCTAGTTCCCCTAATATCCTCGTGAAGCCAGAGTGACCCTTTTAGAAAGCCAATCAGATCCCATCACTCCCCTGCCCTAACCTTTTTTTAAAAACATATTTTTATTTTTTTTAAAAGATACTTAGATTACATAAATGTTACACAAAAACTATAGGGATTCCCATATGCCCCACTCCCTCCCACATAAACATCATCCTTCAGAGTGGCACATTCACTGCAATTGATAAACTCATCCTGGGGCATTGCCATTGAGCATGGACCATAGTTCACATTGTAGTCTACACTCTCTCCCACACAATTCTGCAGGCTATGGGAAAATGTATAATGGCATTTATCTGTCATTGCAATGCCATTCAGGATGATTCCCAAGTCTTGAAAAAGCCCCCGCATTACACCTGTCTTTCCCTCCCCCTGCCCCCAGAGCCTCCAGTGGCCACTGGCTCCACATCAATGTTGTAATTTCTTCCATTGCTAGAATTACAATATGTCTATGGTAGAACACCAGTAAGCCCACTCTAGTCCATAGTTCATTCCCCAATCCTGGGGATTCTGGGATGGTGATGCCCACTCCACCTCTAATTGAGAGGGGGCTTCGATCCCATACAGCTAATGGATGCAGTTGTAGGCTCTCTCGTTTCCTTGGTGTGGTAGTTGTCAATCCTCACCTTCTTATTAGTTGTCCTGGGTGAGTCCAATGAACTAGTAGGTGTTGCAACTCCGCTGAGGCTCAGGACCCAGCTGGCACATGGACAGGCCAAAGATTTAAGTCTCTTGGACGTACACCTACAAACTCCAGCACCAAGTAGAGGTTTAAATAGAAGGGAGAGATGAGCCATGTGTAGGGAAGCCATAACTGAGTCCAACTCTGTTACTCTCAGGAGCACAAACTCCAAAGTAGGGCCCACTGGCAAGGCACCAAACTCTGGAACTATCTGCCCTGACCATAGGACCTGGATGTCTCCAGAGCCCTCAGGAGCCCCACTATTTGGGGTAGCATCCACTTTGGCAGTCTATGAGATCATGCTGAGACGTGCATAAGCATTACCTCTGGGATGACCTCCCAACTCACTTTGAAGTCTCTTAGCCATATAAATTAATTTGTCTTTATCTTTTCCCCCTTTTATTTGAGGTCTTTTTCCCATTGCATTGTTAGTTGTGCTTGGTAGTAATCCCTCGGTGCCAAGGAGGCTCATCCCTGGGAGTCATGTCCCATGCTGGGGGGAAGGTAATGCATTTATATGCTGAGTCTGGCTTAGAGAGAGGCCACATTTGAGCAACAAGGAGGCTCCCAGGAGGCAACTCTTAGGCACCCCACAACACTAGGCTAAGTTTCAATTTCAAGAGCAAAGGCTCACAAGCATAGTCGTCAATATCAAGGGCCCATCAATGGATCATCCTCCTTCACCAATCATTGCTCCTGCACTTGGAGGACTGTTGCTGCTCCATTAGAGAACATGGCAGAGCTCTCCAGGATGGGAATTCAATATTCTCTCGGTTATTGTGTGAATCTCCACCCTGCCCTAACTTTCATTGTTCTTAGAATAAGATTCCAGACTCTTTACCTAGCTCTGCAAGGCTCCTGAGGGTGCAGCTCCTGCCATATTCTTGACTTAATCTCAAGCCTTTCCTCCCTTCTGTCTACACCCCAGAGACGGGAGCCAGCTTTGGGTTCTTCACATTTGCAACATGGGCTCCTGCACAGGGCCTTACAATCTGCAGGTCCCTGGGTCCGATGCTCCCCCCAGAACTCCCCCAGGGTGGCTGCTTCTGGCCATGCAGGTCTCAGCCATGTTCTCCTGGACAGCTTATCTAACCCCCACCCCAGCTTCTCACAGTGGCATGGAGGCACCTGTTCACACTGAAATGATCTCGTTCATTTCCCTGCTTGTTTACTGTGTCTTTCCGCGCACTAAAACGTAAGATGAGAGCTGGAATCTTGTCCGCCCCGTTCACCACAATATCCCCATCAACCAAAACACCAACTGGAACGTGGAAAGCACTCAGTATTTATTTACTGAATGGATAAACAAGCCAGTGGAAAGCGAGACATAGGTCAAGAGAAAATTCTCAGTGAGGATGATGCGGCTAATTTAAAAATTATGATTACGTAATTATGTAATAGATAATTCTCACTGCTCAGGACCCTAAGTCCTTTGTGTCTACTAGCTTATCTCATCCTCACCACCCTAGGAGGTAATGAATAGTACCATCCTGGGGCTGCAGGGGAGCAGACAGAGACATGAAGAGGAATTTGGCCAAGCTCGCAAGGCTAGCAAGCACCACAGCTATAGAAGTCATGCTGGTAACCACTCCAGTACAACTGCCTACCGAGGTCACCACGATCTGGTTTTTCAGAAGCGCAAACTGAAGAGAGAGTGCCCTTCCTATCCACGCAAAGATGCTCTAGGGCAGGGGCTCTTACCCAGGGCCCCATGAGCTTGAACTGAAACTGAAAACAACATTACACTTGTGGGGACGTGGTGGTGCGGGCGTGCTGTATTGATTAAATAATACACAGTACAGTGTGGACTTGGTAAGGGATCCGTGGAACAAAAAAGGTTAAGAGCCCCTATTCTAGTGGTTGCTAGTCTCCACCGTGGGCCTTGGACAAAAATGTTACGTGCCAAGCGGTTCTGTTCCTAGTACCAACTGTCTGAGGTTGCTGTCACATTTCCTCTGAAAGTGCTGCTTTTTCTCAATGGTCTTTCAAGCCTTCTTTGTTAATTAGGGCAAGAACCTTTATTAGTTATCCATCTCTCACTATGTGGGTTGATGACTGAATATCAGGAGCTGTGTTGTCCAATATGGTAGCCAATGGCTACATGTGGCTACTGAGCACTTGACTGTGGCTGGTCCTAACTGAAATGTGCTGGAAATGTGAAACTCACACCAGACTTCAACAAGACTTAGTACAGAAAAGAATATAAAATCTCAGTTTTATATGTTGATTACAGGTTGAAATGCTAACAGTATTGGATATATTACGTTAGATGAAATACAGTATTAAATTAATTTCTCTAGCTTTTGTGTTTTTTTTTTTTTCAATTTAGTAAGGCCACTAGAAAATTTAGTAGCGCTACTAGAAAACTACATGTGGCTTGCATTATACTTCTATTGGACAGTGCCAATCTGGAATATTCTAGAATAGTTTGTTGATTGGCTAAAATATCTAGAATAGTTTTTCCCTGTTAGAAAGGCTTTTTTTTTTTTTTAAGGTACTGGGGCCAGGGATTGAACCCAGGACCTCATATGTGGGAAGCCAGCACTCAACCACTGAGCCACATCGGCACCCCTGAGTTGGTTTTTTCATTTGTTTTGCTTGTTGTTGTTTTTTATTTGTTTGTTTTAGGAGGCATTGGAAACTGAACCCAGGACCTCCCATGTGGGAAGCAGGCGCTCAACTGCTTGAGCCACATCCGCTCCCAAGGCATACTTTCTTAATCAAGTTTTTATCGAAAAAGAAATATCAGATTCTTCCAGGTTCTGAAGGTCAAATGAATTCATCAGGCCTCCTTTGACTTAGCCAAATGCACAAGACTAAATAGTCTGATGTTCTACACTTTATTTCATAAGAAGTTCATTTGGTGGTCATAAAACAATTCTGCATTGTTCTAAAATAGAGGGGAAACTCTTTTTAAGGATCTATCAACCAATAACGCGAACTCCCTCATCTAAAGATTCTGAAGATCTTACCTCATTTTTATTTACTCTTATTAGAAGATTCTGGAACCATGGTGTAAAGAAGAAATGACAAGTAATCTGTTTTCTTGCCACACTTTCCCCCCTGAGAACTACAAAATAATGCAGCATGTCATTAAGTGGGTTGAGCTTTCCCATAGACTTTGGATAAGTGAGCCTAGGTTCCTGACCAAGAACTCTAGATTAAAAGACACAAAGATGCAAATAAATGACAAAAGGAAACCTACAACCTCCAGCCCGTCAGATAATTGGGCTGCCTCAAATTTTACACAAGGCAAACTGAAACCCAGCAAAGGCAGGAGGAAAATAACATGCAGTGAGCAGCTACGTAATAAGAAATCCAGAAACTTATTCATGGACAAGTCCTGGTCCCCAGTTCTGCAATCCCAGCACAGGGCTTTGTGGCTCTTTTGTTTTGTTTTGTTTTTTTAGCCATTCTATACCACTTCAAGTTTATAAACTGTGCAGAAGCAAACTATATTTATTAAGTATATAGGGAGGACTGGATAAGTGTACATGCACCACATAAAAATATTTCACTGTTACTTAATTTCACCCTAAACTACCATATGAGGAAGTATAAGCACTAAATATTCCTTTAATTATCATGCTTTCTTCCACAGGAAGAAGATTTTCAGCTGTTCAACTAGATGTTCAGGAAGTTTAAGCTAAATGTCTTTTTTCCCCCAATACGCTTACCCTAGCAAACAGGCATTGAAAAATCACACCTCCAATAGCTAAAAGGTGGAAGCAACCCAAATGTCCATCAGCAGATAAATGGATAAACAAAATGTGGTATAAACATACAGTGGAGGGAAGCGGCTGTGGCTCAATCAGTAGGGCTCCCGTTTACCATATGGGAGGCCCTGGGTTCGGTTCCCGGGGCCTCCTGGTGAGGGCAAGCCCGCCCGCACGGGGCGTGGTTAGCTGACCCAGCGAGCACGGGCAGCAAGGGGGGGATAAATGAATAAATAAATAAAATCTTAAAACAAAACAAAACAAAACAAAAAAAACATACAGTGGACTATTACTCAGCCTTAAAACGGAATGAAGCAGGAAACGGATGTGGCTCGAGTGATTGGGCTCCCGTCTACCATATAGGAGGTCCAGGGTTCGATTCCTGGGGCCTCCTGGTGAAAGGAGAGCTGGCCCGCGCAGGAGAGCTGGTGCAGCAAGATGATGCAACAAAGAGAGACACAGAGGAGAGACAATAAGAGACGCAGCAGACCAGGGAACTGAGGAGGTGCAAGAGATTGAGCACCTCTCCCCGACTCCGGAGGGTCCCAGGATCAGTTCCCAGTGCCGCCTGGGGAGGGGACAAGCAGTGAGTGCAAAACAACAAGAGGGGACTGTGTGTGTGGAGAAATAAATAAATCTTTTAAAAAAAAAAAAAAAAAAAGGAATGACGCTCTGATACATACCAGTTTAATGGATGAAACTTGAAGACATCATGCTGAGTGAAATAAGTCAGACTTTTATGTATGATATTTTATGACAGATATTGTATGATTCCACTTATATGAAACAGCTAGAATATGCAAACTCGGACAGAAAGTAGAGTACAGGTTACCAGGGGTGGGGGAGAGGGGGAATGGGGAGTTAACACTTAATGGGTGAAGGGTTTCTGTTTGGGGTGATGGGAAAGTCCTGGTAACGAATGGCGGAGAGGGTAGAGGAACATTTGTGAATGTGATTCATCCCACTAAATGGTATGCTTGGGAGGGATTGGGATGGGAAAGTTTATGTTGTATATATGTTTCTACAATTAAAAAAAAATCACACCTCAAAAAATATCCCTTATAGTCTCTAAATAGTAAGCGCACCATGGACATGGGTTGGGAAGTTGGCGGGCAAGACCCCTCAGCAAAAACCAGGGGCAGGCCGAGCTATGTACGAGCGGGGGCACCTCCAGCACCTTAAGCCACTGATGCACACAAGAGTGATGGAGGGAACAAATGATGTATAGCCAGGGTAGGAATCTGACAGCAACGGATGGGCAAAGTGAGATGTAAGTGGCAGAGAAATGGGGCTTGCTTCCCCTGGGCGAGTAGTATAGTCATTTCTGTTGGACTTTCGAATGGTTTGTTCTCATTCTTAACCCTCCCCCCTCATTGCTTCCAAGTGTTATCATAATTGCCCCAAATGAAAAGCTGACACACTTTCTAAAGCTAAAACAGGCTGAACAAAAAGATCAAATATCTGAAAGGTGCAAAAACTTCCACTGTACCTTTTGTGATACACTTGGAATTTGTTAAATCCTCCACAGAAACGCCATTTTGACCTTGCTCTCTATCCCCTTCTCCACACTTCTACAACTCACAAGCACGAAATGCTTATTGTTTTCTCCATTAAGTGCTACAAAAAGACATCACCAAATTAGTATTCTACATATGCATTGATGCAAATGTATTCCAATTTTAAGCTAATGAATTAGAAAGCAACATCTTACCGTGAAGTTTCACAGCTAATCAATGATAAATTTAACCCAATGCCTTTAGGAACTCAACAGATACTCGTGTAGGATATCAGTTTTCTCCAGTGAAATCTTGAAACATTTCCCCCAACTACTGCATCCCTTCATCTTTATCTTTATAGTACTGTGCGTATTAGGATACAGCTGCTTTTCTTGGGTATGTGAAAAATGCTTCCACAATATACGGTATTTACAAATCCCCAGCACTGCTGATCTTCTGGAGCATGGAAGGGATGGAGTCCTGATAGAATCCAGTCACTCCGCTCCTGCGTGCTCTTTCAAGACCTTTCCTGTCTCAGCATACGTGAAAAGAGGCCTGAAACCCTCAGCTTCTGCTGCCACCGTCTCTTCCCCAGCTCTCAACAAAACTGACCACCAACATCAAACCAAAGAGAACTGTTTTTTTGCGGGCCCCACCTCTGTCCACCGTAAGTCACTGCTGAATCAAAGAAAACAATTCCGAAGTGTAGAAACCCTTGCCCTCAACGTCTGATGCATGAAGTGTGGTCCTATCCCTGCCTAGTTGTCCACCGCTGCTACCAGACAAGGACAGTCAAGTTCAAACGAGGATCAAAGCGGAAGGAGTGGGGTTCATTACTTTGGGTCCCTCCTTCGGGAAGGCACTGGGGCCATGGTGAGGGAAAACACAGGTAAAGAAGCTGAAATGACCAGCAGGAGCTTCCGCATACCGTCTGGCAGCAGGAGGTCACTGTCCCCGTCCCGGTGGCCGCGGAGGCAGCAGCATGACGGTCGGTTTCGGTCATAGACCTGCCATCCACTCAACTCCCCTATAGCCTTACGTCCCTCGTTGTTCAAAAGGGTGGAAGCAACCATTTGCAATGAAGGCGTGAGGCAGTCGGGCTCAACATCACACAGTAGCATCACCTGGGGAACTGGAAACAGCCCCGCCCCAGGCGGCACCCCAGACCAATCAACTAAGAACCTTTGGGCGTGGACCCCGGGGAGGAGGCGCTTTCAAAGCGCCCCAGCTGATTCCAATGGACGGCAAGGTTTAAACAGCAGCGGGGCATGGGGCCTAGCAAAACCTCTCCTAAGATTCTGCTATGCCCCACCCTCTTGAAAACTCAGGCCTTAGGGCGCTAATGCTCCCAGGTGTAGGGTTTTATATTCCACAGGTGGATCGGGGACAGAAAAGCAGATTGAACGCCACTGAATTAGCTGATCCCCAAGTACCCTTTCAGCGCCCAAGGTCTATTTCTCTGTAATTCTAGCAGTGTCGCACATCACCTGTAGAACACAAACCAACATTTCCTCGTTATTGGGAAGTCCACTTTCTGGTAGAAAATTATTTAGTTACAATCTGGGTAATGAAAAAAGCTTTCCATCCTGACAACAGATCTTCAAATGTATACACAAACCTTTGGAAGGTAATTCCTGGGCTTCATACAAAGCCTCAAAGGATCTAGGCAAACGCATATGCGTTTCTTTCTCTCTCACCCTGGTAAATGGAATCAGAACTTGTGATTGTCCCACGGTTTCTAACTGAGCTAGTATTTGGCGGTTAAAACCCTGTCCCTTCAGCCATTTCTATATTCTTTGTTCATCAGCCCTCTACACACTGAAGCATTCTGTTCAAGCTCTTAGGGAGGGCAAACAGGAAACACATTCTTTTCTCTGGTAGAAAATGAGGTAACTTTTTGTCTTTTCTTTTTCTTCTGCATGGGGCAGGATTCTTTTATTCCGTCCATTTGGTTCCTGCAGCCGTTTTTAATTCTGTTTTGCTTAGTGGTGGTTTCAAAAACCTAGACTAGAAATAAAATAGGGGGAAAAAAAGTGGTTCTGCCTAGCATCTCCCAGGCCAATTATCTAAAATAGAATCGCAACTGATTCTGAGGGTAACAATACCTCTTTCTCAGTAAAATATTTTTGCATTGCAGACCTCTCTGTGTTCTCCAGAAATCTACATTTTCCTTCTTGGTGGAGTGGGACACCTCCAGGCCAATCAGAATAATGGGGGCATTGGCAAGAAAGGTAGCTGTGGGCTTGCCAGACTTGGATGTGCAAACAAATGACCTGGCCATTTTGTTAACAGGCGGATTCTGATTCTGCCGGTCTGGGGGTGGGGGGCCTGAGCTTCTGCATTTCCAACAAGCTCCCATGTGAGGCTGGTGCTGCCTGACCAGGGGGCCACATTTTGAGCAGCAAAGATCCAGATGGTGGTTCTCAGCCTTGGTTCACGTTGAAATCACCCGGAGAGTTTTTAAAAACTACTGATGTCTGGCACCACCCCTGCCCTGACCCAGCAATAGAGCCTGAATCCACGGGGTGTGGCCCGGGCATCTGTAGTCATAAAGCCACTCCAGGTGACTCTAATGCACAGTCAGTTTCCAGAGAAAAACAGCGGTTAGAATTCAGGGCTTCTTAACCTTTTTTGCTCCACCGACCCCTTTGCCAGTCAGGTGAAAACCACGGCCCCCTTACTAAGTCCACACTGTACTGGGTATTATTTAATAAATATATCACACCTGCACCAACAAGTCCCCACAAGAATCATGTTTTCTTGAATTTCAGTTCAAGCTCACGGACCCCTGGGTAAGAGCCCCTGAGCTAGACTGTGCTTGGCCATGATCTCTCCATCCTACAGCTCCTCTGGTAGCAGAGGGCTAGAAGACAGAAGACAGTAAACACGAATGTGCGAATCATGGCACAATACCTGTTCCCAAGGATGTTGACCTATATGCTACTAGCAAATCCAGCCATCCAACAAATATCTTTGGAATACATACTAAATCCGGGGAAAACTCTGCTGTGCATTAGGGATATGATGGAGACTGAAACAGACGTGGCTCTTACCCTCACGAAGTGGCCAGTTTAGCAGGGAGGCATTACTCAAATAATCACACAAATCCACACAGCTTCAAGCCACGATAAGTGTGAGGAAGGAAAATTAGTGAGCGTATTGAGAACCTGGAGCAGGGGGCTGGATTCACATTAGAACCAGGCAAACGCGTGGTTTGTTTTTGCCCAACCAATGACTTGCAGAATCACAGAAGATTTTTAACTGATAGGGCCTTTGGGAGCTTGGACTTCCCTGCCCTGACTTTACAGAGGAGGAAAACGGACTCTCCAGTTCAGAATTATTCGCCACAGTATCATCTTCTAACATAGAATTACACACAAAAGAAAAGCTATCAGCCACATGTCATTAGTTATTCTCCATGGTCATTGAAGGAAAAAAAGAAAAGTCAATTGAACCTCCCCTGCCAGCTGAGGGCAGGAGTTAGCCTTGTTTCTCTTCCGCACCACTGGTATTTTGGGCTGAATCATTCCTTATTGTGGGGGCCAGCCCGTGCCCTGTGAGATGCTCAGCAGCATCCCTGGTCTCGCCCCACTCGATGCCAGTAGCACCCTTCCCCAAACGCCCCCCCCCAGTTGTGACAAGCATACCTGTCTTCCAGATATTGCCAGATATCTCCTGGGGAGCACAACCGCCCCCAGTTGAGAACCAGTGAGTTAGAAGGATGCTTCCTTCAAGTACCATCTTTCCAGGGGCTGAAGACCTTGGCCCCGTTTGACTTAGGACCAAAAAGGAGGAGTGATCCTTCCATCCAAGAGGACAAATCCACTTCTTAACCATGCAAAGCTGCACTCTCTCTACAACGGTGCCCAGTACAACCACCTGGAGAGATTTTAAAAATTCTGATGCCCAGGCCACCCTCCAGGCCAGTTAAACCAAAATCTCAGAGGGTGGGCGCCAGGCTCCTTGGGTGATCCCAATGTGCAGCCAATGTTGAAAACCATTGATCTTGCAGGACCACTCATCCATCCAGCACCTGCTACTCAAGTGTGGTCCGCAGAACGGACTGGCAACTGGGCACCACTTGGGAGCTTGTTAGAAATGCAGGGAAGCAGATGTGGCTCGAGCAGTTGGGCACCCACCTACCACATGGGAGGTCCCAGGTTTGGTTCCCAGTGCCTCCTAAAGAAGATGAGCAAGGCAGCAAGCTGATGCTACAGGTTGGCATGGTGAGCTGACACAACAAAATGAACGATTCAATGAGATGACACAACAAAGAGACACAACAAGGAGACACAATGAGAGACACCACAAGCAGGGAGCGGAGGTGGGTGAAGCCACTGGGTGCCTCCCTCCCACATGGGAGGTACCAGGTTCGGTTCCCGGCGCCTCGTAAAAAAAGAAGACGCGCACACAACGAACAGACACAGAAAGACAGCGAGCACATACAAGGGGGGGGGGGCGACAAATAAATAAAATAAATCTTAAAAAAAAAAGAAATGCAGAATCTTCTGCCCCACCCAGACCTCCTGAACCAGACTCTGCATTTTAACAAGATCCCAAGGTGATTCAATGCACACTGAGATTTAAAGCACTGCTCTGGAATTCTTTTTTTTTTTTTAAAAGCACCTTCACTTGTGAGGAGTCCTGCTATTTTTTTCCCCAGCCACACAAAGCAATTCAGATAAAATCCCAAAATAGAATAACCCGCCAATGGTAATTTTGGAAAAGCTGCTTCTCAACTTCCCTACTCTAAGCCCAAGAAGCTGCCCTTTTGGGGGTGGAAAAGCCAAGGGAGAAATGTGGAGTGTTTGCCATTGTGGAGATTTGTCTGAGCTTGCAGTCCCCAAAGGTGGCCTGATACACTGCTATGTGCTCCGTGGGTGCTTAATAAATATTTGTCGGCTGGCTGACCAGCCCAGATGGGAGAACAAAGAGTATTTTTTTTCCAGAGTCGGGGAAATTTATCCACCTAACTATTTCATACAGTTTATGGCGAGACGTCTCAAGTCTGCTCGTGTCCAGGTTTTGGAAAGCAGTGGGGATGAAGATCGGAAGGTGAGGGGAAATCTGGGAAAGTAGATGGGAAGAGGCAAAGGGAGAGGTTGCAGAGAGCACAGAATTACTGGTCTGAAATAAACAGAATAAAAGCATGCCAATCGCTGCATAATGGCTACGCTTCTGGCTGCCAAAGTAGGAGCTACAGAACAATGAACAATCTGAGTGGCTTCTGTTTCCACAATGCGGCCTTGTGAATGCCCAGAGGCAGAAAAAAATTTTGCCTACCATGCACTAGGCATTTTTCTTTCTGGGCTGCGCTCAAGACCTGGGCAGTAAGTTGTGTGCCTAAGAAACATTTCATTTCAAGGCAAGGAAAATGAATGTGTGGTTTTTTTTTTTTTTTAATACTTTTTTTTTTTTTTAAGATTTATTTATTTACTTTATCCATTTTAAACCCCCCCTTCCCCATTTGCTATTTTGTGTCCATTCGCTGGGCAATTCTCTGTGTCTGTTTCCTGCCATCTCTTCTCATCCTCCTCCTCCTGTCTTCACCAGGATTCGATCCTGGAGACCTCCGATGTGGGAGAGAGGTGTTCCGCCACCTGCACCACCTCGGTTCCTGGTTTTCAGAGCTTTTGGAGCATCTCGTCTTGTCTCTCCCCTGCGTCTCTCTCCTGTTATGTCATCATCTTGCTGCATGGCTCCCGGGGCCCGACGGCTCACCAGCACACAGAGCCTGGCAGCCCATGCGCCTTCTATATATATTTTTTTATTTTACCGGGAGGTCCCGGGGATCGAACCCAGGTCCCTCCATATGGCAGACGGGCACCCAACCATTTGAGCCACATCCGCCCCCAAAATGAATGTTTGAACCTCTTGGCCAGCACAGCGCTCAGATACCAAAGGATTTCTTTTTCTGGAAACCATCTTCTCAAGGAAAAAAAAGCCCACTTTAAATGGCAAGGATTTAAAACAGAGTGGTTGTCGGGTTAGCTGAACATCGACGCACCAAAAGGGCTTGAGGAATCTCCTCGCCAACTCAACCACCTCATAGACATAGCTTCCGTATGATCACGCTGCCTTTGAGGGTTCAGGCATTATTTGTCAACTGACTTGACAAGTCAAGTCAGTATCCTCCCTAAAAGAGTTCTGACAAGTACTAAAGGAGACCATAACACAAGCCACAACATCCATTTCCGTGCATGCTCATGTCCCAGGTGGCCTATAAAAATTGTCACCAGATTGGCATCTTCAGGAGTCCACAAAAACTCACTTTTTTGGACAAAAGTTGGGGTCTCAATTTATGATGTTTACCTGGTAAACATAGGATGAATTTTCATTTTCATCCCTCTTCTATAAACCTCCTTCCAAACAACAAAATCCCTCTCTGACTTTCTCAGTCACAGATTCACATAGGCCTGAATCAAAGACTGTTCACCACACTATTTGTCAACTCTGCCATCTTGGCATGTTACTTTGCCTCTCCTTAGCTCCTTAGTTTCCACATCTGAATATTGGATTCTTGGATGGCAGCTGGACGAAGTGATTTTTAGGGCAATGACCAACTCAAAACATGCCTGTGGGGAAGCAGATGTGGCTCAAGCAGTTGGGCACCCGCCTACCACATGGGAGGTCCCAGGTTCAGTTCCCAGTCCCTCCTAAAGACGACGAGCAAGACAGCGAGCTTATGCAACGAGCTGGCGTGGTTAGCTGATACAATGAGATGACGCAACAAAGAGACACAACGAGAAAACACAATGAGAGACCCAACAAGCAGGGAGCAGAGGTGGCTCAAGCGATTGGGCGCCCCCTGGAAGGTCCCGGGTTTGGTTCCCCAGTGTCTCCTAAAAAGAAGACAAGCACACAACAAACAGACACAGAGAGCAGACAGTGAGCACAAACAACGAAGAGGGGGAGAAATAAATAAATAAAAATAAATCCTTTTAAAAAAAAAACCGTGCTTGCAATTCTGCAACTGTGATAAGAAATCTCCTCACAAAATCACCCAAGGGCAACATTTATATACTTTCCAAACACCTTTCTTTCCCAGTTCAATTTCAAGTTTTGATCCATCCACTTTTCTGGGAACCAGTGGCCATCTGTGATAGCTTCCCTCCCTCTCTCTTTCTGCAATTCTCCAACACACTCGAAGTTTGAGGCTCTGCTGTCTCATGGGGTACCAGTTGGTTGTACAAAGAACTTGAGGCCTCTTTCCTGAGGCTTCAACCCACAATAAAGGTCCTTGTATATTTGTTACACCTAAGGGTTAGGAGTAAAGACTTTGACCCTTTTTTCCAACAGTCTACAAAATTTCTTGGTCACATACCTCTATTAGTTTTTAAAAAAATCTCCATTCACAATACATACATATTTAGGTACAAATTATGTACTTATACTAGAAATGTATGTGTTAAATATAAGTTTGATTTTTCCATTTTTCAATAAATATAGAGTTGCCAGTATTTTCTTCCTATGCCCAATGAACCATCTTGTGCATCCCATTATGGTGAATATGGCTCTATTCGCCTACCTTCTATTCATGCGTGTCCCACTACGTCAAAGCAATATGAGGCGATGAGAGAGAAAGAGAAAAACATGAATCTTTTCTCTGATTTTTGTGTTCTGAAAGTCTTTAACCTTAAATGTTTCTCTAAGCATTTCCTTTCCTCCACAGAATGTTCTGGGGGTGGATTTCCAGTTCCTTTTGCCTCACAGCAATTTGCCGTGTGGTGTGGTAACGCATTATTAACAACAGAGGGTAAGCTGTTCAGCCTCCCACCACTCCTCACTCCAAAGTTTGGTCTTAGTGCTAAAGCAGAAAGCCAAGGACAGGCTAAAGGATAAGACTTTCATGAGCACATAAAAATGCATTTGCTTTCCAAGAATGGTCTTCTGCAAATAAGAATCATATCTAGTCTTCTGTCCTAAGTGCAGAAAGACACAACTAGTGAATGGACATGTGACCATTTGTCCACCAGACCAAGGTTTCTTAAGCACCTTATCATGTGTCAGGCTCAGTGCCCAATTTAACAAGTCCCAGTCATTGCCCTAAAAGTGCCTATCAGCTACTAATGGACACAGGTAAACAAATGGTTGTAATATCATGTGATCAGATGGGAAAGGGAGGCATAGCCTCGACAGAAAAGCAAGCAGCACAAAGGACGGAGTAATGAAATTACCCATAGAGAAGCAGAAAAGGTTCACAGAAGAGTATTGGAGGAAGAATAGGGGTAAGTTAGGCAGACAAGGTGAGGAAGGGAGTGGAAACAGAATATGCAAAGGCACAGTACTGTGAAAGAGCATGGCAAATACTGGGTTGGTACGATCGAACCAAAAGTTGTATTGGGAATATGTTGGGAGATGGGACCGTAAACATAGGTATAAGCCAGCCCAGGCTTGTAAAAAATGTTTCTATGTCCCTTTTCTCGATTATTGAATCCATTTCCAAGGTCTCTAACAAAAGATCTGCTTTGGGAAGCTAATGGTTTTAAATTTTATGAGTCTAGAAAATTCTCCTTTAATCCCTGTCTCCTAAAGTGTAGGATTGGAGGGCATAGATCCAGAGCAGTATAAAGGATTAGGTACACCCAAGAGTGAAGCTGATGGATGAATGCAAGTATTTCAACACTTCATTTTCAGATTTTCAAATACGAGAGGGTAGTAGACAGGTAGATTTCACATCACGTTATTGGAAGCATTTTCTCCAAGACTCACCTTCTCCCTTTTACCAAGGGACAGCTCCACCAGACAAGTTCAATATAAATATGATTACACAAATAGGATGATTTTCCATGCCAAAAAACCCTACTTTCCTCCAACAATAAAAAGACATGATGTACTATGAAGAGCTCGCCACTGATGACAAAGAAGAGTGAAAAATTACCAACAGAAGTGTCTGTCTCCAGAAACTGTTCTCCGTGCACTGGCCACAGGTCCCCACCTATACCTAGGATTGTTAAATACTTTCATTATCCACCCCTGCATACAGTAGGTGCCCAAGAAATATTTCCCGAGTGAACACTTGAAAATAAAGCACCAACCCAAGGCTCCTAATACCAGCAGAGATACAAGGATAACTGAGAGATAGAATTCCACCTTTGAGAAGTACCCGGGCTGGTTAGGGGAATAAAAAAATTCCAAAATTCACTAGAGGTTGAGGTTGAACACAGTAAGCCCCATAAGAGGAAAACAAAGGGCCTTGAGGGTTCAGAGTAAAGGGGAGGGAACCGTGTAGAGATCACTTCTCCATTTAGTGGCCAGAATTTAAACTCTGTTGCAGTTTTCTCCGGGAGGCCCCTATTACTTCACACGTCTAAACTCCTGATACACACTTGGGGGGCAGATAGGGCTTGGCTACAACCTTTCAAAGGCAGATGCACAATTTTACGCATGGTTCTTTCTATCTGTCAGGACGACTGGGGAAGGAGTCTGCTGAGGACGTCATTGCAGCTGATGCCCGATGAGCAGTTTGGAATAACTTGAGAGTTTCAACTTGAACATACCTTGGGCTACGGTAGGACAAGGGAAAAAGGGGTTTCTATTGTGGTGTGGCCATTTCCTTCTACAGCTCTAAATGGTAGTTCAGTAGCTCGGAAGAGGAAATATACTTTTAAAATAGCCTTGGTGTATGTATGCATGTGTGTGTTTGTGTGTGTGCGTGTGTGTGTGTGTATGTGTTGGGGAGAGTGGTGAGGAGAGCTGGGGCATTCAGGATAATGGCTTAAGACTACCAGCATCTTGAGGGTGAAGTTAATAGTCATGTCATTGCATTGTCCAAAGCAGGCATTTAGTAAGCATTTAGATTTGTTCTCAGGGGTCTACCAGTTCTCCACAAGAAATTTTAACAGTTGTGATTTCATTTGGAAGGTCATCTGACAAAATTGAAAAAGAAGCACATTCTAGATCATTTAAATCAGGGGTCAAAGAACCACATAGTAAACATTTCAGGCTTTGTGGGCCACATGTGGTCTCTGTTGCAACAACTCAATGCTTTCATCCTAGTGCAAAAGTAGCCATAGATAATAGGCAAATGAACGGGTGCGGCTGCCTTCCAATAAAGCTGTATTTATGGACACTGAAGCTTGAATGCCATATCATTTGAAAGTGCCATTCTTCTTCAATTTTTGCCAACCAGTTTTTAAAAATGTAAGGAGCATTCTCAGCCCATGGGCCATTCTGAAATATGGGCTGTAGTTTGCCAACCCCTGATCTAGGTAGCCATTTTATAACTAAGTTTGATCCCCAAATTATGTACCTGAGTTGGTGGTTGTATTTACGGTAATTTATATCAAGTTAAACAGTTTCACTATCAATGTAGCATTTCTCAAACACAGTCCCAGGGTCCTCACTTTCTCAGGTCTGCCTGGGGATTCCATCTTGAAGCCATATAATTATCTTTGTTTCTCAAATGACCATATTTTCCTCCTACCTTAAGCTGAGTTACCTACTGGATCAAGATACCATGTTAGGTACACAGAATCCACAACGCAGCAACATTCTTCCTGTCAAATATTGGCTTCCACCTTCTCTCTGACCAAGACATTGGAACTGATGACAATTTATATACTTTACTGGCCCACACTTTACTTCTCTTCCCTGCTCTAGGTCTCAAGGTCAATGCTAATGAAAACAATGGGCATATTTGACCAAATGGCCAAAGAGGCAAGCAGAAGGGAGAAGGGAAATCAGAAATCATAAAATGTCATGTCCTGCATTACTGGTCCCTGGATAGCCAAAGGTTTTCAGTACTCCACGTACTGGAGTACGTGGCTCATATCCCACGAATCACCCAACAGCTGGTATCTTTACTTTCACCCAAGAACTGGAGTCCCCCGAGTCAATGAAGAGGGGTTTTCCACAGATCTGGTTTATTTCATGCCCTTCATGTAATTAAGCAGAGTGCACAGAGGCCTTTGTTATTAGGGTAATGAATGCCTAAGGAGAAGAGAGTTTGCCTTCTGTGCAAGGATGTTGTACCTCTGGCGGGAGTCTCTCTCTTCTTCTCCCAAAGGGTCTTAAACATGCCTAGAGATTTAGAGTAGCAGGCTGCAGCTCTACGTCCTCCCTCCATGCCCTCAGAGCCCTCATGGGGAGAACCCATGAGGTTCTAGGCCAGGATCCTTCCCAGGGTTAAGAAAAGCTGCTTCTAAGACGGAAACCCACTGTGGCTCGGGGAAGGGTTCTCTCGCCCTGACATCCGGGGGGACTACCCATTGTTTTCATAGTGCCTGGGGGAGACCAAGAAGCCAAGTCTGACCCTGCTGATGCCCTCCAGGTGACCCAAACACATTGCGGCCGCTAAGCCACTAAGCCAGCCCGGGGATGATATGAATGACACGGGACCTTTGCTCTCTCAACGAAACCTCTCACTTTTACGTAAGAAAATTTAACAACAAAAAAGCAAACCACCTATGCTGTATTGTGTTCAATCTGGATGTAATATTGTAAACTCTAGCTAATCAGACAAGCGAGACAGTAAGTTTCTCTATCAGGCAATTGCCATCCACATTTCATCTCTCTCTATGACTTTATACAAGGCAGTTCTTTTCAGCCACGGAACTTAGAGTATATTTCCTTTATCTTAGGGTTAAAAATTAGCATTCCTATTTAGCATATTCATCCCTTACGAGGGGTGAGTCATAAGCTGAGGTGTTTTATTGTAACTTTTTGTTACAAACTAAATCATAGCCTCATACATTCAATTGCCACCTATTTTTTATGTTGAACAAAAATTCGTAAAACCACCCAAGAAGAAATGATCCCACAGATCAAATGACTGGTTAGAAAGAAAACGTTGGGTTCTTTTCTGAAAAGTGGTTTGAAATGGAACCACTTTGCATTTTATATCTTCCATGGGCAGCACAAGGGTTTGCTGCTTTTAGCCTATTTAAAGGATAACATATATACATTTCCTAAAACATGGAGGTTTATGTAAGCGGAGAACCTAAGCAGGTCTCCCAAATACGGCCCCCCTCTCTTAGCCTCACTGACAAACTGCTCAGCCCGAGGAGGAATAAATGACAATAATAAGTGAGTTGCAGTCACTGCTTTCCCTGAAATGTTACAACATCATTTTGGTGAGAAAAGAATTCTTCATTACTTGCCATGCAAATGTTTTCTTTGGGAGATTTTTCTCATTATGGGAGTGATCTTAATTTGACAGTGTCCACTAGGCCATCTTAGCTAATGCTTTGCTTTCTCCACAGCTTCTAAATATACCCACGTAATCACAACAGCCCACAGGGGACCATAAGCTCCTCAGCATGTCCCTGCGGTGACCCCACCCCAAGGTAAGGCCCTGACAACGTAATGGCCACAGTAAAACCTGTAAACCTAATTTTTACAATGAGCAGAATAATGATCCAGTACTTTTAAAAACAAGTTTTAGTTGTCTTGAGATTTCTCAACTTGTGTTAAAACATGCTGTTTTCATTTCCCTACAGGGGCATCATATTCCTTTAGCAAAATTCTTAGGTCAAGTCCATGTGTATTTTGGAAAGGTCCAAAGCTGGAAAAAAATAACAGATATTATCTGAGAGGGGAAAAGTCGTAGCCAATTAGTAACAAACCTTTCTGGACAGTAACTAGCATGGAATCGGATTTTCCAGAATGGATATTGAATATTGCTAGTTTCATGAGATATTAATAGGTATTCCACAGGCAAACATGTTTGGAAAATGGTAATATTGAAAACCCCCATTGGGGAGAATAGAAATGAACATCACAAGATCAGCAGTAAAGTAATTGTAGACTTAATCTCAGTATTCTGGACATTTCAGTGATCTTAGAACCCTCATTCCCCCCAAGGAACACCTGTCAATATTTTGAGATAACAGTGCTCAGTTGAACACAGCTTGAGAATAGTGAGATAGAATTAGAGTTTTTAAAAAGATCTTGAATGTAATGTTTATGACAAGAATTACAACTATATATGTTACATAGGTATTCTCTCTATATATATGAATAGAAGATAGGTAGTCCATCATTTCGAAAATTAAGAGAAACGAGGGCTCTGTATGGCTGGTAAACATCAGAGTGAACCGCTGTGACTCGAACAACGTAAGGGGAGAAAGGCACCGGCCCCAAGTGAAAGCAGGCACTGGCATGAACTTACACTGTACCTAGACAAAAATGCCACAGACACAGGCAGCTAGTCACTATTAGGCTTTTTGTGCATAAAAGCTTTTTTTTCTCACAAGAATTAAATACATTACTAAATAATATTAGACTGGATAATATGAAATTGCCATGTTTGTAAGTCAATGTGTGTCCGCAATTTCACGTGGTTCACTTTAACAGACAAATTTTAACGAGATAGGTAGAAGATAGGCAGTTTATCGTTTTAAAAATTAAGCAGAAAAAAAAAAACCAAATAAAATCAAAACAAAAAAAGCAAGCAAGAGAAATTGTGATGGCTCAGCTAACTGATCTCATTTTACTAGTGCGAACAGAAAGTAAGGAAGAATATTTATTCCAGATGCCAGAGTCAACTGTTTAGCAGTCATGTTTTTATTTGTAGGGAAAACATCTGGATTTTCTTGTCTTAAGAATAGGTAATATCCAGGATGAACACATCCTTGCCTACCAGCTGGGCCTGGCCTATAAAGTTCTACCGGACTTCTGACTTGTTAGACTTATGTATGCTCCTTACATGCTTCTTTCCTTCAGAGTCAGCAGCTTTATCGACCCAGCCAATGCCATCATTTTTTTCTCCCCTATATGAATGGATGACATTATCAGTTAACATTAGTTTCTATCATGTTATCTTCCAAGACTGTAGTTAGAGTAGACTTACAGGTAGCTCTCAGGAGCAAATGACATAATATTAAAATTCTATTAACTCAAATGGAAAATTTCACTTGCAAGAAAAGAGCTTTCATTTCAAACCGTTCATCCTCAGATGAGCTGCTTTTACCTTTTGTTGCTGATGTTTACAATGATTCAAATACTAACTGATTATATTAAGGCATTGAAAAATCCAGATGCTACCCCAGGCCAATGAGCTAGAAACTCTCTGTATCCAGGAAGTCCCCGAAGGTCTCACCACCCCTCTGGACAGGGTGCTTCCCTTTCCACTGGGAACTGGCAGAGGGAAAGGGAGAGGTGCCTCATGAGCAGTCACCTGCCGTGAAGACTCAAAGACATGACTCGGGAGAGGGAAGCACAGTTTTGTTGGAAGGAAGGATGACATCAAAGGAGAGCCTGAGCCTCTGGGTTTCCCAAGGATGCTTGGAAGTCAACTCCAGAGGCCAAATTTCCCAATTGGAGGTCTACCACATGCATCTTAAGAAAACTAAGAAGAGTAGTTTATTAATAATCATACCTAGACCTATACAACAACCACTATTTCTTACTGTCTTAAAGGGGAAAATTGTCCACAGAGAATTCTGGATTCTTTCCATCGTTAAAAAGAAATCTCCAATCTGTAGATCATAATAGTGCACCACTTTCCCACCCAACTGCATGTCATATTCAAGAACCCAAAGGAATGTCTCAAGTTTGTTCCAAAACCTCCAGATGGGCTCACTCACATACCGCTCCCCTAAAACAGTGCTGGCCAAGTGAGCACAGCGTGGTCAGCCTACCACATTCATGCACTCCGCCAGGCGTGGTCGTTCCCACAAGTCTGCCAGCCAAGGTCCCCTAGATCTCAGAATTCCAAAAGTGCTTTTTCTTTAATCTACCTAACTGCATTTACTTCTATTACAGTGAATTTGCTTCCCCATTTTAAATTGACTAGAGACATCGATGAATACCAATGGTAGAACTTGACCATTCTCTACTATTTGGTGGTACCACATTGGGTTCATATTGCTCTTGTCGAGATAAGTATGCAGTTTCCTTTAGGCTAGGGTTCCTCAGCCTCCACCTTACTGAAGCTTTGGACCAGACTCATTTTTATTGGAGGAGGGAAGGCTGTCCTGGGCATTGCAGGACATTGAGCAGCCTCCCTGGGCCCTACCCAGTAGATGCCAGTAACATCCCCCAGTTGTTACAACTCAAAACGTTTCCAGAAATTGCCAAATGTTCCCTGGCGGGGAGGGGCACATCACCCCCAATGGAGAAGTACAATCTGATTTAGACTTTTGGAAATATTGACAAGCGTTTCCAGGCCCCCTAATAACGGCCTTTGTATTCTCTGAGAACACTGCAGCTCCGAGTGTGGCCCTGGAACCAGCAGCGTCTGCATGCACTGGGAAAAGGTCAGAAATGCAGGCTCTCAGGCCCCACCCCAACCGACTGGATCAGAGCCTGCATTTTAACAAGAACCACAACTGATTCTGATGCACGTTTAAGTGCACACAGTACCCTACCTTGGAATTTAACATTTAATATCTTATAAAGATGAGGAATAACTAAAGGTACTAAATATGGGCTGATAAGCCAGAATCCTTTATTATTCAATAATTAATTTCTTTACGTGTGTTTTGGCTAGGTGTGTGCTTTTTATAGAAAGAAACTGAGATGGGGGGTCATGTGCTCATTTCTTAAAATAATAATTTTATCTAAAATTTTCCAAAATTTACAAGCACCCTATACCCACCAAGCAACAACTCTCCTCCCCTCCCCTGATAACCTCTAATTTTCTTCTCTCTCTACAAATTTGCTATTTCTAGATATTTCGTGTAAATGAAACCATACGGTATTTGCCCTTATGTGCCTTGCTTATTTCACTCAGCACAGTGTCGCCAAGGCTCATCCACATTGCAGCTCATCTCAGAACTTCATTCCTTCTAACAGCTAAATGAGATTCCATTGCGTAGATGTACCACATTCTGTTTATCCATTCATTTGTTGATGGAAAAGGATGGTTTCCACTTTTTGCCTATTATGACTAATGCTGCTATGAACACTGGTGTACAAGTATCTGTCTGAGTCTCTGTTTTTAATTATTCGGGGTGTACACCTGCCAGTGGCATTGCCAGTCACATTTTGAGGAAACACCGCACCGCTTTCCACAGTAGCGGTGCCATTTTACTTTCCCACTGTATTAGTCAGGGTTCTCTCGGGAAACAGAGTCAACAGGAGATCTCTGTCAATAGTGTGAGATTTGATAAGAGTCTCTCACGTGACCGGGGGATGCACAAGTCCAGGTTCCGCAGGCAGGCTGCAAGCCAGGGGCTCCGATGAAAGTCCAATGAAAGGTCCTTGATGAGTTTCCGGGAGAAGTTGGCTGTCCAAAGACGAGCTGGGAAATTCTCTCTCAATGCTGAAATCACTTCCCCTTTTAAGGCATTCAGCTGATTGGATAAAGCGTCACTCCTTGCTGACGGCAATCTCCCTGGTTGATGCAGGTATAATCAGCCATCCACGCAGTAAACTCACTGGTGATCGAAGTCCATAAATGCTCTTGTATTACAATTAGCCCAGTGCTTGCTGGACCAAACACCTGGGCACAATTACCTGGCCGAGCTGACACATTAGCCTAACCATCACACCCACCAACAATGCACAAGGGCTTATGGGAAAAACGGGGTTAAGACCACAACATTCAAAAATTTTGTCAGTAACACATATTTTTAAAAAGATAGGGGGGAGTGGATGTAGCTCAAGTGATTGAGCACCTGCTTCCCGTGTATGAGGTCCTGGGTTCGAGCCCCAGTACATCCTAAAAAAAAAGATAGGAACTTAATAAAAATAGTAGCATAATTTTAAATAAGTGAAATGGTTAAGAAATACGTAAGTACAGTTGACTCTCATTATTTGTGGTAGTTATGTTGTATAAAGTTACTGCAAACACTGAATTAGTGAATACTGAACCATAGCTCCTAGGAAAATACAGGGTTAGATTCCTGCAAGCCTCTGGTCACAACATTTTCATCAGCTAATCAATACAGAGCCTTGTTTTATGTGTGTTTCTGTTTAAAGACACCTTATTCAATATATATTGTTCATTCACTACCATTGAACTCACGGCCAACAGCACTTTCCCTCATGCCTGCATGAAACTTCTCTAACACACATACTTTATCTGTAAGGCACATCACACCTTTCTGGCACTTAGGGAACACCGGACAACATTTCAGCACTACTAGATGCATCTAGTTACTCTTTGGGGGTTTAAACAGCAAAATCACCAACAAAAAAAGCACAAAAAAATGTGAAAAACCTAACATAAATAGACTGCAAAAAGGATACCTGTTTATAGTATGAGAGTTAGGACAAAAGGGCAGAGTGCCACGTTGTTTGACCTTAGCTAGAAACTTGTGTATTGGGAGACTCAAATTTTTTACTACTCGGCACAAATGGCCACGAAAGAAGCACAAGTATTGATTTGGGGGTTACAAATAAATTTCAGCAAGTAAGTGAACTCACAAATACGGAATCTGTGAATGATGAGGATCAAGTGTACTGTAATGCATATGAAGAAAAACAAAGTTTGTGCAAGTGGGCATGAGAGGGATTGCGGCCTATGAGTTACTGTGAAGGGGTAGAAGGGTTATCTGAAATTGGAGGGAAAATCTAACACCAAGTGTGGATGGGCGTGGCTCCGAACGCACATGGTGAGTGGAGGTAGAGCTGGTTGATGTCTGAGGAGTGTGCGTGTGTGTTGTGTGTATTCCTGAGCTGCTCAGTTTAGCCGGGGACAGTTTTCTACCTTCACCAAAGAAAACAGCACATAAAAAAAAAATCCACTTCATACTGTTTCCTAACATGGCAATTGCACTGGAGCACATTCATGGTTTCCAAACAAGAATTATAGCAAAACTGACCGTATTTCCAAGGGACCTCAATGTCTTTGTCTTGGGAGTTTTATAAAAAGAAAGGATCCTTTTTCTGAAGGATTTTTTTAAACTCAGAATCAGATACATGGACTATAGTCCAAAGCCCTCAAGCAGAGCCTTTTTGCCCATTTCCCCCATGACAAGGCTCCCAACTAAGAGCATTTCACACCAGTCCCAAGTTTCTATAGGGTTCAAGAAGTCACAAAAGTCACACAATGTGCACAGCACGGGAGGCAGCTGTGGAGAGGGTGCTAGACATACATAGAGGAGTCTATATGCAAACCCCTGTGTGACCTGCAATGTCCCTTCACTGTCTGAGCCCTGTGATCCAAATCCGTAAAACAAGGTTGCTTTGAGGATCAAATGAGATATGCATATTGAAGTTACTTAGGGCAGTGCTTGAAGAATATCAGTCAGATCTAAATCTGGACAGAGATTGAATCATAAACACAAAGAAAGCATAACCCTTATCCTTCCAAGAGGTAAGGAACACTGTATCGGAAATATACTTTACTGCCTTGGCATAAAATGGTCATTGAGGTGGCTAGAAAAATGCAGACAAAATGGGAAATAAGCACTTCAAACACTAGGGTGGTTTATAGACACGGGGATGTAGGGGAAAGCAGCCATTTCTAGCAACCCGGAGAGAATTTCATTTCCTCCCTTGAGGTTTTATTGGGTTTTGTCTCCCTGGTTTCTCGTGTTACAGTCTGGAGTGCCCCACTTCCTTGTCTAAAGAAGATGATGATGCAATCTCTGGAATCTACAGAAACCATTCCTACTAAATCCATTCCTCCTGTCGTGGCATTTGAAAGAACTTCAGAATTGTCTGCCTTGGTTTTGCTCTTCCCCTACGTTTGCCAGGAATGAGGAACACTTGTTTCCAGAGTCTAACCAGACAGACAATGCCATGCTGCAAAGTCAAAGTATTTGTCTGCTTGTTTGGGGGAATCCAGGACCAAATTTGCTCCTGGAGGAGGGATGATGTGCTTCCACCTGAAGATGGATGCAGACTGCAAGACCTAAATATGTAACCTTGGTGACAATGGAGCTGGTGAGCTCATGGAGACCCTCCATTGAATTCCCCTTACTAGGCTGAAATTTAGACACCCCCCCCCGCCAGAGTTTCCCAACTAAGAAAGACTCACTTAGAAGGTCTACATCTGTCTGATGATTTTCTTTCTTATTACAAATTAATTAAATGACCCCCTGATTTTAAGTTTTCCTTCTGAGAAAGAGCAGCCTTCTGTCAAGCAGAGGTAATAGGTGATGCCATCAGGTTACCCAATGTTTCAGTTTGCTAAGAGCTGCCAATGGAAAAATACCAGAGATGGGTTGGTTTTTATAATGGGCATTTATTAGGTTAAAAGCTTACAGTTCCAAGGCTGTGAAAATGTCCAAATCAAGGCATCATGAGATGCTGTCTCACCAAAGGCCAGATGCTGGCGATCCTGGACTCCTGCCACATGGCAAGGCAAAATCTCCACCTTCCCCTCCAGGCTCACTTTCTCCCCGAGCTCAGGCATATGGCTCCTCTCTCCCCAGGCCTCATCTCTTCAGCTTCAGGCTGCTCCACTGATTCCAGCCTCGGCCTCTCTCTCAGTCTCCGGGGTTTCTCTGTCTTTCTGTGGTTGCAGGTGATCCTGGAGTCCTCTCTCACATGGCAGGACAAAAGCTTACAGTTCTCTTTTCCTGTGTGTTTCTGCTTTTAGTTCTCCATTTATATAAGACTTGAGCAAGAGAGCCGAGACCCACCCTGGGTCAGTCCAATCAAAGGTCCTAAAGCGATCGAGTAAAAAGTGATCTAACTAAAACTCCTCACATGCAATAGGCTGCCATGCTCAGGAATGGGTTAGCTTAAGAACATAATTTTCCGGAGTCCACAAAAGACTCAAACCAGCACACCCGAGAAGTGTCATCTTCTAGTATCAAGACTCATCATTTATTGGTCTGAGATCAGAGTCCCTATATAATCATTAGACTATTAACTCTGGCAGAAAACTAGTTGACTGTGTAACAGGAGTGTAGGTATGTGTTTTTCCTGGCAGGCTCAGGCCACCATCCATGAAGTAGAATTTTCCTTAATGAATGTCCTTTTGCGGTAGAAATACAAATAGGATCCTATTTAATGAGCTCTTTATTCATTTCTGACAATGGAGTCCCTTCAAAAACCAGTGAGAAATCTCCCAGGCCTAATACATGACTATTTCTTTTTACCTCATTTGTTAGTAAAGGTGATCCCATAAATGTGGATTGAATTTATGTTAGCGTTTACACTGGTTATCTCATCCGAATATTTCTGCCACTCTGACCTCAACAGAGCATGCTTCCCCCAGTGTATTAAGGAAAGTGGTTTGCCCAGAAAATGATTTCTCAGCATTGCCTCATTTATTCCTCAGAGCAGATATCACCCCATTTTAGGTGTGGTCACTTCAGCACCCAGAGGTCAACTGGCTTGCCCAAGAGCACAGAGCCAGTTAGTGGTGGTCACAGGCCAGGTCTCTGACTCTTAATCCAGGTTCCTTCTACTTTGCCACACCGGTTCCCACCTGAAGGAGCTGCCCAAAGGCCAGCAGAAAATCAGTACGGAAACCTGGAGAAGAACCTCGGGCTTCTGTTTCCCACCCCGGTCAGGGCTCAAGACCATAATCACAATCAAACGCCAATCCAGTCGCAGAGAAGCCCACCATTCTTTATCCCAACAGCCTTGACAATCCCAATGACGGTTATTGGTGGCCCCCAAGCACATGGCTTGCAGTTGCACAGCCGGAACTGCAGGTGACCCCAGTCCCATAGAGAGAGGTACTAAGGAGCAGGCTCTAACTCCTCCTGAGTTCAGTTCCCAGGGATCCCTTGGAGGTTTGGAGACCAACCTGAAGTTCTCACTCCACAGCAAGAGTCAGCAAACTACAGCACCAGGGCCAAATCTGGCCTGCAGCCTGTTTTTGCAAATCAAGTTGCACTGGCACACAGCCATGCCCACTCGTTTCTGTCTTGCCTATGGCTACTTTTGCCCGACAAAGGCAGAGTTGAGTAGTGGCAACAGATATTTACTATCTAGACCTCTACAGAAGGTTGATGGCCCCTGCGTTAGAGAGCCGGGAGTTCTCTAAACCTCTAGGACTAGCTGAGCTCAGACCTAACACTCTTGGGGGTGAGGGGGCTAAGGATCCCAAGCATATCCTTAAGGCTTGGTCAGGCAAGCCCTTAATTCCTCATCTACCCTCGGGGCTTCCTCAACTCTCTAAAAATTGAGCTTGCTGCACAGAACTCTGCCCTGAGAGAGAGCAAAGCCCAGGCTTACTGCAATTATTGCAAATAGTTATTTGATTCTCAAAGGTGTGCCTTGGCCTCTAGCGGACCACTTTATCCTGTGTTCAAGGGTAGCTCTAGTAAGAGTTCATTTCAGTTCTTTGTCATTCTTAAACCCAGTGGCCAGCATTTACTATTTCCTAAAGACTATGATACTACGGTAAAATTACCTTTCAGCGTGGGCTCCCCTGCACGATGCAGAACTAGCTGGTGGTACTAAGAAATGCAATGATATAAAGATTACTGATGCGCAAGCATCTGTACAATACGGAAGTGCGCATCTCCCAGAAAGAGTTTTCTGCCCAGCTAGCCATTCAGCCTCTTCCATGCCGCCTGGGTCATTCTGCTCTTTCAGACCAGCAATACGTACAATTTGGTATCGCAAGAGCTTCTCGGGAACCGGGAAACGGATGGAGGTTCTACAATCCTGCCTGCCTTCCCTTTTGGCCAGCTTCTATGACACATGCTTGTTATTCTGCTGTCAGAAGCTTAAAAATCGCTATTTGATCTTGGATGTGAGAACACTTGCCCTGAGCCAGCTATGTCCTCCACTCATGAAACAATGGGATTGAAGATAAACCAAAAACGAAAAAAAACCCCTCCAAATCCTCTTGATGCTGAATTTGAAACAGTTCAGAATTTTAAAGTGAGGCAAAGACTGTGTTGATACAAGCCTGGTCTCTTAAATCAATTCCGCATAGGCATTAATCCACCAACTTCACACACACACACTTCATTTCAGTCCTCCCCAAATAAAGAACATCTATAAGTCTCCACAAATGTTAAGAGGGAGCGAATGTAAAGCGAGGGCTTCCTCTTTGGATAATTTGAACAGCTGCTGTAGCAGAATTGTTTTTCTTCACCCCCTTTAACTGGGCTTTCTCTCAAGCAGCTGCTTTTGTTTTTTGTTCACGCGCCTCCTCCCACTTCCCCTCCCCTAAGCAGCTACAACGGTGGGGGAGGGGTGGGATGCAGAAAAACAAAGCAGCACTTGTTTAAAATTTGAGTAAATCTGGGCTAATGGCCAGATCTAATTCTAAAGCCCCATTTTAGAGGCTCAGGACTAAAACAGAATATAGTATAGGTCTGGCTGTTTCTAGAACACCATGTCCCCATTGCAGCAGGGGCAAGAGCTTCATTTAAGTCTATTGACCACTGTGTTTTGAAGATTTGATACATATTTAAAAATCAACAGTGTCTCATAGAGCTAGGCTCTCTAGAGGTTTTTAGTTTGAAATAATATATGATTAGGTGAAATTTTATACCCAATGTGTGTGCTGCATAATTACAATTATGTTGTAATTCTTGTATCCTCTCAACTACAGCCTAACATATGCCTTACCTTCCTAGAAATAAAGTGAATCCAGCATTGTTATGTTCTTTTTAGAAATGCCCACCCTAATGACCTTCATTTTTTAAGATTAAATCCATTAGAACTATCTAGTACTTCAAAGAAAAGAGTAGCCGTTGGGTAAGAAAGAGCATTCCCTCAAGTTCATAAACTCTTTTCAGCTATCAGCTTACTCCCCAAATGTATTCCGAAGAACAATATTAATAAGCTAATCTCAAGCTATCACTCGTTGATTAGTAAATTACGCAGTAGTTATGGGGGAAAAACCCCGCTCTTTTGTGTTCTCTATGTCACCTCCAGGAAAATTCTGGAATGGTGGTCATAAAAGCAAGACCGCTAACTTGAGAATGATCTAACCGCACAGCAATTGTGGTGAATTAAATACAAAAGAGCCTGTGTGCTTTTTTCTGCTGCTATGTCTCCTGTTGGTTCTGCAGCCCAATTCCAGATTAATTAGTATGTAAAGCTAATTATTTCTCCTTTCGTGCTCTGTCAACTCTCAAGAGGCCAAAAGAGCCCTGTGTGGGATAATAGCAAAGATAGCATCTGACATTTATTGGGTACTTACAATGCACTGACCCAGGACCCAGAATGTCCCCTACATCTTCCCATTTACTCTTCATGACACCCCAATAGGAGGTTTGATGGGTGTGGAGACTATAGCCAGGAGAAGCTAACTAACTTGCCAGTGAGGGGCGATACTAGGATTTAAATCCAAGTTTATCTGCCTTTAAAAATGACTCAACCCTTTTAAATTTTAACTTAGATTCTAATCCAGGTTTATCTAACTTTAAAATGGACTGTTAAATACTGCGCTTCATTTAAAGTCAGCAGGAAAAAAAAAATGCTTCAAGGAACACCAGTTAAAGTTCATGTCTTTCATTTCCAGAGGACTCTCTCAAGTCTTGATTCATAGCCTCTTCATCTTACTTTACACACAATTTTAACAGCTTGATTATCTGCTTTCTTCACCACTACTGACAGCAGAATGCTGCAAATGGTGAGCCGGCGTCATTCAGAGCTTAAAGAGAGAAAATTATGAAAAAGATGTACAAAATCAAAAGCACAGTTATTTGAAAGCATTTAATACTTGGGCCCAAGTCTCCCATCTCATCCTTATAATACAACATGGCACATGAGTGGCAGACATTAACAAAGATACTTATCAAAACAGCCCCAAACCTGTAGACAACCCCTTAGCCGAGTGGCCCAGGTGAACATCCCCAGTAAGGAGACGTAGGACATTATGTACCTGTGGACCTAGACGGGCACCAAATGCCTTTGGTGGGATTCTTGCCCCAAATGCATCACCTCAATCAAGTCACGAGAAAACATCAGACAAGCCCATATAGAAGGTCATTCCATGAAATGCCTGACCAGTGGTCTTCAGAAGCCACGAGGTCCTGAAAGGAAGGACAGAGGAACCCTCTCAGAGGGGAGGAGCCTAAGGAGGTGTGACAACTAAGTGCAATGTGGTTTCCTGAATTGCCTCGCAGGACAGAAAAGAGGCCATCGGAGGAAAAACCGGTGAACTCTGAGCAACTTCTGTAGCTCGCACGCAGTATTTTACCAGCGCTAATTTCCTGGTTTTCATTGCTGTCCTATGGTGACGTAAGTAACATTAAAGGAAGCTGGGTAAAGGGTCTACAGGAACTCTGTACTGCATTTGCAACTTTTCTCTTTCTAAAATTATTTCCAAAAAATTTTAGTAAAATTTTGCTCAGTATACATATCTTAGAAATATCTGCCCCTGAAATATTTAAAATAAAAACAGCATTTTGGAGCTTGATAAAAGGGGCAAACATCAGGTTTACTGAACACACGGCTGGCACACCAATAAGTGTTGAAAAGTGAACAAATAAATATCTCATTCCCATTTAATGAGCCAGTACTACTTCGGAAATAACTTTTTAAAATATAACCTTTTTATTTTAGAACAGTCTTAGATTTACAGAAGTATTGTGGAGGTACGACAGAGCTGTATACTTCACATCCTGTTTCCCATAGAATTATCATCTGGCATTAATAGAGTATATTTGTCACCATTAATAACAAGCCCTGCCCTGGATACCTCTAGTCACACGCTTTGGGCAGCCTCATTACAGGGATGATAATGAGCGCCAACTTGATACTGATCATATATTTATTGAGTACTTACCATGGGCCAAGCATTGTATTAGCACTTTGCATAAATCATCTCCTTTCATTTCACTAAGCTACCCACATCCTATACATGCTCAGTTGGTTTTAGTTAAAGTATCAAAAAGGCCTTCTATTTCTTCCTCTTTGACTTCCCCTCTAACATGGCAATGATGCCTTTGGCATCTGTCTCCTGACATCTACTCTTTCCAGTCACCTTAACTTCATCGTCCATGAGTCTCATCAGTGTGCTTTGTCCTGACTCCCAATGTAATACTGATAACAATGTGAAACAGCACAGGACCCTGTGAAAATCCCTCCTGCTACCCAGGGTGACGTGGCTCCATTAACTAGCAGAGTTTGGGCCAAACCTCCAAAAGTGTCCAATCCATCTCACTAGGTACGAGCCAGGCTGGTGTTTCTCAACCCTAGCTACACATTAGAATCACCTATGGAGCATTAAAAAACAAATCCTCATGCTCAGGCAGCTCCTCAGACAATTACCATCAGAATCTAAGGAGGTGTGACCCAAGCACCAGCATTTTTAAAGCTCCCCAGATGATTCCAACATGCAGCCAAGGCTGAGGATGATTGGGACAGCATATACTTCCCCTTAACCAAAAGGAGACCATGGATTACTATGTCAAATACAGTGTAGACTCTGAGTAATGTATCTTGGCATTGGCCTCATCTTTAAGTCAAATCACCCCACCGACAAAGGATATTGTCTGCCTGGGAGGCATCATAAATCCTCCAAGAATAGAATACTGGCCCTTGTAATTGACTACAATCTAATGAAACAGAGAGAGATGAATACAAGTATCAACAAAAGAGGGTCTGCTCTAGAATTTCTCAACACTGACATCAAGCTCATTAATTTCTTATGGGAGGAACCAATTATACAGCCAAAATATCAAAGAATGAACCTTGAGCATGCCATTCTAGGTTGTAAGTAATTTACTCTCCAAAAGGTCTTGACTTATGCAGGACAAAATAAACATTGAGAAGTCACAAAGTGACACATTTGTATTCATGTATAACAATGTAGCAAAGAAAGTTAAGAAAGAAAGAAAATACGATCAAACCGAAAAGATCATTTGTAACAACAGCTTTTGACAGCATCATATATTCTTCATTACATGAAATAAAATAATAGTAACAACAACAACAATAGCTAAAACATCTTTATCTCTCAAGTGTTTTCGGAGGGTCAGACATTCATCTAAGCACTTGATACATATTAAACCATTTACCATTCAGTAAATGGTATAAAGCAGATAGTTTATTGTCCTGGTTTTTCATATTAGAAAATCAAGGCCTCCAAAGAAGTTAACTTGTAGGTAACTGGTATTTAAATCCAGCAGTCTGACTCCAGATCCCACTGTCTAAACCATAAAACAATGCCATTCCAGCTGATCTTCACATTAGCTTTATAATATAAATGTACCTAAGAATACATCAATAGTGATGGCGGTATTGACATGCCTAGAGTAATTCAGAGCCAAGGTCACAGAACGATTAAGGGCCAAGATGAGAACAGAATTGTCGTCCAACTTCCATTCCAAGCCTCTCTTGCTCTACCATAATGAATCCTTTCGTGGGTGCCTATAGAATAGCACTGTCTAATAGACTTTTTGGTGGTGATGGAAATGTTTTTTCTTTGTTTTCCAAATGGTAGCTGCTAGCCTCATGTGACTACAGTGCATTTTCTCTTTTTAAAAATTTCTCATTTCTATTTTTAACGAAGTTTTAGATTACATGAATGTGACATAAAAAATATAGGGGATTCCCATATGCCCCACCCCCACCCCCTCCCACACTTTCCCACATGAACAACATCCTTCACTAGTGTGGTACATTTGTTACAATTGATGAACACATATTGAAGCATTACTACTAACCGTAGACTATAGTTTACATTATATCCCGCACAATTTTGTAGGTTATGACAAAATATACAATGACCTGTATCTGTCATTGCAATGTTATGCAGGACAATTCCAATGTCCCAAAAATGCCCCCATATCACACCTATTCTTCCCTCTTCCTCCCCTCAGAACCTCTGGTGGCCACTGCCTTTATATCAATTATAAAAGTTCTTCCATTGATAGAATAATAATAAATCTATAATAGAATAATAATAAGTCTATTTTAGTTCATTGTTCATTCCCCAATCTTGAGGATTTTGAGATGGTGAGGCCCACTCTGTTTCTAAGTGAGAGGGGACTTAGATCCCATGGGGCAGATGGATGGAATTGTCTTGCTTGCAGGTGCAGACACTCTCTGTTCCTTGGGATGGGTGTTGTCCATCATCATCTCCTTGTTAGTTGTCCTGGGTGAGTCCAATGAACTGGACAGCAGGTGTTGCAGCTCTGCTGAGATTCAGGGCTCAACTGGCACATGGACAGACCAAAGATTTAAGTCCCTGGGACACATATTTTTTAACAAGTATAGTGCTAATTATAGGTTCATGGGAAACGGATGTGGCTCAAGAGGTTCGGCGTCCGTCTACCATATGGAGAGACCGGGGTTCGATCCCCGGTACCTCCCGGTAAAAAAAAAAAAAAAAAAAAAATTATAGGTTCCAATAAAAGAGGCAGAAGAGCCATGTGTAGGGAAACTATAAATGAGTCTAACTCTGTTACATACAGTGCATTTTCAATGTGTCTAAAGAACTGAATTTAATTTAGTGCTAATTAATTTAAATTTAAATAGCTAGTGGCTATGATATTGGAAACATAGCTCTAGAGGCCATGAATTGCCTTTTTCAATTACTTTTCAAACCAAATTCACTTCCAAAACCAGGCTCTCTTGCCATGATCATTTAACAGCTCATCAGTCCATCTCAACCTCTATTGAAATAAAATACCACCACGGGGTTTATACAAGCTTGAGTTCCATGATCTTATGGGGTATTTGCCTGGCAAAATCACCCCAGCAGGCTCTGCTATAAATTGGAATATGTGACTCACAAAATGGGAGAAAAGTCAATGAAAATATTTCCTAAAGAAAAGCTGCTACACTTTTCCCTGCACATTGAGGATGTGGTTTGTTTCTAAAGGGCTGGAAAAAGGTTTCTGGATAAGGGAAATGTGAACTTCGCTCACAGGTAGTCAGTCACCTGGGCTGAGCTAGAACACCGGCGCAAGGTGTGAAATTTAAGAATTACCCCTTCAAATTTGTCCCCAGTTACCCACCACATAGGCTGTGATGATTTCCTTTGTCCTTTTACTAGTTTCTTTTCAGAGATAAGAAAACTGAGGCCAAGTCAAAGGTGAACAATCTTACGAAGAATAAAGTCCAAAATATTGGCTTCCTACTTCTAAAATTCAATTCCAGAAAGTACTGCTTTCCATCAAAGAAAACACTATGACAATTTTCTGCAATTTTTCCATGTATGCTCTACTGCTGAAAACAATCTTTAGAATTCAGACAGCAAAGGGATATTGAACGAATAAAAGATTGAATTGTTGTCACTGGGCAAAGCAGATTTGGCACAGAATGTTTATTAATTGGCACCTAAAAACCTGACTTCTGAAGCCCACTCGAAGTCCCTGAAATCATCCGACCTCCTCCATTACTTTTTTTCCTTACAATTTTAATGTTTATATGAGATTTGTAATTAGACAATTAGGTAAAACAAACAAACACACACACACAAAGCTAGGGAACCAGATACTTTTGAAGTGACCTTTTGGTAGATACAACTGGGAGAGTGCTGATATTTTTTGAAATTTGAAAAAATCTTAACTAAAATTATCACCTGGGAAGCGGATGTGGCTCAAGCAATTGGGCTCCCGCCTACCATATGGGAGGTCCCGGGTTCCGTTTCCAGGGCCTCCTGGTGAAAGCGAGCTGGCCCACGTGGAGAGCTGGTGCAACAAAAAGAGACAAAGAGACAATGAGAGACACAACAAACCAGGGAGCTGAGGTGGCTCAAATGATTGAATGCCTCTCTCCCACATCGAAAGTTTCTGTTGTGCCTGAGCCTGTGTTTCCACGACGCACCATGTAGCAACTCGTTCCACAGGGTTCTGCATTAATGTTGAGTATAACCTCAAATTAGCATAATTTTACATAATGAAATGCACTCTTCCTCAACGGGCCAAAATATTCATCAGAAACAGTGGGTGTTAAAAAAATAATAAAAAATTTTAAAAAACCATAAAATAATTAAACACACACAAAAAAAACAAATTAAAAAATAAACAAACAAACAAAAAAAACAGATGTAAACCGTAACAACTACAGTATCTTCTGGCTCTTCTTGTGTATAGTCTTAATTGGGGACCATTTCACAAAGTAAGGGAATTTATATTAAAAATGGGTTAATACACTCAACTACTTGAAAAATTCTTCCTTTTCTCTATCACGACTTTCTTAATAGTTACAGTTATGGATTTAAAATGTTTTACATTTGTGCAGTTAATCTGGGACTTGGATTACAGGGCTGTCATTATTCCACACCATGAGAAGCTGAAAGCAGCAGCAACTTATTCCAACGCTTGAGATTTTTTAAAAAAATCTGAACATTCACATATGTTCTAACAGTTGTACTCCCTTTTCAATACGTGGCCAACCCTGCTTTTTGCTTCCCAATATCAATTCCTGTCTTCTTCTACAGTAATAATATTTTTAGTTGGGCAATGGCTTCCCAACCGAAGATTGTATTTCCCAGAATCCCTTGAAGCTAGGTTTTGGCCAATGGAGGTGAGCAAAAGTGTTATATGTATGGCCTTAAACAAAGAGCTTGCCCTTCCTTTTCTTCTTCCTTTTAGCAGGAATGTGAATGTGATGGCAGGACCTGGGCCACCTTCTTGGATCATATAATGGAAGCCAAGTCATGAGTATGACAGAACAAGATAGACAGATCCTAGGTCCCTAACGCCTTTGTCACTATTGTGTGCCACTATTCCAGTTTGGACTGTCATAGCAGAGGATGTAAACTTCTGGCATACTTAAGCCAATTAACATTTTTAGCTTTCTACTATAGTAAAGCCTATATCCCAACTAATATAGTAGGATAGAGTAATGAAATTCTCTCTGTGTGCTTTATTAAAAAATAATTACAGAAGTATACATACAAAGAACTGCTCTTCTAAGCCACCTGGAAGGCTATAAATATTTTGCAATGATGTTGTGACCTCTCTTTTGGAATTTCCAAAGAGGATACACTATTTACATTATTTTACTGGGTCACAAAAGGGCACTCCTCAGGTTGGTCACCCATATTAACTCGTTGTACCTGACCCAAATGACTGTGACCACTCTCCAAAAATCTAACCTACCATCCAAAGGTGCCACCTGTGAGACTATTAACAATTGAATCACAGACTTCCCTACTCCCATTTCCAAACTGCCAAAAAAAAATCTGTCGGAGGAACGACATTCTCCATTCCATCTCTTTCTCTTTCTACAAGCAGAGGGTCCCCTCCAGTCATGAGGTCTGATACCCAACAAAGCAAATCCACGGTACCATGAGATGGCATGGACTGGGCCACCTCCATCAAGAGGCGGTCACACAGATCTGGAGCCAGAGTGCTTGTGTTCAAATACTGCCTCTGCCAGATCCTAACTGTGTGACCTTTGCAGGTTATTCTTTCTGTATCTCAATCATATCTCTGAAATGGTGAAGGCTACATTGGTTGATTCATATAAAGCACATAAAAGAATGCCCACACATAGTAAGTACTCAACAAATTTTATATATGTGTGTATATGCATGTATATGTTATTTGCATAACACACCATATGCATGTATACCTACATACATATGTATGTTATATAGCACATATATATATCGATAACAATATAATGGATATATGTATATGTTGTATGTGTGTATACACCCATTTCTTTTTTTTTTTTTTCATCCACAGCACAATAAGTGGTATGTTTATATAAAGGCATTCTATGTATCAGTGAAAATGCATAAATCACAGCTACACACAACATAGATGAACTCAAGATCATATTTAGCCAAAAAAGCTTAAAAATGCTTAAACAGACATTTTCAACGTGGATATTCATAACAGCATTATTCACAATTGACAAAAGATGGAAGCAACCCAAGTGTCCTTTAAGATGAATGGATAAACACAATGTGGTATATACATACAGTGCAATATTATGCAGCTGTAAGAAGGAATGAAGTCATAAAGCATATGGCAACATGGATGAACCTGGAGGACATTATGTTGAGTGAAGTAAGCCAGACACAAAAGGACAAATATTACATGATCTCACTAATATGAACTAAGTATAATAAACAAGCTCATGGAGTTAGAATCTAGAATATAGGAGCAGCAGTTTGATATTATTGATGAATTCCAAAAAGAAATATTGGATTATGTTTGTAAACCAGTCTTTTCCTCTGGGCATATTAAAGTGTATTGGATTCAGAGGTTTTATTTTTACTTGATTGAATAATGATTAAGGCTTTGATTGGGCCATGTCAGTAGGATGTTGAGTCCCTGCCCCCTTGGTGGGTAGAGATTCACAGAGAAACTGCACTACAGAGAAGGGAGATTGGAGTTTTTGAGCTGAAGCCCAGGAAGGAAGCACACAGAGGAGGAGAGCAGCTGCGCCCAGGGAGAATCAAGCCCTAGGGAGAGACAGAGCCCATTGCCTGATAGTCTACAGCTGGCCTTGTGGAGCCAGGCAAAGCCTCAAGAGCCTCATCGTCTACAGCTAACCTTGTGGAGAATATACCCATTTCTTGATTGATACACACATATATTCTGATTTCTATGGAAATCAAGCTGATTCATAAAAACAAAGTGGGTTCCTTGAAAAGTTGAACATAGAATTACCATATGACCCAGCAATTCCCCTCCTAGGTTATATACCCAAAAGAACTGAGAAACAGGGACTCAAACAGATACTTGTACACATGCTCGTAGCAGCAGTATTCACGACAGCCAGAAGGTGGAAACAACCAATTGTCTATGAACAGGCAAATGGATAAACAAAATGGGGTATTGCATGCAATGGAAAATAGCCACAAAAAGGAATGAAGTTCTAATATACGCTATGACATGGATGACCCCCCCCCAATATTATGCTAAGTCAAAGAATCCAGACACAAACGATCACATATTATAGGATTCCATTTATGTGGAATGTCCAGAATAAGTAAATCCATAGACCCAGAAAGCAGGTTAGTGTTTGACAGGGGCTGGGAGAAGGGGCTAATGGGGAGTGACTGCTCAGTTGGTACGGGGTTCACTTTTGGGGTGATAAAAATATCTTGGAACTAGATAAAGGTGGAGGTTGCACAGTATTTGAATGTACTAAATGTCACTTAACTGCACACTTGAAAAAATTAGTAATTTTATGCTCTGTGAATTTCATCTCAATAAAAAACAAAACCAAACAAAATGGACTTGTGTCCTGAGTTCAAAACCTTGTCATAGCCTATTCTTCTGCAGCTGTAATATATCTAATAATTAAGTGCATCTGTCCCTAAAGCACCCCCTTAAGGGGCTGGGAAAGGCCCGGCAGGATTCTCAGCTGCTCGGGAAACCTTAGGAGGGGGATGTGGCATGTGGGCACAGAACAGAAGGTCCCTAAGGCAGCAGTCTCTGGACCTGTCTGCTGAGGCCTAGAACTATAATTTTCTTTCTTTTCTCAGACCAAGGGAGCTTGTGTGAGTCATCCAAAAAAAGATGCCGACAGAGAAATATCAAACATACTATATCGTTAAAAGATTCCCATAAAGAGAGAAATGGATAAAAGAGAAGCTCACAATTAAGTCGTACTCTTCCCTACACTACCTCCAAATTTTTAGGAGTTGATGTTGAAAAAAAATAAGGCAGAGTTGTCACTGCATGTGTCCCAAAGTGGGGCATATTCATATCACTAATGTGGGCACATGATGCAATTTATGCACAGAACATTTATCTACCTACATAAGTAGTAATACCCCACTTATCCAAAATTTAAAATGTTCTAGAAGCGTTAATCATCTGCAAAAAGACTGCGTGGTCAACAGCTGCCACGAAGCCCTTACTTTCCTCCTGACTGCTCCGGGCAATTGCACGTAAAGTAATGCAGCATTCTGCTCTGCTTAAATTGTTATCTAGAGAACATGTATTCATGTAACAATTCGTGTGTGTGTGTGTGTGTGTGTTTTAAGGGGGCTCCGTCTTCAAAAGAAAAAGCAAAATAAAATAAAACAAGGCAGCAGATTGGCTCTAGTGGGACCTCCCTGACAGCAAAGGGGAAATGGAAAGAGAAGGAAACACGCAGGCTGAGCACTGTACGGCCCTCAAGTGAAAAGCAAGTGCCTCCACCTCCACAACTGCTGCTAATTGCAAATACCCCCACACTGTGCGAAAGTATAATTTATTATGGCGTCCCTGAATTACTGAGCTTTACAGCCGGTTACACCTAGCAAGAACACGTGCAAACATTTTTTTAAATACTCAAAATTAAAGATGATGGAAACGTAAAATATCTTTAGTGCTTTAAAGCTATAACCTTCTGTTATTTCTCAAAACGACTATGTGATCAGGTCATTTGCTGAATGCCAGTTGAAAGAGGAATGACTCACTGGTCATGAGGAAATGATATATAGAGATTTTTATAGCAGTCAGACTACATATATATTTAAAACCAAGTAAGCACAGCATGCCATTTTAAATACAAAGTTACTATAGGAACAATAGCATGCATCCCATTCTATCTACCCTAAAGATATATTTTCATGGGTAATAAAATGACAGAAACAATGAAATGAAGCATTCTATTTAGACTAAAATATATGAGACTAGAATTTGTCAGGCTTTCAAACAATGACTTGAGTCATTTCTTTAGGTTCCTGCAGTAGAGTTGCTAGGCTTCTGAAGAAGGAAGCATCACACAATGATGACACGTCATGATGTTATTAGACTTACTGATGCCATTTATAGGTTTTTCTGTGACAACTTGCAGTTTTGGTCAGTTTTATTACCAACCATCTCTATTTGCATTAATTGTATTAAACTGTCAATGATAATTTGCCACATTCAGAAAATTCCCTTTTAAAAAAGATTCTCTCCAACTGACTATGCTTTAGCAGGATGTTCACTTGCAAAAATAGTAACAATTAGATATGACTGAAATCTGAAACATTAATACTGTCATTAAAATAGCTAGCTACTACATAAAAGAGAGAAAGGCCTACCATATGGTAATGTATGTGGTCAAAATGTATACCAGTATTAGTATCTGTGCTAGAGTGACTCATGTCCCCCACAAAGACATGTTCAAGTCCTAACCCCGAGTCCTCTGCATGTGAAATCATTTGTAAATAGGATCTTTGAAGATCCTGTTAAGATGAGACCCCACTGAATCAAGATGGGGCTTCATCCAGTACAACCAGAGCCCTTATAAGCCAAAAAAATAAATTTGGACATGGAAAAACAAACCACAGGAGGAGACAGAAAAAGACAGATAGCCATGTGACAGAGGCAGAGATGATGGCCGGCAACACTACAGACTTCAGAGATGGTATGGGCTGCCGATACCTTGATTTTGGACATCTAGCCTCCGAACTTTGAGCCAATAAATTCCTATTGTTTAAGCCAGCCAGATTGTGGTACTTTGTTATAGCAGCCCTGGCAAACTAAGACAGTACCATACTGTCAACAGAAGGAAATACTTTCAGGGACACATTTCTGTCGTTTTGCTCTTGACCCTTTTCATAATTCCCCTGCTCACAGGTACATCTCTCCCACTAGAGCATGGGCCCTTCTTCAAGGCCAACAACTGTCTTATTCCTCATGGTAGCCCCAGAAGTTACTTGAGCAAAAAAGGCACACAATGAAAGTTGGGAAGTTGGCTGGTACAACAAGCTGTGGCTCAGATAATGTCTCTGATGATGTCAATGAAAGCAGCAACATCATAGCAAACAACTACTGTGGACACTGAGAGCTCAAGTTTTGGCTGTAGCAGGATTTTTTTTCTCCCCCAGCTGACTATGACAATGACAACATGGTAGGCTTTCTCCGTAGCTTTATAGACGCATTTCCTCACAGGGACGGGAGCACATACAACTCCCAATTATCTGGGCAGATCATCTAGAGTGGGGCAAATCTCTCTCTCCTAGAAATTATTTGCTTCCTTAAAATCCTAACTCCTTTGATGTGCCTTTTGGAAGAAGCGATCTAAAATCTCTCAAACTTCAGGGATGGGTCAAGAGAAGCCAAAGTTCTTATTGGAGAGATTTCAAATAACATTATACCAGTATGGTGGACATCACACAGAAGGGTGAGGCAAACAGGCTAGAGTTGGAGGTGGGAGGGAGAAAGAAGAGGGTTACTTGACTGACAAATATGTGGCTCTATAATTCTTTTTTTTTTTTTATTTTTATTTATTCATTTATCCCCCCCCTTGCTGCTTGTGCTCGCTGGGTCAGCCAACCACGCCATGCGGGCGGGCCCGCCTTCACCAGGAGGCCCCGGGAACCGAACCCGGGGCCTCCCATATGGTAAACGGGAGCCCTACTGATTGAGCCACAGCCGCTTCCCTATAATTCTTGTTTGATAAGGTTTTCAGGAATAAACACCTATTTGCAAATATAAGGGTAAGTACTATAATAAACAGGGTTCTATTTGCTGTTTCATTTTAGGATGAACTCTTGATTCTAGGAAACCAAGGTATGGGTTTCTCCATTCTTAATGTCACCCTCAAAGAGCAATTTCATGTTTATTTAAAGCAATGTTTATTAATGTTTAACAGTTCTACAGAAATGATACAAGAAATAAGACTTTCAAACAATCTGTGTAGGAGTCTTGGTATGTGAAATGATATTACATTTTCTCACAAAGAAGTCAAAACAATGTAAGATGTGTCATTTGAAAATTCACTGTAAGATATATTAATATGTTCAGGGATAATTAAGCTGTATGAACATAAGAACTTGACATTTAATAATTATCTGGAAATGACCACATCTTTACTGATTTCAACCAACATTGTCTACCATCAATTTTACATGCTGATGTCAAACCATTCAGGTCATTAGATATAAGATAAATAACAGACTGAACGTAACTAGAACTTCTTCCATTTCGTAGTTAACAATAACCCAGACAAGTGTAATATTTGAAGAAAATATACCACATGCAAATCCAAATTCATTGAGTAGATAAACTGGGGGATGATTCTTGACTTCACCAAAGGAGTCACTAAAGGGCAGCGTCCTCTAACTCTTCAGTATTTGTTAGACCCTAGTCTGGGACCTGAGAATCTAAACCAATCAGAATGAGGGGCTAGCCACATTCACAACCTTGAAGAGGCCTCTTTAGAAAATGAATGGACGCTTCCGTTTTCTCACTGCGACCCCAAGCCCCAAGTGGCCCTTGGGAGGGACTGTTAAGGGACTCTGCTCTTTTCAGCTTTCGGGGCAGCTAAATGTATTAGACTGAACCATATGAAATTGACATACCTGTATGTCAAAAATGGTCAAATACTGTCGATGTCATGTCTCAACTCAATATCTTCACCAGAAAACTGGGAAAGTCAGGGAAATATAATGTTCAAACCAGCCAGTGTCATATGCATTAGCAACTCTTGGGGGAAAAAAGATGAAACCTATTGGCTAAAATTAAATGGCGGAAGGAAAAATAATAGGTGCTTTTCAATGTTCTATCTCTCTTTTCCTGTTAGCATGAACATTTGAGGCTGTGCTAGAAAGAGGCTAAAAAAAACCTTTTCAGGTAAAAAGCATTTTCCAAAGCTAATTATGGTTCAGTTTTATCGCATATATGCGATCATCACTTATATTTCATAACTCTGATCATAGTAAGAGTTCAGTGAATATGAACTGAATTAAACAAGTCCCTCTCAGTACCAGTAGTTAGTGAGAATCAGGACTAGATTTGCCTGCAGCAATGGGAGGCTTGTCCTAAAGGCTCCTCTTTAGAAAGGCACATTCTGAACTGGGCGACTCCCTCCACATCTGGGTGCCTTTATTTGGTGTCTACGCTATTTCAGCCAAAATCTCAAACCTTTTCATTGGCCATATGTTTGTAAAGATTCGCAAAGATAGTCTTTTACTACTTCCATAGCTCAGTCTAACTCAGGGTGCCTCAACCTTGCACTACTGACATTTGGGGCTGGATGGTTCCCTGGGGTGGGGGGGGCTGCCCTGTGCCCAGCAGGCTGCTCAGCGGCATCCCCGGCCCCCACCCACTAGACACCAGGAGCACTTCCCCCACAGACACAGAGATGTAACGTCTGGAAATTGTCTCCAGTCGTTGCCTAATATCCCCTAAGGGGCTGGCAAAACCTACCTTGGTGGAGAGCCATTTGTCTAACTGACACACTCTTCTTGAAGCAAATAAATAAATAAATAAATGTTTCTTGAGGGACCTGAGGCCTCAATTTCTTGCCCGTCCCTAAAAGAGTGAATGGCTGGCTTTCCAAATGCTGCCCCTGGACACGTGAGGAAGGAGGCTGCCCAGGCAGACAGTCACACATCGCCAAGTCACCAACCAGGTAGAGGCGTTTCTAATCTACAACCCACTCTATGCCACAGTTACTTTTCCTTTTCAGTGATATCTCCCTTGTCAGATTTGGCCAAGACAACTGAAATTCAGTCATAAAGTAGAAATATGCCAGTTTTGCTCAAATCCTAAACCTTAAAAGAAGAGGAGAAAAAGAACTTAACTTTCCCATGCAAATTCAAACTCCAGTTTTAAGTTCTGTAAGAGTATCCACATCGAGAGACCATCCCAAGGCAAAAACATATAACAAAAAAGAACTTAAGTTTAAGACTGGATTCGTATGGCTGGGACCTTTCAGGATTACTGAAATCTATATGTGTATAAGTGAGTGTGGGTGTGTGTGTGCATACACACACATATACTGCATATATATTATATACATGTAGACACACTATACATGTATTATAGGTGTGTATATACCACACGTGTACTTATATGCTACGTGCATAATATACATATACTATCTGTGCGTGCATGCTGCAGATACACTGTGTGGATATGTGCACACATACACATACCCACTTGTATATACATATGTATATATATATATATAACCTGTTCTGTATAAGGCAGTGTTGGTTGGGAATAGCATGGATTCAAAGAGGGCTAAGAGACTCTCATCACCTTCAAGGGGCATATAATTTAGTAAACTGATACGACAAGTATACCAATACCTAGAATACCAAGTAGACTAAAATAAATGACTAAGGGAATTCAAAGGACTGAGGAATGGTGTCCTGTTAGGAGATCAGGGAAGGATCCAGACTGGATTCAGGATGAAAGTAGAACTTGAGATCCACCACAGAGCAGAGGCTGAGGCTAACTGGATGTAGTGAAAAGCAGGGAAGAGTTTCAGGCAGAGTAACTAGCTTGAAAAGGGGCAGAAAGAGGCAAGAGCGTGTGGATGCGTGTGTAGTTGGTGGGGGGCAGTGCCCACAGGTAACAGGCAGAATGTAAAGAATGGGGGGGGGGGTCCAGTTTGGTTCTGGACCTCAGCAGCAGCAAGGGAGAAATAGCACCCTATTAAGAATTACATTTCCAAGGGTATGTTTTAGGAAAATTTACATTTGGGATTCTTGTTGCCCTCAAATAAATAAACGACAGTTAAGGACTAGGAACATTTCCGTGAAGTGACGAGTAACAGCCGCACACATAATCTCATTTGACCGCTGAATCAGCCACTTTCCAGAATAAATCAACCTCACACTACAGCCCAAGCGCCGGCCTCCTCTTCACAGAGTGAGCAGCTACGTAAAATATTCTAGGAAAAGTTTCCATTAAATGACTTAGGCAAACTAGGTAATCTCGAATCGACCACGAAAAGGTCATTTTCCTGAGTTACATCATCAAACATGGAAGTAACACTTGAGCAGAATAGCTTCAGTTAACTCTTTCATGGGTTACCTTAGCTGCATTGCTCCAAGATATTCATGGAAAAATTGTCCCTTTTTATTTCTCTTTCAAATAAGAATCTGCATCTTGAATGTCAACTTGTACTTTGTGAAGGCGAATTGGATCATAGTTTTCCTTTACATGAAATCCACATTTGAACACATTGAGGATTTTTATTTTCTTATCTTGGGACAGCTTAAGTAAAAAGACCTTGCCTCACTTCAGCTCATCCTGTAAGACTCCTCCTGTGCATTATCTCCACCGAGAAGCATTTGGGGTCTTACGCCTCTATTTTACCCATAGCACTTGCCACAAGGGGTCGCAACATGTGACTGTCCCCACTGATTGCAAAGCACCTTGAGTGCAGAAACTCTTTTACTTGTGTTAATACTAGGTGCACTTGCTATATCGTAGGCACACATAGCGATAGCTTAATGAATGAATGAGCATGTCACCAAGTCACTTTCTGAAGATGAAAATCATGTCTTAATCAGCCTTCAATCACTATCTTAGCACCCAAACCAATAAAGATTTGGTGAATATATAAAATCAGAATCAATCCTATCTTTAATGGATTCCATTTTATAGTCTCCCTAAATGCGCAACCATCTTCAAATGGGAGGAAATTCTCTATAGCTAACAGACTCTTTTGCCTCTTTTTTAATATTCTGCACAAATACTGAAACAGCAGAACTCTATTTTCAAGACCCCTCTAGATTCTGATGAGGTCCCCATTAGCTAAATGTTGAACTCTATCATTGTGTAGATGCTTGAACATTCAACAGGTGACTTCCAGCCCTCATGGGCTCCACAGTCCTGGAGAAATTAGAAAGCAGGCAAAAATAATTTCAGTATGTTACTCAGTGGCTCCGTCCTCCATTGACAAACAGATAGATTTTCTTCTTGAATCAACGGAAGAGTCAATTTGGATTTGCATTCTTCATCAAGATGGCAACAAAATCAACATCCTTCATGAAAATACAGTAGTTGGGAAGTACAGTTCAAGTAAGTGGCTAAAAAAAGACCCCTAAAACTTTACTTAGAAACTGAATTTTGCCTCAATGATGGTGGATTCCATTCTCTTCCAGGAAGAGATGAAATCCTATTGAAAACATGAAAATGCACATAAATGTCCTGTCAGCTTGCTACTTGCAACACTGGTACATTGCCACGGAGCTACCATGTACAGCTCTGATGACCAGGCTGATACACAGTAACTCAGAACCAATTTTGTCCCTACAGCTTCTATATTATACTGAACAAGTCTCTCCATCCAGTTGGTCTCTGGAAGGAAACTGTGATATCTCACAGAATTAGATTTGACCCCAACTGGTTTACTTTTTACCTTTAAAAAAAAAAAAAAAAAAAGCCACAAAAACTATGAGGGACTTTGGGAACATTTTTTTAAAAGATGTGCAAAAACATATTAAGGGATGTAAAAAAGATCTAAACACATGAAGAGATATACCATGTACACAAAGGAAAGACTCAATGTAGTAAACACATTGATTCTCATGAAATTATTTTATAAATTCACTACAATCCCACTCAAAATCCTAAAGGATGTATGTGGAACATGAAAAGCTAATTCCAAAAGCAAAGGGTCAAGAATGGCTCAGACAAATGTAAAGAAGAATGAAAGAAGGTAACTTCTCCTAAGAGATATCCAGGCTTATTATAGATCTATAGTATTTAAGACAATATAATAATAGGATGGTATAGTAAAACAGACTGACGAAACGGAGTCCAGAGGTGCACTCACCCATACATGGAAACTCAATACTTGAGACCAGGATTATGTAAAAGTCAGTGGGAAAGGATGGGTGACTAAATAGATGGTGGTTTCGGCATAGGAGATATAAAATAAAACTAGATTTCTACCTCACATTACAGCAAGCAGTGAAATCCAGAAGGAATAAAGATTGAAACTGAAAACATAATTAAGAAAAACTTTTAGAAGGAAATATAGAGGAATAGAAGGGCATCATTATGAAATGGGGATAGGAACTGAGTTTTTAAACAAGGCAAAAAAAAAAAAAAAAAAAAAAAAAAAGAGCACAAATCAAAAAGGTAAATATTGATAAGTAAGATTTCTTTACCACAATCGATGCCTTCCACAAAGTTCAAAGGTAAGGTACAGAGAGGAATATTATACTGGCAACACATTTAACTAAAGACTAATATCTATAACATATAAAAAATTCCTGCTAATCAATAAGGTAATATCTGGAACATATAAAGTATTCTTGCCAATCAATAAGGAAAAGATTTTTTTTAAAGATAAATAAGGATATACATGGAAGAGAAAACACGAGAAGAAAATACCTAAAATACCTCAAAACAATTTTAGGTCTTTTTCCAAACCTTTCTGGGATGAAAATCACAAACCATCTCAGGCCTTTGAGCCTTTTCCCAAACCTGTCCATGAGGCAACAACTCACTAACTGCTATTAATTCAGACGATTCCTAAAACTCCATCTTCTTCAGGAAACTAATTGGGAGAAGGCCTCAACATCTGTTAAAACCTTATATCCTGAAGCCAGAAACCCTTCCTATTGATCATGTCCTGAATAAATACGAAACACCGACAACCTCCTCTGTGTGCATAAGCCCTTACTGCCATTCCTGAGGTGAATAACGCCTTATCCTAGCCATCTCTTCAGCCGCATGCAGGTTTTTTCCTGTACCCATCTGGTCTCTCGACACTTATTTTCAAAGCCCTTCCCACACCAGCCGTGTCGATTCTGTCCAGTTAAAATAGAGGGTAGGAAGCAGCTCTCCAAACGCAGCTCTACACGCAAAGGCATCTAATAAATGCTTTCAGCGAGAATGATTCAGAAGCAGGTCTATTTTTCCAGACAGAAACCATCACGGAGTTTAAAAATTATGTTATTAATGTTGATTCAAACCCGCCAGGCACAAGAGAACACACTGTATGACTCTGTTTATATGAAATGCACAAACAGGCAAAAGTAAGCTGGCAGAAATTAGGAGAGAGATACCCTGGGGTGGGGGTGGGGGGGAATGTGCCTGGGTGCCTGTGTCCCCTGGAAGGGGACTTCTGGGGGACTGGTAATATTTGACTTCTTAATCTGAGCATTGGTTACATTTGTAAAAATCTATCGGGCCTTACACCTAAGATGTGTCTACTTTTTTATATGATGTTATCCTTCACAAACAAAATTTAAAAGGGTTTTATAATATCCATGCCTCTTACAAAGCATCTAAAAATATTTGTGACAAGACATCATTATACAATAGAGCTCAAAGCAGTCTGTTGGGAATCCAGGAGAATGGCTTTGCAAACTGGTAATAATTCATGGAATGGAAATTCACCCCTTTCATGTTCTGAATTCTGTTTTACTTACCATGGAAACTGTCAGAATATGCCAAGTGAGAAAACTAAAAGAAAAATAAAATAAAGCACTGCACCAAATAAAGTTATCTTAGGGGCTGGAGTTTCTTGGCTAATTACATCTCCGTTCTTTGCTAGCTGAGTGAAGAAACAGATGCCTGAGTTTAAGCTGCCATTTAAAAACCCACCATTTAAACAATCTTTTCAGGGAGAGGTTGTGAAATCCCATGTTCCTGAACGTAAGGGTGACCAGAGGCACATACAAAATAGGGGATTTTCTAGGCACCTTCCAACCTTCACTTCCACCGTTCCCCCTCTTTTACACTAGAGCTATTTTTCAAGGGTGCTCAGAACTCTCAGGAAACACTGACGTCTTCTCTCCACCTGGAGGGGCAGGGAAGTGAGAAGGGCAGTGTGTAGCAAAGAAGGACCTCCGTGAGCAACAAGGGAAAAGGCCACCCTTTCTCCTCCAACTCCTCCTTCTCTCCCCCACATGGAGAACGCAATGCACCCGTGATCTCAGTTCCTAAGGCCGGAACTTGCAGGAAGGCTGCCGTAAAGACTTAATCTGGGTAGACTTGATTATAGCTAAGGAGACAAATCGAAATGTGGAAAGGCCGTCAAGGTACTTAAGGATGGGAAGAAACGTGAACAGATCCGTCAGTTCTTTCTACTTAATGAAGAGTTATAACAAAAGACGACGAGAAGGATGTTTGGGAGCAAAACAAAGTTCATAGAGTCAGCCCTTTCAGAGTCAGCATGCACTTAGATCAGAATAAGTTACCAAGGAAAGCCGGACGTTCCCCAGGAGCGGCTGGCCTCAATGTTGAGTGCGCTGGGTGGCCTACCAGGCTCCCCGTTATATTTCCAGAGCCTCCAATAATGTGGGGAAACGATTAGAAATAAAGCAAGACTTCCTTTAGCTAGGAAACCGAAGCATGCCTCTGAGAAGAAGAAAACAACTTCTGAACCACAGAGCTTCCCATTATGAGGAGGCGACCGACCAAGCCCCCCAGGCACCGCTGCTGCTCAGATTTTATGATATTGCAAAACACAAAAGGTTTTCGATTCCTCTTCATCTAAATCAGGGGTTCTCAACCAGGGGTGACTTTGCCCCTCACCCCCACTCCAAGGGACATTTGGCAACGCAGGGAGACAATTTTGCTTGTTACAACTGGGGGGCGGGGGGTTGTTACAAGCCTCCAGTGGAAAAAGGCCACAGATGCCTCCTCAACATCCTATAATGCACAGGGCAGCCCCCAGCACTAAAGAATTTTCTAGCACAAAATGTCATCATGCTAAGTTTGAGAAATCCTGCTCTAAAAGTACACTTAAAAGGGAGGTGAAAACCAGCAGAGTTGCAGCCAGCGCCTCCTCTCCAGTTCCTCGGGCCTGCCCTGGACAACTAACAAAATGATGATGGTGGACCAGTCCCATCCCCAAAACAAGGAGTATCTTCAACTACAAGCAAAACAATTCCTTTCCTCTGCCCCATAGTATCTATGCCCCTTCTCAGGCCAAAGCAGTCAATGGACATCGTCTCAAATCCCTCAAGATTGAGGAAGGAACGAAAATAATGGGGGAGTGTAACCATGGACCAAAGCAAATTTATTGTGATTGCAGTTATTATTTTGAGTTAATGGAGTAACTGCAACATAGATATAATTTTTTTTAAAAAGGGGAAGGAAATGGGACTTCTTTTATTCTAGTATCTGCCTCCAGCTGCTCCAAAGAAGTGGAATTTACTAGTCCTACAGAAAAAAAAACAAACACACAAGCAACTACTAAGCACTAACTCTACTTAACTAAAGATCATTTCTAATAGATCTTGCTATACCATGTTCAGATACACTGAGTTGTACGATACCACTAAGTATTTGGTCCTCGGGGAAATTTTTTTTCTAACCAAGCAAGCAACTTTTACTTCCAGACATTAAAATCCTGTTTTTCTGCTTATTAGAAAATGTATTCCTTTTTTAAGTGGTCAACTCATCTATCAGATGTAATTGTCCAATTAACCTATCAAGCCATCCAAATAAATTAGAAAACAAATGGCCAAGATTGTTCATGAAAAATAAAGAGCACACAAAGTATCTACACCACTAGGAATGAACAAGGGGCTATCCACTACAGTTCTTACAGAGACAACAGGATCAAACAGATAATACAAAAATACTATGGGGGGGGCGGATGTGGCTCAAATGGTTGGGCGTCCGTCTGCCATATGGAGGGACCTGGGTTCGATCCCCGGGACCTCCCGGTAAAATAAAATACATATATAGAGAAGGCGCATGGGCTGCCAGGCTCTGTGTGCCGGTGAGCCGCCAGGCCCCGGGAGCCATGCAGCAAGATGATGACATAACAGGAGAGAGACGCAGGGGAAAGACAAGACGAGATGCTCCGAAAGCTCCGGAAGCCAGGAGCTGAGGTGGCACAGGTGGTAGAACACCTCTCTCCTACATCTGGGGTCTCCAGGATCGAATCCTGGTGAAGACTGGAGGAGGAGGATGAGAAGAGATGGCAGGAAACAGACACGGAGAATTGCCCAGCGAATGGACACAAAGCAGCAAATGGGGAAGGGGGGGTGGTTTAAAATGGATAAAGTAAATAAATAAATCTTAAAAAAAAAAAAAAAAAAGTGTCATCTGGATTAGCTGACCTAGAAAGTTCTTTAAAAAAAAAAAAAATACTATGAACAACCTTATGCCAATAAATTCGATAACAGATAAAGTCCTTGAAAAACATAATTCACTGAGACTTAACCAAAAAGAAGAGAGAAAATCTGCATGGTCCTATATCTGGCTAAAGAAATTATATTCATAATCTAAAGCATTTCCACAAAGAAAATCAAACGGATGGCTTCACGGGTGAATTATTTCAAATATTTAAGGAAAAAATAGTACCAGTTTAAAAATTAATAACCACATAAACAGACAAGAACCAAGTTCCATGTCATCCCCCCAAACCCCCTGGAGTCACATCAAAGATCACCCATATCTTCTTCCACCCAAGAAAGGCTCATACTTTCCTTCTCCACTTTACTCTTTGAAAGGGAAGAAGCAGTAGACAAGATTACAAACATCTTTGAAAAATTCATTTATATTTGTCGTTTACAGTCAGCTGACATTTGTTCCTCTCCATCTGGCTTTCAGCCTGACCCCAGCCCACCCCTATCTTATTTTCTAGTCCTACCACCCAACACCCACTCTCTGCTATGGCCAGGCCAGTGTCTTCAGGATCCCACCAAAAAAAAAAAAAAAACGCTTGCTCACTCTTACCTCTCTCCATGGGTTCTCCTAATCCTTCGGCCCGTCTCAACACACTCCGATCCAGCTCTCTGGCACTAGCTTTATATAAGCCACACAATTCTGCCCTTCGTAGAACTCCTACTGAACTTTTATTCAGAATTTTACAGTGAAGACCCAAATGCTTCTCTATCTCAGTGGGCTTCTTTTCTCTCCTCAGATAGATGATTTTTTCCTCCACATGTCACTTCCCTGCTCCAGATCCCTCCATGGTTCCTATCACCCACAGGGCTCTTCACAGGCTGGCCCGAACCTCTTTTCCAGCCTCCGGCTCTCCCCATTTCTCTGCCCTCGGGCCACGCCCAAGTCCTCTGCTGCACCTCTGGCCTTGGTGTATCTGCACCCAGGGCTTGGAATGTCCTCTCCTGAGCAGCCTGACCCCCTTCGTTCTGCTCAAAGCAAACTGCCTCCCCAGGGGATCCCTCTCTGAACTATCACATGCTCCCCCCTTTTTTCCCTAGACAAATATTCTATTTCCTTAGTCTACAGGACCTTGCAGTTACCTCTGTTGTAATTGTATGTCTGCTTCTCTGAAATGGCTGTGGTTATTTGAGAAGACTGGGTCTTGTTTATTTATTTGTTTATGTTTTGCTTCAAGGTTAGCACAGTACAGTACCTGACTCCTTTGAGGGAGACTCCACGAAGGCTTGTTGAGTGATCAGCCGTCTTCTATTTCCTGGGAACCTTCATGGTGACAGGCCTGTCACAGGGACTCAAAGCTTAGAGATTGGCACCCACTGGTTGCTTGGCAACATGGTAGGTGCTCATTTAACCCTAACACTTGCAGTGAAAATGGAAACGCCAGACCATTTGTTGTCTTTTAATCCTCAGGACAAAAATGAGTCTCACTGAAAAAGTGTTTCACCCCAAGCTTTCCCTAACTTCAAAAACCTGATAGGAAGTACTTTTCACCAGAGAGAAGAAAAAAGCTAAAGGCAAAGAAAGTAATGAAAGAACATTCGAACTGCTCTTTAAATTGTTTTAGTGTCTGTGTATGCCTGCAGCAATTAGTTTACATCTAAAGTGACTTCAAACTCTAAAAATCTGTTACTTTGTGAAAATGGGTGCTAAAAGTCTTAATATTGTTAAAGGACAATAGTGAACGTCATTTGCGCTATTTAATTTAGTAAAGTTTATCAGAGAGTTTGAAATACATAAATACATGTAATTTTACATACCTTGAAATCTATACCTTTATAATGTAGATAGACCTTAATGCAATGCATTTTATATAATAAATATGTGTTGAACTCCTACTATATGCCAATCACCCAAGTGAATACTGGGCTACAATATTAAATTAAACTCAGTCCCTGTTCTTGATGAATTTGGTATTTGAGTAGAAGAGAAGGTGTATTAAAATCATTAAAAAAGCCAGCTAACAGTAGCCAGAAAAATCATGTTAAAATGTAATGGATGATGTTGACTCAAAAATACAGTATAAGCTCTCTAAACCAAACTTCATTTAACTTACCCACCCAATTACCCAGTATCCACCATTCTTTTTCTAAACCATACTGGCCATTGTCCTCAGAACTTTGTTTCTAGGCTATTCTCCAGGAGGCAGCCATGTACTTCTCCCACCAGTTGAATTGACTTAAGAAGAGTCAGTTTGTGTTTGTTCCCAAACCTGTTTATTCCAGTTGCACTTGACACTATAATTATGAAACTTAATTCAATATCACATAAACTAATAAAATATGAGTGCCAAAGGAAAGAATTCTTATTTCCTTGAAAACCAGGTTGAATGTTTTGGAAAGTTTTAACAAAGATGAGTCATTTGGAAAAATGGCTGCAGACATTGGTATGTGCAAGATAATTTTAAAGGTTCCAGAGGACTAGGGTAGGTGATAGGAAAGGATTCTGTACTCACATTGGTTCCCAAGGTCTTCAAATTCTCATTCTGCTTTAAAGGAGTCTGAAACCAGAAGTCAGAAGCCAATGAATTTTGGCCGTGACTCATGTAAGACAGACTTCAAGGGAATAACAACTGGGCCCACAATTAAGGCCAAAAGCCTTGGTGCTACAACAAAATTGTGGTGAATTAATGTTTAAAATTAAATAAAATGTTGAAGATACACACAGGGCACGGTTTATGACTCACCACTTTGGCATTTTCAATCAACTGTCCAAGTGCTTGACCCCGGACAAAGCAGATAAGGATGTTCTCTAAGAAGCCCTTGGAGAGGCCAAGTGGGTTTGGGCAATAGCTTTTGCTGGAGCAAAAATATACTAAATAATTAATCACTTCCTGTTTGTCACAAACAGGATTCTGTGGTACTGGACTATGAGGTTTCCTCAAAATTTCAGTCTTCATCCCGAGAACTGAAGGGCACTGTCTCCAAGATCCGAGAGGTGGCCCCATTTGGAGACCTTTAGCCTCAGAGGGAGGGAGGCCAGCTCATTCTGGGAACACTTCCTGCCCCGCTGCTCATGGGGATGTGATTCTTTTGTCTCCAGTTGCTCTGAATTCCTGGGCAAGCTTCCAGAACCAAATTTTGCAGGTGTGGGTGGGTACTCAGTATGCTTCCTTTTGAGTCCAGCCCCTGCAGGTGGCTTGGGCCCTGGGTGTGGGGTGAGGAAAGGCTGGCTGGAACTGCCAGCTCTAGACAGAAGTGGGCAGGCGAAGCCAAAGCTGGAAGTGTTTAAAAGGGTGAACGTTATGGCGTCCTCCGCCAGTTTTCTTGGAGAAGAGCCAATCATGTTGGAGGGTAGGCGGGCAACTCCAAACACTGCCTGCAATGCCGGCTTCATGGACCCAAATAATGTTTAAACAATTAGAAAGCTGCTTTTTCTTGTTTCTCAAGCATGACATTACCCTCTCATTTCTTTCTCTTTTGGTGAATTACATACTTTTAGATCTCCTAACGGTCCAGAGAAATAATTTCCTCAAATCCTTTTATTTTTACAGTAAACTGAGATGAAGCGAAAATGATCTACCCACGTTCACACAGCGAGTTAGCAGAAGCAGTGGGGCAGGGGCCGGGCCTTAGGCTACCGCCATGCTTTCCCCTCTATTTCCTGGCTCCTCACAGTGCGCTCTGGGCATGGTCAGTGCCGCCGGGAGCTTGTTAAGCCCGCAGAAAACTCGGGCCCCACCTAGGCCCACTGAATCAGAAGTTGCTTTTTTCAACAAGAAGCCCAGGTGATTTGTATGCACACCACTGCTTGACAAGAATGGCTCTAAACCATTCTTGTTATTTAGTGAAATGATGGACGATATTAAAGTTGACAGTCTGTATTAAAAATTTCCTTACCACAAAAGGGATCAAAACGATTATTTCACCATTGCGTGGTATCTGGTCATTTTACTTATCATTTGCATTTAAAACTACAGGCAACTAAAGAAACAAAATCAGCATTTGTCTGTAGATACACGTGAAAACAGGATAAGAGACCTGACAAATGCCTCATAAGAGGTTATTACATCGCATGAATCTTCAGGCCTATGAACAAGGTTAACAGAATAAACAATCCGTTGGGCAACGTGGGCTCCCATCAGATAAAACCAGAGGAACCCTGAGAATATTTGCGCGTGCGGGGAGTGTAAAAGGGCCAAATGTGGAACCCTCCACCAGAGAAATAAGTTTCAACACATTCATTCTGGAGGTGAACTGCACACGAGCCTCCAAAATTACTAGTAGTCACACGCACACTTCAAACATCAGTTGGTTCGAATGATTCCACGTCTATGAAATGTCCAGAATATAGGCAAATTTACAGAGACACGGTGTAGATCAGCGGTTGCCAGAGGCTAGGGGAAGGGGGCTAGGAAGTGCTAAGGGGGCACGAGGTTTCTTTTGGGGGTGATGTAAATATTTTAACATCAGATGGTGGCTGCACGACTGTGTGAACATATTAAAAGTCACTGAATCGCACACTTTAAATGGGTGAATTGTATGGAATGTGAATATCTCAAAGCCGTAAAAATAGCAATTGGCTCAATAATAAAAAACCCATATTTCCTTTCAGATGCATTAAAAGATAAACTTGTACACACCACCACTGCTCAGTATCTTCAGCTTATTAAAGATTTTGAGTCCCTTAAAATCTGATTCCAAAAAGGGCTTTTATTTCTAGAAACCTGCCCATTTTACCAGTCAATTAACTGATGCAGGCCTAGGGAGTGACACGTATAAGAACCAAAGTCCCAGCTCAAAGGGCCTACGGTCAGAATTTTCCCAACATTAAATCATTTCAATTAAAACATTCATTACAGGATGTTCGGTAACTAAATACATCTGGAAAATAAACCCAGTTCATGGCCCTGTGGTGTATTTACTAACAATCTACCAAAGGAAATCAGTATGTTTCCTTTTTGGCATGGAAGGCACTTTTTCTTTTTTTTTTTTTTTAATTAAAAACTAAAAACTAAAACCAGGGATACTGCCAGAACCAGTGAGGTATGCACAAATTAACATAAATTGGCAGCTGAAGTGCAGAATCAACAATTGTCTAAGCCACAAAGTACTTCCTTGAGAAAGCCCTCTGTTTTGGGCATTTGCTTCCTGAGAACTGCAGGGAACACCTCTTTAAAAACAAAGCCCGCCCCTAATTAAGCCCAGAGGCTCATAAGGCCTCTCTGAAGGAGGTACCCATGCAGCAATTCTACCCTCAATTTCTAGCCCCCAGTACAAATCCGAATGCCCCTGGTAGGCCTATGGAGCGAGCGTTAAAAGAACGCGAAACTTTCTTTCAGGAAAATGAGTTCATGCTTCTTCCCTCAACACTGCACTTTCCCGTAACTTCGACATCTTTTGGGGCAAACATTGCCAATAGGGTCACAGGCTGAGCAGCAGGCGTCACCTGATGTTTGTGTGTGAAACAGTGAAAACAGAGCCTTCAGTTCTGCAGCTACTCACATGGGGGCAGCAAGAGAAGTGGAACCCCACAGTTCACTCAGTTCTGCCCTTTCTAGAATTTTCTCGTAGCTCTCTCTTTTTGGTAAGAAATTTTCCTATTGGATTCAAGGGTCTCATTTCCTCTCATACTCTGATTGCCTAGTAACTTTTTAAAAAAGATCTAACTATAAAATTCTTTGAGCTTTCTCTTGCATGCAAAACAAGAATGACCTCTTACTACTCCTCACCAAAATTTGGAGTACAAATGCCCTCCACCCTCCACCACACACACACACACACACACACAACTGATGGGGGGGGGAAGAGCAGGCGGGGGGTGGGGGGGGGAGGTAAGCGTGGACTGCCAAGCCCACAATGGTTAAACCCACTGACTTCCTGCTTAGGGATGCTTCCCGGGACCTCTTCACAAGTCTTTGTGGCTTTTGTGGTGCCCGTGGCTGGAGGCCCCACTAGTGAAGGGACAATGGAGAGGGAGAGAATGCCCTTTCCCAGGCACAGCTCTCAGACACTTCCAGGCGGAGAGGGCACGAGGATGATGTCCACGACACTCTTGACGAGTTTTCTCCGTAGAGGACCCATTTAACGACACGTTGCTGACCGCAGCAAGGCCGAGTGTTAGAAAGGGTCACTAAGAATCCCACAGGCAACTAGCATCCGCGCGGGCCAGGTGGGAGATTTTCACTCTCCCGAACCGAGGCTGTCAGCGTTGCTGGCCGAGTCCCCCAGGTGCATGGGAACCCCTTTATCGCACCGTCTTCACCTGCGCCCAGGCCCGCGGTTTGAGAGTTGGAAGAGGGGACAAAGCCAAGCAGAGACCCACCCTCTGCCCCATCCTGTCCCTTCTCCCCTCCCCCTTTTCCTGCATGCAAGGGTCGTGGTTCTGAAATGAGTCTCCTTAGGTCCCAGGCTTGGGGGACGGGAGTTTGGTGTGGGTTCAAGGTGAACAAGAGGATCCCAGGGCGGGACAGGAGCGGACTCAGCGGGAGCCAGGGCGACAGGCAGAGCGTGCCTGGAAATGCGCAAGCCGCTGCTCTCCACCAGCCCCTCCGAAACCAGCAGAGGCCGGCCCGGGGCTGGCGGCGGCCACAGGCGCCCTGCGGAAGGCGGCGGCCGGGCGAGCATCAAGCGGCGGCGACGGGCCGCGAACCCGGGGGGCCCAGAGGGCAGCGCCCGCCCTGCGCCCTGCGCCCGGCGCCCCGGGACGCGCCGTCTCCTTTCTCTTGCAGCCTGTCCCGGGGAACCCGGCTCTGCCCTTCCCGCCCCGGGGGCTGCAGCTCGGGCGCGGCCGGGGTGGGGCGCGCACCTGGGAGTTCGCGGCACCTGCGCGGCGCCGCGCCCCTCCCACCTCCAGCCTCCCCGCGCCCCGCGCCCCGCGCCCGGGCCCCTGGCGGAGGTGCCCCAGGAGGCGCCACCTGAGCAGGGCTGGGGCGGGGCCCTCGGCGGGGCGGTGGCGCGGGGCCAGCGCGCTCGCTTACCCATGGCCTGGGGACGGGCGGGGCGCGGCGCGGGCACTCGGGCTCCCCGGGGACGGGCCGGGCCGGCGGCACAAGTTCGCGGGTCCGGCGGGCACGTGCGCAGGCTGCGCTGCGCTGCGCTCGCTCGTGGCTCCCGGGCCGGGGTGGGAGCGCCGCGCGGCTCCGCCCGCACTGGGGGCCGGCCGCGCCGGAGGGGCCCTGACGTCAGCGCCGGGGGCTTTGTGCGCCCGGAGCCACGGCCCGAAAGGGGGCGGCGGGCGAGCCCGGGCGGCCTGCCGAGCTCGCGTTTTCCTCGGGGGCCACCCGAGCGAGCGCCGAGGGGCGCGGACACCCCGAAAGCCCGCGAGGGCGCGGCCCCAGCGCAGCCCCGTTACAGCTGGAAGGCGCCCTGCGATCGTCGACACCACCCACTGTACAGATTAAGAAACTGAGGCCCGGGACACCGGCCCAAGGACACCCAGTATTTGACAGCGTTGCCCCCAACCCGCCGGGCCGGCCCATTTGATTCCGATATCGGTTACTTAAGTCAGTAGTTCCCAACCCTGGTGGCACATTAGCATCAGCTGGGGGAGCTTTTCCAAAGCCCCGTGCCCGGGCCTCGCTCCAAACCGATCTTCACCAGGGTCTCTGCCCTTCTCCAAACTCACGTGATTCCAACGTGCACCGAGGTTGGGAACCACTGACGAGTTACTTGAGGGTAACAGATGGCGTGGAAGGGCACAGGTAGCACCCTCCAGGCCTGGGTGGTGCCAGGTTTGTCCCTGGAAGCCCACCCCTAGCAGGCGCCTAAAGACTTTGCAAACTCGTTTCTCCTGCTGCGCAGGCCTCCCGCATGAGCCAGTGAAGTGAATTCGTGGTTTCACAGTGTCAGGGGCTTAAACTCGTTCTGTCTCCTTAGAGAAGCATTTTCCTGTCTCCAAAGGTGTTAGAGAAGCTCGCCGTTTTTGTATCCTCGCCGTTTTTGTATCGCTAATGCTTTCTGTGACATTTCTGAACGCGATACCCGCCCCCCCTTGATATTTTATGTTGCACTTCTTCATTGTTTTGAAAATACCTAGTGTTACTTGAACGGAGGGTTACATAAACAGTGACAATAGCCAGTACATTTAAAGGATATTTAAGCTAGAAGAGAGAGGCTTTAGGATTGAGAAAGGGTGGAGGAGGCAGCCATTTAATCTATTGAAATTTATTGGATTAGAAAAGATTTTATCAAGGTAGAGCTCTAGAAAGCCTAATCATATTTTGCATAAAAGGACAGAGATTTGTGTTAGGCAGACCATTGGCTCATTTTCACAATCCCACGGGAATAGTCATCCCTAGCTAGTCTTCATGCAGAAATCAAACAGCAGGGAGCTCATAGGTTTAGCTTTTTGTCCTCCTGTTACAGGAAAGTATCCATTTGAGCAATTCCTGAGTGCCCGTTGTATGCAGGAACCCAACTTCAGATGACAATAACTGAAGTAGCCTGCAAAGGACCTACAGAAAGAGAAAGGTGGGACTGGGTGAGGGCTAATTCCTGGTTTAGGGAAGAGCTTTTCATTGGTTCCCACATCTTGGGAGGCTCCTGGAGACGGTGGAAAGAACAGAATGGGATTTCTACAGGACACTCTGAAATAGTATTTTGGCGAGATATGACTTCACTCAGCCATTCTAGTACCCCAAACCCTAAGGCTTTGTGAACTGAGATGAAAGTAAACCTTTTGGTCTGCTTTCTGTCATTCCCTAGAAGTCTTGAATTTTTTTTTTCACCAAAGAAAAGAAAGAACAGCTGTCCAAATACTGGAGCTAGTCACAATGGGATGCTGTGATAAAAACCAAGTTATAACAGTTGTGTACACAATGTCAAATGAAAGCTACATTTTAATAGAAATTTTTATACTCACTTTGGAGTAAAATCGATTTTAACAAGTGCTTGTCCCTAAAACCCTTTAGACAAGACAGCTGTTGGGAAATTAGCAAAGGCTACCAGCAGACAATGTGCAGAAGGCGGCTAATACGCGTATTCAATTGCACTATTCCAAAAAAATGCTCTTTTAAAATAATAAGCCACTTTCCCCATAGTGGGTAAGGAACAACTTCCAGCATTTAAGCAAGGTCACCCAATACTGGAGGGGGGGGGTACCCTGCTGCAGGTGGTGAGTAAATTGGGAGACCCTTTCTGGAAAGGCGTTTGGCAGACTATATTACGAGACTTAAAAATATTCATAGCCTCTGACCTAATAATCCCTCTTCTGGGACTCTCTCCTAAGTAAATAATGACTGTTTCAGTCTAAATTAATGTAAAAGGATGTTTATCACAGAGCCCGTTGTAATAGCAGACAAAACAAAAAAAGGAAGCAACTTAAGTGCTCAACAGAGGCGGGATAGTTTTATAAAAATGATTGTGGATCCTGCTCAGTGGTCCTCAACCAGGGGTGATTTTGCCCCCCTCCCTCACCTCACCAGGAGACATGTCGCCCTGTCTAGAGACATTTTTGGTTGTCACAACCTGGGAGGGGGCGCATGGTACCGGCATCTAGTGGGTGGAGGCCAGGGACAGCCCCACCTCCACCCAACAAAGAATTACCCAGGACGAAATGGGCGCTGAGGTTGACCACCTCTGGTCTACATGATCGCATCCTGTGCAGCTCTGTTTGCAAATAATTATGTAGGAAACTAAGTAGAGATTTGTTTTCTATTTTTAATGAGGACTACAAAGCCGAATAGACAATACCATCCCAGTCATATTAATATATACGTATGTATGTATTGAAAGCGCCTGGAAGAAAATACAGTATGGTAGAGACAATGACTGACCAAACATGATTTTGTCTCCTATGTGGCCGCACAGCCAGACCCCAGTACAGTTCGGTGTAGCCATGTGACTGCATCCTAGCCAATGAGGCCAGTTCCAGGCCTCGCCCATTACAACCTCTAACGCTGTGCTTGGCCGTTCTCCCTGCGGGATGCTGACATTGACGCCCCGGGTGACTTTGGAAGTCACATGTTGAAGATGAAATTGCCTCTGTCAGTCTGGACAACGGAATGACTTTGTGGAACAGAGGCTCCCTTCTCTCCCCACTACACTGAAAACCTGGAACTGCCTTGGACTATTATGTGAACTGGAAATAAACTGCTGTTATATTTAAATCATTATGTATTTGGGGATCTATTTGTTATAGCAGTGAACCTACTCTTACTGATACATATATCAAAATATTAACAGTGTTTGTCTCTGGAATGTGGGATTAATGGAGTTTTTATTTTTATACCCTTCTGAGAGTTTGAAGAGTTCTACAATGAGCAAGAATTACTTTTTTAAAAAGTGTTTGCCCCCCTCCCAGATGGCTCCCTTGTCTGTCTGCTTGTTGTTGATACTCGTCTTCTTTAGGAGGCACAGGGAATCAAACCCGGGACCTCTCATGTGGGAGGCAGGTGCCCAACCACTTGAGCCACATTCACTCCCTGCTCATTGCATCTGCTCATTGCATCAGCTCATCATCTTTTAGGAGGCACTGGGAACCAAACCTAGGACCTCCCATGTGGGAGGCAGGCACCCAACTGGTTGAGCCACATCTGCTTCCCAAGAATTACTTTTTTTTTTTTAACTTTTTTTTTTTTTTTTTTTAAGATTTTATTTATTTATTCATTTATGCCCCCCTTGCTGCTTGTGCTCGCTGGGTCAGCCAACCACGCCATGCGGGCGGGCTTGCCTTCACCAGGAGGCCCCAGGAACCGAACCCGGGGCCTCCCATATGGTAAACGGGAGCCCTACTGATTGAGCCACAGCCGCTTCCCAAGAATTACTTTTAAAATCAGAAAGAATATATAGTTGCAGCTATTCCACAGGAAAGATTCTCCTACTAATTGGTTTTTTTGGTTTTGTTTTTTTTTTTGGTTGGTACCAGCGATTGAACCCAGGACCTTGTACATGGGAAGCAGGCTCTCTACCACTGAGTTAAATCTGCTCCCCAATGAGAGTTGCTTTTTTCATTTGTTTGTTTGTATTTTTAGGAGGTACCGGGGATCGATGCCGGGACCTTGTACATGGCAAACAGATGCTCAACCACTTGAGCTACATCTGCTTCCCCAATTTGGTTTTAAACTATAAATAAAATTATATTTTCCAACCAATTTTATAAAATTTGAATGAGATCTTACTGACCGTCAATGCTTCATCTAGGAGTACAAAAAATTATAAACCGTATTGATGCAGTTTGTCTGTTTCAATCTTTTGGGGGCATTTATTTGCATGTATGTGCCCCACTCCTTCCTGGTTCATCAGCACTCATGAGTCTTGTCTCTCCAGCAAAATCTCCTTATGAGCAGAAACCTTAGCTGGATGTTTGAATCATAAAATCTCCCCTCTGCCTCTTGCTTACTCGTTACTTTCTCAGCATATCAGACACAATTTCTTTTGTACTTTTCTCCTGTCTCCAAGAAAGATGTCTGCTTTCTCAAACTGATGGCAAGTCCATGAATTGGTTTTCAACTTTTATAGTCACCTTAGAGATAAAAGAATACAAAATAAAAAACAATGGAACCCTGTTTGCAGACCTGAATGAAAATGCTAGCAAACCTTGGCCACGTAAAAGCATAGCTGATAGAAAGCGCAGCACGGGAGAATATGAATGAAAAAGGAGCATGGCCAAAGTCCTCCGATTCTCAAGTGGGGGTCAGGAGGTAGTGTTAAAAGTGGATAGGAAAACAGGGATTTGGGAGGAGGGATTATGTAAGAGGCCTAAATTCTCATCTTTCATATCAAAGAAGCAACAGATATCTACAGTTGATACATCACGAAGAGGTTAGGCATATCATCTAGATTCCAGCCGCAGTTCTCAACTCGATCAGAATCCAATGTTTGCAAACAATCATTAGTAATGCCCCTTTCACTCTCCTCAAATGAAATCTAAATCAATATACTTCCTTAACCATAGCATAAAGGAGAACTGAAAGTAGTTTATAATCAGTAGCATCTATCTCCATGTGTAAATGCTTAGGCACAATTACCCTGGAAGATGTAACGAAGTCATCTGATGAGCAGCTTAATGGTGGAATCCCCATGAGTGCTACAGCTGCAAATGCTGACTGATGGAGATGAGTTGTACCGGCCTTTCAAATACCAAGAGTGGCCTTATCATCAGTGCCATGATTTCCCAAAACGGTGAACGACTTGGTAAAGGTCCAAGCAAAATGAAGGGCAGTCACTTCTGGAATAATCCACATCTTAAAACCATCTCCAAATACCTTGTGCTAATATGTAAGGTGGAGTTAATTTTTAGATGTTGATAATTATAAGCAGAGTGTGGTGGTTTGGAACTGTACTGATCCCAGAGAATCATGTTCTTAAAGCTAATCCATCCCTGTGGGTGTAAACCTATTGTAAGTAGGGCCTTTGGATTAGGCTACTTCAGCGAAGACGTGGCCCAGCGTGGGTCTTAATCCTCTTACAGGAGTCCTTTATAAACCGGGTGAATACAGAGTGACAGAGTGAAAGCCATGGAAGCAAGAAGCTGAAAGCAACGAAACCCAGAAGAGAAGGGAGAGACCAGCAGATGCTGCCGTGTACCTTGCCATGTGACAGAGGAGTTCAGGATTGCCAGCAGCCAGTTTTTGAGGAGAGAGCATCGCCTGATGATGCCTTGATTTGCACATTTTTCTCAGCCTCGAAACGGTAAGCTTGTAAGCTAATAAATTTTCACTGTTAAAAGCAAACCCACTTTATGGTATCTGCTTTCAGCAGCCTAGCAAACTAAAACACAGATTTTTGGTCTATGTGAATTTCCAGAAGGACATGGCAAAATCAGTGAGAAATGGGGACATTTGCTTCATTGATGGGCATTCTTTAATTTTCCAAAGTTCCTCTTAAAGTGAGGGATTCTGAAGAAGCTGTAAATCTCCAGCTGCCTAGGTTGGAACTTTCCTTGAGCTGGAAACCCTCTAAGTAATGCACTTTTTTTTTTTTTAAAGATTTTTATTTATTTATTCATTTATCCCCCCCCTTGCTGCTTGTGCTCGTTGGGTCAGCTAACCACGCCGTGCGGGCGGGCTTGCCTTCACCAGGAGGCCCCGGGAACCGAACCCGGGGCCTCCCATATGGTAAACGGGAGCCCTACTGATTGAGCCACAGCCACTTCCCTAAGTAATGCACTTTTAAGACCTCCTTGACATGGCCTCAGAGGCTCTGCCTAGTCTGACCCTGCTCTTCCACTGCATGTCCCATTCTTTGTGCTCCAGCCTCACTGCTCCCCTTCCAGGAACCAGGCCCTTTGCACATGCCATTCCCCCTGCCTCATTTGCCCACCTAGATCCCAGTCCTCGTTCAGCTCTCAATGTGAGCATCTCTTCCTCCAGGAAGCCCTCTCTGATCTCCCCACTAGATCAAATTCCTCAATTGATGGTCTCATTGCACCATCCACCTTCCCTTCCTAGGACCTGCCAGAGTTGCAATTATACTTGGGTTATGTGAATATATCATGTAAGTTTTTCTCCTCCATTGAACAATGACTACAGTGGGATGAAAACTAAAATGTGCTGAATAAGGAATGAAAAACTTTTTGAGGAGCTTTGTGAAACATTGAACTGGTAGCTAACTAAAGCTGTAAGTCTTTTGAACACAAAGTTTTCTAAATTCAGGTTTCATCTCCTCCTTCCCGGGACCCTTCTCCTGAGAGAATAGCCTTCTCTCTCTCCTGCATCATCAACTTCTCTCTTTTTCTAGATCACTCCCACCAGTTTACATGCCTGTTCTAGCCACTGCCTCCTTTTCCTGTTCCCCTTCTTGGCAAAACCTCTTGGAAGAGTCATCCATACTTGCTGCCTCCACTCTCTCACTTTGCACTCTCTGGAGCCCCTTCTGATAATTAGCCTTGTGTCTACACCATGCCTTTGAAATTGCTCTTGTCAAGTGCACAAATGATGTCCATGTGGCAAAACTGAACTCTCATAGTAGGCACCTGCCACTCTTCTAGAAACATGTTCTTATCTTGGCTTCCATGAACCCACATATTCCTGGTTTTCCTTCTACCTCACTGGACACAACTTTTCAGTGTTCTTTGCTACTATGTAGTATTATCTTGCCATTACTCTGCTCATTTCTTTATTGCCTATCTCACCCAGTAAATTGGAAGGGCCTTGAGGGCAGGGACCTTGTTTATCTTGTTGACAACTGTGTGTAACTGTTCATAGAACATATTAGATGCGCACGTCCAGGTCAAATGAATGAATGAATATCTCCTCCCTTTGGATGTATATAATTTTGAATCTAAAGATCTTTGAAATTGTTTTTTGCATAAAAAATATCATTACACCTTGTAAATATCATTCTGAGTTTGGATTCCTCTACCTAACACGGTAACTATCCCTCCTACTTTTGATGAAGCCACCTCCTAAATCGTCATCTACCTTGTGGCTAAAAATCTTGATCCGGGAATCCTTCTTCATTCAGGTTGACCTCAATGTGTTGATCAACATTCTTTGAGCATGATTGTTTTCAGCCAGCTGGGTAATCCCTTGGTTGTGCTGACACCCAGCACACATCTCTGAATGCTGTCCACAAGAAAATAACTTCTGTTGTGGAAAAAGACCATCGTCTGTTTAGCACACACAAAACTCTAGGTTTATTCAGCTGCGCAGCTGGGGTGGGCACCTGTTAACAGGGTGATTTCCAAAATGCACTGTGAGCAAGGGCCATTTAAAACTGGAAAGAGGCACAGATAGAACATTTATGCAAACCCTGCATATTCCAATGCCCAGAAACTGTCTCAGAGAGAAGAAACTGGTTCTTGTTCCCTATTGAAACCAAGGTCAAGGAATACCTGCTATGGGACAGTTTCTGCTGCTCTAATGAGGCCATACGATATGGCAATGTGGATTGTGTACCCCAGTTTGGACATGTTCTTGGTCTTGGCCTGCATTTGAGTGGATGTGGACCTGTTATAAATAAGATCTCTTCATGATGTTACTTCAATTAAGGTGTGGCCCAACTGATTACTGGATCCAGGGGATTACTGGAGTCCTTTATAAGCAGAGTGAAAGTCAGACAGAGAGAGAAGCCACAGGGAGCAGCCGGAAGCTGAAGTCAACGGGACTCAGAAGAGAAAGGAGAAGACACGAGCATGTGCATTGCCATGTGACAGAAAAGCCAAGGACCAAGGCTCACCGGCAGCCAGCCCCAGAGTGCCACAGTCTTCTGGGGGAAAGGATAGCCTTTCTGAGGCCTTCTCCTAGCCTGAAAACCATGAACCCATAAATTCCTGTTGTTTAAGCCAACCCATTTCATGGTATTTGTTGTTAGCAGCTGGGAAACTAAAACGGTTCTTAGTACTGAAAGTGGGGTGCTGCTATGACAAATATCTGAAAGTGTGGAAATGGCCTTGGAATTGGGTAATGAGTAGAGGCTGGAAGAACTGTGAGGTGCTTGATAGAAAAAGTTTAGATCGCTTTGAAGAGACTGTTGATATAAATATGGGTGTTAAACATACTTCTGATGAGGCCTGTATTAGTCAGCCAAAGGGGTGCTGATATGAGGTACTACAGATCTGTTGGCTTTTGTAAAGGGTATTTATTTGGGGTAAAAGCTTACAGTCCCAAGGCCATGGAAAGTCCAACTCAAGGCACCATAAGAGGTGCTTTCTCACCAAAGTCAGAAGCCAAGTGTTGACGCAAGATGGTGGGTGATCTCTGCCAGGTTTCAGGTTTCCTTTCTGGGCTTCCTCTTCCTCTGAGTCTTCGTGGGACCAGCTTCTTCCCGATCTCAGCTGTAGGCTGGCATAGGGCTTGTCTTTCAGGGCTTCCTCTCTCTCCTGGCATGGGGTTCGTTTCTTTCCGGGCCTTCTATATCAGTCTAAGCTGGTCTGCTCTCTTCCCAAGGTCAGCTGCAAACTATGAGGCAAATGCCTCATCTCTCTCCAGGGCCCCAGGATCAAAAATGACAGAGCTCTGTCTCTTCCTGTGTGTCTTCTTGAGTGAGCATCTGTTTTATATCAGACCCAGCAGGGGGCGGGGACTCAACCCGAGTCACACCCTCTGATGTAGTCAAATCTAAAAGCCTAATCTTAACAGGTAATCTAATCAAAGACAGCTGAATTTAATGCAATCAAAGGGTATCACACCCAGAGGAACAGATTAGTTTGTAAACATAATCTTTCTCTTTGGGATTCATAAAATAATCTCAAACTGTCATGAGACCTTAGAAGAAAATGATGAATAGGTTATTGGAAATTGGAAGGAAGGTGATCCTTGTTTATAAAGAGGCAGAGAGCTTGGTGAAATTGTGTTCCGATGTTGGATTGAAAGTGGAACTTGTAAGCAATGAACTTGGATATTTAGCTGAGATTTCTAAGCTAAGTGCAAAAGATGCAGCCTGCCTTCTGAAAGCTTAGAGGAAAATGTGAGAGGAGAGCGATAAGCTGAGAACTCAACTCTTAAGCATACACACATACACACACACAAACAGAAACTGATGGTTTGGAAAACTCTGAGCCTATCCAGGTAGTGTGCTCTGAGACTATGGTCAGAAGCAGCTCTATCAGGGACCTCCTGACTCCCCAGAGGACAGGGCTCCACATGAGGGTTTCACGGAACAACTTTCGCTAAAGAGGGTGTGGCTGAGTATGGATCCAGTCAGGCATTTCAGTGGAAGTCGGGATTGGACATTCAGTTGTCCAGGAAGGATCTCTGGAAAGTTCTTTTGTGTGATGGTTTGGATCTGCTTGAGCTGCACGCAAAACACACAAAGTTTTTGCAACATTTATATGAGCAGAACCACTGCTAGCCTGGCCTTAAAGGGACAGAGATTGGATGAATTGAAGGAAGAATGACTTCAAGAGCAGAACCATGGAAGCCAAGGTCTGGACCCAAGAGATCTGAGGCCAGGAGAGTGGGCTCACCCATGTGTGTGGAAAGGCCAGGTTGACCCCTGTGCTTAGAGGGGACATGCCATCTGCACTGACACTTGGAGGGGGTGGGCCTTTGCCCCATTGTTCAGGGCAAGTGGCACCACCCCAATGCTCAGAGAGGGTGGGATCTTCGCCTCAGCGTTGGGAAGAGCATGGCTGCTGCGTGAGTGCTTGCAAGAGGTGGGGTTGCCACTCCATCAGGCCTGGAGGGCAAAACATCAATCCATAGATGACACTTAGAACTTGAAACCTAATGGAGTTTGTCCTGCTGGACTTCAGACTTGTTTGGGACCTGTGACCCCTATTTTCCTTCCAATTCCTTCCTTTTGGAACGGGAATGTTTATCCTATGCCTGTCCCACCATTGTCTATTGGAAGGAGATGGCTTGTTTTCTAGGTTTCCGAGGCCCATCAGACAGAGGAATTTTGCCCTAGGATGGACCACACCCATAACCAGTTTTGGAGGAGACTTTGTACTTGGCATTGTTGCTGAAGTGACTGAGGTCTTTGGGGGATGTGGTGGAATGACTGCATTTCGCATGCAGGAAGAACATGGCTTTTGAGGGTCCAGAGGGTGGAATGATGTGGATTGAATGGTGTACCCCAGTTTGGACATGTTCGTGGTCTTGGTACGCATGCTGGGGGTGGGAGGGTGTGGACCCATTGGAAATAAGATCTCTTCAAGATGTTATGTTGGTTAAGGTGCAGCCCAACTAAATCAAGCTAGGCTTTAATCCGGCCTACCGGAGTCCTTTATAAGCAGAGTGAAAGTCAGATGGAGAGGGAAGCCATGGGGAACAGCCGGAAGCTGGAAGGCAACAGAACCCAGAAGAGAAAGAAGATGCTACCATATGCATTGCCATGTGACAGAAAATCCTAGGTCCAAGGATCACCGGCAGCCAGCCAGAAATGACAGTCTTCTGGGGAGAAAGCATGCCCTTGCTGATGCCTCGATTTTGGATCTCCTAGCCTCAAAACCATGAGCCAATAAATTCCCGTTGTTGAAGTCAACCCACTGGGTGGTATTGCCACAACATATGCTTTCAGGGTTTTCCCCCTTGCAGACGACTATCCCTGTGCTTCGACACTCCCTGCAGTCCAGGCAGGATTATAGCATATCCCTGTTCTATTTAGAAACCTTATCTAGGAAAGCAGTGAAGCGGGGGCAGATGGCGTCATACATGCTGGTTCCCTATGATTAGACCTTTCTGCTAAAAACCCTGAGGTCCTCGTTGTAACTCTGCCATACATTGGTGATTACACTCTGCACATCACCGAGTAGTTCCCCAATGGGTTCTTGAAATAGACATAAGCATCATCGAAATTTTGCAGGAGAGAAAATAAGACTCAGAGAGGTGCAGGGAGTCAGCTGTGCTTCTGAGACTTGCGGATTATAGAACAGAACTTGTTGACTCGGGTCAAAACGGCTTCTAGTCAATTTCCCTTCCTATCTGTCAAGATTAAGCCCCGGCAGAATTGCGATGCAGTGACTACTTTGGAGCTGGTTGCCTAACGCCTTTGGGCCTGTTTCCTCGCCTTTGAGAGGCAGCTAGGAACACTACTGACCCTCGGCACCTCAGGGGAATTTGGGGGGGCTCACAGGAGACTGAAAGTGTGTGCTCTCAGGCAAAGCTCTGCCTCCAGGCTTACTATTTTTGTTCTTGTTGCCGTGATCTGTAGAACTGATCTCTATCCTGCTCACAGTTCACTCCCTTTTCTCCAAGTGGGGACTCTGGCTTCAAACCAGTCTTCTGGGGCATCTTCTGTCACCCATGACCCAAAGGGTCTGTGATCACATCCACAAAGTCTTGCAGAGTCCAGGGATGAAGCTGGCAGGCTTCCTGAAGTCATGGGGAAGGCCTGGGAGGCATGCCTGCCCAGCTCCTGGGAGACTCCCTAAGGCTGAGATGGGCTCTTGGTCTCCTCTCTGTGTTCAGTCCCTCCCTGGATATTTGTTGAATGAATGAATGAATATAAAGAGCTGACAGACCTGGGTTCAAACCTCAGCTCAGGCCCTTATTAGCTGAGTCTCAGTTCCCTGACCTGTAAACTGAAGAGAAGAGCCTCCTTGTAGTGTTGCTATGAAGATTTCAATCACAGCTACTCAGTATTTTTCTCTTTCCCACCCTCAATTTAACCTCAATGCCCCCTGGCATAATGGTATCCACTTTACATTTTGTTCTTCTTTCTTTTCAATTTTCACTCCTTGTCGAAGGCAGAAGCAAAAGAGGAGGTAGATGGTTCTCGTCTCCCTTTGACACTCACCTGCTCCAAACCAGATGTCTATGCATTCTTTGCCCTTCCTTTGTCTAGTCATGGGTTTAAAAATACCCTTCGTGCTTTGTGGGCCACAAATAAAAGCATAGCACACGCAAGGATAAAATACTAGCAAACCGGCCATTCCTACATAATGTCCTTTTTTTTTTTTTTTTTTTTTAACAAGTCAATCAAAAACCAGAATTCTAACTTTAAAAACCCTGCTACATCCCCTTTAATTTCTTTAAATGCCATTGAATTTGAGACAAAGAATCAAAATCCTTAAGAGAATCACACTGACCTAGCTTTCTATATCCCAGCAGGTCATTTGTTAGGGAGCAATTTCCCAATATGTAAAAGGAACAATGATTGCTTTAGAATAGTCATAATTATTTCCCCCAAAGAGAATTTCATCTTAGTTAGTTTTTCCTTTGTGCTGTCAAATGACTGTTTCTGCAGCAATTACAAAGCACGGCACCATTCCTCACCGCTGAATTGCACCCCCATTACCCTCCCCAGGTCCCTGGATTTGCCTGCCACGCCCGCCTTTGAAAACAGTGGTTCAGGGATTTAAACTGGTCAAGCCCCATGCCACTGCGGAAGCCGATTTGCTTTGGACCTGTGAGTGTGAACCTCCTTTGTCCCACAGCAAAGGGCCAGGAGTAATTCCGTCGGCGTGTATTAATCCTGTCTGCCACTGCTTGCCACTTTCGTGGGGCGCCGGCTCCCCTTCCTCCGCGTGCCCGCACCCTGGGCCTGCCCTGGCCGAGCCCGGGGCTCCCTCGGGGCCTGGTCCTTGGAGGATGCTGCCCGCAGCCCCACTCGCTCTGTTGCTGCTTCCCCGGGGAGGTTAATTCTCTCACTCTAGCACGAAGGGCACGTGCGCAGGTGGGGGCACTTTGTCATTGCAGCTGAGAACTGAAACCTCAGTGAGTAGGCAGAGAGCATGGGCTTCGAAGCTAGGAGGACCTGGGTTCAAATCCTGCCCCTGGTCGCAGAAGGCACAGGACTTGGGAGTGACTTTAATGTTTGGGCAGCCTCCCCTCCCCGCAGAATGGGGAGGAAAATTGTACCTCTCTTTACAGCGCCCCTAAAGGGTGTAGTGCAAAGCCTGGCTCTCAGAAAGTGCTCGATAAACAGTTAACTAGGGGCAGCGCAGCCCTGGCAGAACCCAGTGTGGGCTAATCCGACCTCCTTTTCTCTCCTTCTGCTCAGCTTCGCCAGAAGGCTTTGTGTGTCGATCCCTTTCAGTTTGTGTGCCTGGGTGTGTGTCTGCTTGTCCCCAGAACACCTTCCAAGTGGGCGGCGACCTCCAGATTTGCACTTTATGTAACTATGTAGGTGGATGAAGATCACACACATAGGTCTGCATGTGTGTGCACGGCCATGTGTTTGCACGTGCGTTTACACCTCCCCCTTTCTGGGCGGCAGCCCGTGCTGGCTTTGCTGTTGTGTGCTCTTCCGTCACGAAGGCTGCATGACAAGAAAAAGGATTTTACTCCAGGAATGGACTTCTAAGTCCAGCATGAATTAAAGTTTTCTTTTGGGGAGCTGTTTTCTCTCTCTCAGACCAAATCACTTAGCAGCTTAGAGCTGCTCCCAGCAAGTGCTGGAGCAGACATGTGTCCACTTGCACATAAACGGAGGCCCCCGAGGTGGGGACGAGCCCTAATTGCTTTGCTAGAAGCCACCGGCGGCACAAACCATCGTCAGCCACCCCCCTCCTTGGCTCGGACCACACAACAGTTGCCTCCCTGTCATTCCCATCTCTTACTCATAATCACTAACTGTTCTCAATCTGTCTTTGTAATGATTTTCTTATTCTTCCACCTCCTCAATTTTTTTCCTTTTTTGCTTTAACTTCGTCCTGCAACTTCCATCAGCCCCAGGCTGACACCCAGCATCGCTGGGCAGGTTTTCCTTTCTTATGATGTTCTTCCTGTTGACCAGGCTTGGCCTAACGTTGTCAAGAGAGCTGTGTGTCCCTCTTGGGTTCTTTTGTGTACAAGGCCAAAGGGTAGCAGGGCCCTGGGCCAACTCTGCCCAGCCCTTGGCTCTCTAGTGGGCTGAGACCAGGTGATATAGTCTATTGGTCCCTAGGTGCCCTGGGCCCTGCTCAGGGAGAAGTGTCCTCCGGATAACCAGTGGGCACAGCTTTCAACTGGACAGGCTCCCAGGCCCAAATGCCAGGTCTGTGGACGCCGACCGGAAGACTGTCCCACAAACGGCACTCGCCCCAGGAAGCAAAGCCCTGGTGGCCCCAGCCAGCTGTTGCATTGCCATTCGGGTGACCTGATTCGGAAACACGGCGAGTGACTCCTCCGTGGGATGAATGAGGAGGTGTGAGGGGCCTCAAAGCCTCTGGGTGCCACTGGCTTACCAGACAACAAGGTGTTCCCATCCTCAGAGCCGCTGGGCTGTCTCGTGTCTCTGAGTGTGATGGGAGGCAACTTGGTGGACTCACTCGCAGGTGCTCATGAAAGGCGGGCTCCTGGCCTCCTGAGTCCAAAGCATCTGCCTGGGAATTGGATTTTCCCAGGCACTCCAGGCCACTGCTATTCAAAGCATCGTCAGCATCATCTGGGTGCTTGTTGGAAATGCAAATTCACAACCTCATCCCAGACCACCTGAATCAGGGCACTGGGGGACTCCCAGGCGTGCTAACACCGCACTGGTGGCACCCATGCTCAGAGAGGGACCTTGGTTAGCTGGGGCATATACACTGGGGGCTGAAAATTCCCTGGCAATTCCGGCAGTCAGTCTCTTCTCTTGGCTTCGGAGGAAGCCCTCAGGCAAGGCGATGCGGATCCTGGCAGCTGGAAGATGGCTGGTGGGTGCTGAAGAGGTTAGACCCTGGGGGTGTGGGGGGGGGACCCCCAAATCATCTGCTGCGGTGAATCACTATCTCTATGAGGCTTCCTTTCATTACATACAAAAGGTGGAGCTTGGGAGGACGCAGAGGAGTGTGTGTGTGTGTGTGTGTGTGTGGCAGAATTGTAAAAGTGGGTGTCCATGATTTCACATCCCCGAATTCCTGGAACCTGATGTGTGATCACACATCACCCCCAGGATTGTGTCATGTTATGTGGCAGAGTCGACCTTAAGAAAAGACAAGCTGGGTCATCTGATCTAGCATGTGTTCCTAAATGCAGAGGCCTTTCTCCGGCTGGTAGAAGAGAAAGGCAGAAGAGGAAGCCAGAGACTCACAGTATGAGAAAGATGTGGGGTTAAGGATGGAGGGGACCCCATGAGAAGGCATGTGGGTAGCCTGGAGGAGCAGAGAGAGTGGCCTCTGGCCGGCAGGCCCTGGTCCTACAACTGAATTTTGCCAGCAACCTGAAGGAGCTGGGAAGTAGATTCTTCCCCAGAGTCTCCAGAATTTTATTATTTTATATTTAAAGTAACAAAAGCACATTACAGAAAAATGGGAGGGGAAGAAACAAAAAAATTACCACCTGCCATCCCAGTAGCCTGATGTAGCCACTATTTTTAAGTATGAATATTTCTATGCATTTGTCATCACATTGTACATTTTTTAAGTGCTTTTACACTGGACATTGTCTTCTAGTCATAGCTTTACATCATTACTTTAATGGCTTTATCATACTGTAATGTTCTATTTCACAGTTCCCCAATTTTTAGGCACTTTTTCCCTCATGCAAGAAAATGTGATAAATGTCTTTGTGCACCTAACTTTTTCTGAACTTAAGTTTTTTCTTTAGGATGGACTCTCCAACGTGGAATTACTACTGGGTTCTTGGTAATAAATATTCAAAAAAGCACATTTTAAGAAAGAAGTGCTACATCGTTTACAAATCTGTGTGTGCGCACACGTAAATTCGGAACTCGTTTTGAAAGCACAGAAATCTGATCTTTGTCACCAAGCTTCCAGGCCAGAGGGATGCTGTCTCATGTCTCATGCCTGTCTCCTGAACAATCAGCTCAGTCTGGTTTCAGCCGATGAAAACGATGCTAGTCCTAGGAGACCTCCAGTGACGTAGCTGCAAGGGACGGCTGGCTCCCAGGCTGGGACTCTTGTCTTCTATGACAGGTGTCCTGGTCATCAGCATTACCCTATGACAAAGTGGGTTATGGGACACGCTCTCCCCTTTGATCATTTGTGCTAACAGGACCCGTTCAAAGAAATAGACGGACACCGATTTTAATTGATCGGATGGGTGGCATTAGAAAGTAGCAGCAGTTGAGTCATCATCATTTGATTTGTGTCCCTTCATTTTTCACACCCATCAGAAGGGAAAAGTGGGACAAATATGTGGGATTTTTTTCCTGGTGCACCATTTTTTAAGTGCACAATTCAGTGGTTTTTAGCATATTCACAGAGTTGTGCAACCATCACCGCTGTCTAATTCCAGAGCATTTTCATCAGCTCGAGAAGAAACTCCATACCCATTAGCAATCACCCCCCTCCCTTTCTCCCCGGTTCCATTTCTCCCCAGTCCTAGGTAACTATGAATGTGCTTTCTGTCTCTATAGATTTGCTTATTTTGGATATTTCAAGGTAAATGTGGTCTTGTGTGACTGGCTTCTTTCACAGCGTTTTCAAAGTTCATCCATACTTTAGCATGTATCAGTACTTCATTCCTTTTTATTGCCAAATAATATTCCACTGCATGGATATATCACATTTTGTTTTTATCCATTCATCAGCTGACATACATTTGGGTTGTTTCTACTTTTTGGCTATTATGAACATTCATGTACAAGTTTTTGTGTGGACATACATTTCCATTTCTCTTGGGGCATATACCTAAAAGTAGACCTGCTGGGTCGATGGTAACTGTATGTTTAACCTTTTGAGGCGCTTGCCAGACTCTTTTCTAAAGCAGCTGCACCATTGCCCATTCCCATCAGCAGTGTAGGAGAACTCAAATTCCTCCACATCCTGGCCAACACTTGGTGTATCTGTCTTTTTTATTCTAGTCATCCTAGTGGGTGTGAAGTGGTAGCTCACTGTGATTTTGATTTGCATTTCTCTGATGGCTAATAATGTCCAGCATCTTTTCATGTGCTTATCGGCCATGTGTATACATCTTCTTTGAAGAAAAGTCTATTCAAATCCTTTGCTCATTTTAAAATTGGATTATTTGTGATTTTATCACCAAGCTTTAAGTTTCTTTGTATTTTCTGGATACGAGTCCCTCATCAGATATATCAATTGCAACTATTTTCTCGCTATCTGTGTTTCCCCGCCTCCTCCGGTCCACCATTTTTAATCTACACAGAAATGAAGCTATAGCATTGAGAAATTTGTTTTTGCTCTTTCTCCAAACCACACATTTCTGGTGTGTGTGTGTGTGTGTGTGTGTGTGTGTGTAAGCAGTCTTTTAAAACTGGCCCCCAGAGCACAACCCAGGCCATTCATTTGCCTGATTCTGCAGGTCCCATACTTAATGTGAGTGAAACGAAACCAACAAATAAGAATTTATTTTCTCTCTTCCTTGCCTCCTACCCTCCTTGTCTAAAAATAGACCCCCGGAGATGGAAGAATGGGGGAAAGCGGTGGCAAATCATCCACACTTTGGTGGGATCATCTTGAAAGTCACAATGTAAAACCCCAAATGCGAGCACAGGCCCATCAGTTGAGCCTGGTGAAATCCACTGCAAAATATGGACTTGGTGGAAAAAGTTAAACAATAAAATTTATCAGGAGATTAGCCCCGGATTCCTAGGGCATAGGAATGTTCAAAGTGTTGGGCAAGTTGTTTTTTCTGAAGGAAAGAGCTGATTCTTTCTCCAGACACGTGCACCCGGGTGGATTTGAGATGGGAGCTGAGCAGCTGAAGACGGGTGGGGAGGCTGTCTCCTGTCAAGGCCCCCTGCCATGTGATGGAGCCGCATCCAAGAAGGAATGGATGCATCTAGAAGGTGCTTCCCCTTTCCTGTCAGCACATATCCCTCCACCTGACCCGTAAGCCCACACAGGTCCCCCCTTCTCTGCAGGCTGGGGGCATCATGTCCCTACCAGGAGACCCTGGGCTCTGAGAACTCTTGTCTCCTTCCCCTCCCTTCACGTTTTCCTATGGCCTGAGGCTGGCATTCTTCATATACAAAGAAGGGATTCTGTAAATGTTGAAATGGATCCTATTATGGCCTATAAGTGTGGGAAATGTCACTGGGTTAGCTCGCACCCTCTCCCTCTCCTGTGATGGCGCTTTGGGAAATTTCAGCTCCCCCCCTCCAGCTCTCTGGCAGAAGAGGGGGACAGCAGGACGGGGGCTGCTGCTTCTGTCCCCACGCTTTTTGGCTCTTCCTCTTTGCCTTTTCCCTTCCTGAGCCTCTGTTGTCCATTTTTGTCTTTTTCTGTTTCTGCTTTTCTTTTCAATCTTCTCTCCTTCCCACTAAACTAAGAGAAGAACAGTGGTAGTCACAGAACTAAAAGGAGAGTGAAACCAAGGACACCCTGAATTATTTATTTGGCTCTTTTTCATTTTTTCTTCTTCTTTACTTTTCTCATCTCATTTCTTTCCTTTTTTTTTTTTTTTTTTTAATTAATCTGGCTGGGTGAGTTTTGGGAAAATTGTTATCTATTTAGAATTGTAGATGTTGGAAGGTACCTGAGGTAGGTGATGCGGCGACTGTATTAACTTGACAATGGAGAAACAGAGGTTGAGATAAGTTTAAAGAAGGAAAAGGAAGTTCAAAAGAGTCTCTGCCCAAAATAGTGCAGCTGGTGAGTGGCAGGGTCAAGGCTAGGCCCTGGGCCACTCCTGTGCAGTGCACTTTCCCCTGCCTATGGGGTGGGTTTTTTTTTCTAATGTATAGGAATGCCTGGTTCATAAGGAAGGGATGCCTGATAAGGTCATTATTATTATCACAATTAGCAATGTCTGTAAACCTATATAAGCCTCTGTTTAATTTAGGCTGATTCAATGTCTATGAATCCAGGAATTAAATTCAGCATCAGACAGAAAGAAAACAATGCATTGCTCTGTCTGCTAGTTTTCCTAAAACTCTTTATGGCACAAGCCTCCTATCCCATAAAAGTACTTGCTTTTTTCTGGCAGACAATTAAAACTAAAATCAGATGCTAAAACGGGAATCGGAGCTGAAAAGGCTGGTGCGGTGTCGGCAAACGAGTGCGGGTGGCAAGGGGCCTCTGCTGGAGCTCTCGCCGCCGGGCCTCGCACACGTGGCTCTGAGGCAGGCCGTCGGCCTGCAATTAGGAGTCAGGTTATCTGTTGGGGGAATGGCATGTTCCAGAATTAGCTGGAGGAAAAGGCTCCGTGAAATGTATCCATTTCATGGAATTGCATGAAACGTACCTGCGTGGGGATGGGGTGGCATGATAGAGGGCAAGTAGGCGAACACTGTGACCCTAGGGGAGCCTCAGTAACTCCCTTTGGAAACCTTCCAGCAAAAACAATTAGGGCTTCCTTCCAGCACAAGTCTAAAGACTGGGTCCCTCCACTGTCATAGACAATGGAAACAGCACTGTCTCGCAACCCTTTCTTTCAGCATAAAAAATCTTGGTTATAGGATGTAAAGACGACAAAAGAAGTAACAGGGAAAAATGGAACTAAGACATCAAGCTAAGACAGACACGGCCCAATTTTGCCATTTGATGTTTCTGAGAAGTGTTGTGATCTGCCCGGATTTGTGCTTCTGTCAGCCTGGTGATGGTTGAGGCCCTGATTGCAGCAATCAAATTCGAGTCAAGTACTAGTTGAATCAGCTCCAAAGATAGAGCAACTCTGGGAAAATTGTCAAGCTCAGAGCTTTAGAAGTAATGTTCACCAGAATCACGCTGAGATGCTGGTTGTCAGGGAGATGACGGATGTAGGGATCCTGGGACAGGACCCAGCTAGGCTGCTGCTGCCAGGGCGCCTGCAGCCCAAACTTGGCTGCTGCCTCCGGGTTCATCGATTCGCCCCAGCCCAGCGCAGCCCCTCCCCACTGTGACATGGCACCGGGGAGGGGGCGTCCGTGTTATTTCAGTCCAATTCCGGCACCCTTGTGATTCTATGCCTTTGTGATTCACGTATTACCACTCCAAGCAGGCAAATGGAAGAGGTTAACCATTTCTGATGTTGGCAATAAACAAACCATGGGGCTTCAGTGGTGTGATGGAAATTGGGGGCTGGAGGGCATTTGTTCTACAGATACTGACTGAGTGTTTGCTGGGTGAGCATCTCTGCGAGATGCAGTGAAGATCAGGATTGTGGGAAGTGTCTGTAGGTTTACAGACATGGCTTTCCAGGAACTTATGATCAGAGATTGGATTTTGAAAAGTTACCACAATTAACTTACCTCCTGCAAGGATGAGCTATAGTAAAGTATTCCTGTGTGTCCCTGATACTGAGACCCAGCTCAGTGCACCCTCCCATTCCACTCCCACCCCCAGAGTCATGGCTCCTTAGAAAGCTGGGACTCATAAAAAGGCAGGAACCACTTGCTTCATAGACTCTTAGGCTACCTATGGCCAGGTGGCATCAATCACATGGGAGTGAGATGGTACCTGTATTAGTCAGCCAAAGGGGTGCTAATGTAAAATACCAAAAATGGGTTGGTCTTTATAAAGGGTATTTATTTGGGGTAGAAGTCCACAGATACCAGGCCATAAAACATTAAGTTTCTTCTCTCACCACAGTCCATTGCCACGTGTTAGAGCAAGACAGCTGCCGGCGTTTGCCAGGGTTCAGGCTTCTGGGGTTCCTCTCTTCCCCGGGCTACATTTCTCTCCGGGCTTAGCTCCTGTTTCCTCCACAAGGTTAGCTGTAGACGATCAGGCGAATGGCTTGCTTCTCTTCTCCTGGGGCCTTCTTTCCAACATCAAAACTGCTTCTCAAAAGACTGCTTCTCAAAACTGTTCTTGCCATGCCTTTTATATTTGATTCCCCACCCACCAAGGGGTGGGGCTCAATGCCCTAATCATAACCTAATCATGCCCAGATTAACAGATCAGTTTACAAGCATGATCCAATTATATTTTTGGAATTCATAATTACATCAAATTGGCCAGCAGTTACAGTATCCCAGTCTATGCTTGATGCCAGGAGGGAAACTGTCAGAAAGCTTTATAGATCCTGGTACGGCAGCGTTTTTCTAGGTTTCTTTCACCCCTGCCAACAGCAAGGTCCCCCACATAACTCACACTGCATTAGGAGAGGAGATCAATGGCTTTGTCACATCCTTTCATTGCCCATGATTTGCACAGTCCCTGGTTGCTTCCGTTTTAACCATCAGGATCTGGGATCTGCCCTCCTGATTGAGTTGAAACCCAGCAGTCATTCCAAAGCAATTTATTGGATAAACAGAAGAGTGAGAGTCAGAGGGAGCCAGAGCCAGAGAGAGACTTTAAGCAGATGTCCAGGAAGTACAAGGCATTCAGCGTGGAGGTGAGTTAGTTCATCAGTCAGTCCCAGGCACAGACATTTCTGAACAGTGGTTCTCAACCCTGGAGGCACATTAGAATCCCCTGGGGAGACTTTAACAAGCCCGGTGCCTGGTTCCTACAGCAAATCAGTTCCAACCGAATCTCTGGGAGTGGGATGCAGACATCAGTGTTTATTAGGGCTTCCATGTCTGTAGAATTATCGGGTGACAGAGAACGACTGAATTAGGTTTCTGGTAGAGGATGCAGGAGGACCAGATTAAAACCTCATCTGCTCTCCTGGGTATACTCCAATTCTATTTAAATGTAAGCCCGCAATCTGATTATTATTAGGCCTCAGTGATCTCAACTTGTTACTCTTCTCAGTATTTTGTGTTACCAAGAGCACACTGCTTATCTGTATGGGTAAACACATGGGCAGCTATATTCCTGGAGCTGTCTCTAGAGATTGGGTTATGACTGTGGACGTGATGGCTTCATTTTCATCAGGTGGGCGTTTGCCTCCCTTTGTGAACTGGGCCCTTGAAAAATCCTTTGATTCCTTTATTCAGAGGACACATGTTGATCCTCTGCTAGGGGCTGGTGCAGATAGGAAGGAGAATAAGACAGGAGGGCAGGTCCATGGAGCCTGGTTAGTCTGTGGGGGAGGAGAGCAGAGCAGGATCCAATCAGATGGTGGTATAACCAGGCTGCAGACTGGGTGGCAGGGTCAGGGAAAGAGTTAGAAGAGCTGACTTTCCTGGGAATTGAGGGATGAGAAGTGGCTTGCCTGGCAGCTCAGAGTGGGATGGAAAAACAAGATAGGGGTGAAGTAGGCTCAGAGGCAGGAAAGGAAGGAATTCTGACATGGGCCTCCTTGCTGTCCTCATCCATAATACACTGCTGAGAAGGAGGACAAGGTAGGGCTGTATAATCCTCTTTTCTCCTTAACACAAGGGGATTAAAATAGGGGCTCTAATACCAAACTGTTGGGGAGCAAGTTATAGCTCTGTCCTAGGTAAATCTCTTCAGGTCTAAGCCTCAAGTTTCCTCCCTCCCCTGCAAAATGGGGCTAATAACCACACCTACCTTATCAGGTCTCGATGACGATTAAATGGCATGTTCTGTCATAGCGTAAGGGCTCGAGAAACATATTCTCCTCATTTCTGTTTTCTCTTCCCTTTTCTTTTCTATGCTCCCATGTCATATTTTCCCTTTGTCTGTTTTCTAACATGGAAAATGAATTCTGGCATACTTGGGACCGAGGAGGATGTGGTAGGCTGAATTCTAAGATGTACCCACCCACCTGGGGTACATGCCCTGCATAATGCTGGGAGTGGGAATATGATGGATTTACTCGCATGGTTAGGTTATGTCATATGGCACAGTTGACCTTAAGATGGGGCCGAATCTAATGACATGAGCCCTTTAAAAGCAGTGAGTTAGGAACAGAGAGAGTCTGCAACTGCAAGCAAGATAGTTCCATCCATCTGCTCCATGAGATCTAAGCCCCCTCTCAATTAGAGGTAGAGTGGGCGTCACCATCCCAGAATCCTCAGGACTGGGGAATGAACGATGGACTAGAGTAGACTTACTGTTATTCTACTATAGACTTATTGTGATTCCAGCAATGGAAGAACTTTTATCATTGATGTGGAGGCAGTGGCCACTGGAGGTTCTGTGGGGAGGGAGAGAGAAAAAATAGGTGTGATTTGAGGGCATTTTCAGAACTTTGGAATTGTCCTGAATGACATTGCATTGACAGATACAGGTCATTATATATCTTGTCATAACTTACAAAATTGTGCAGGAGAGAGTGTAAACTATAATCCATGCTTAGTGGCAATGCTCCAAGATGTGTTCATCAATTGTAACAGATGTACGACATTAATGAAGGATGTTGTTAATGTGGGAAAATGTGGGAGGGAAACGGAGCGAGAAATATGGGAATCCCCCATATTTTTATGTATCATTTACGTAATCTAAGTATCTTTAAAAAATAAAAAAGTATATTAAAAAATAATAATAAAAGTGGTGAGTTTTCTCTGGCTGATAGAAGAGGAAGTCAGGGATTCAAAGCACAATGCAACTTTGCGGGCTTGAAAATGGAAGGGGCCGCCTGGCAAGGAATGTGGAAGCTATCTCAGGACAGAGAGCAGCCCCCAGCTGTTACCAGCAAGAAAATGAGGCTCTCAGTCCTACAACAAGGAATCGAATTCTCCCAACAACCCGAACGAGCTTGGAAGCAGATTCTTCCCCAGAGCCTCCGGAAAAGAAGGCAGCCCTGCCATCACCTTGATTTTGGCCTGTGAGGCCCTGGACAGAGAAGCGTGCCTGGACTCCTGACTGATGAAAACGGTGAGAGAAAATATTTGTGTTGTTTTAAGCCAGTACGTTTGTGGTGAGTTGTTATGCCGCAATAGAAAATAAACATGGAGGAGTTGCCTCTGGCTTGTATGCACCTGTGCATTTTCTCACTTGACAGTGAGGAAATAGAAAGATTTATGGTCTCAGTGAGGACTAGAAGATATCAGAGCAGGAGGTTGGAAGCTGGGATGCTGGAGACAGTAAAGTTATTGGTGGTGACTAGGTTGAGGTTAGGAAGCATTTGAGGTGAGATGGAGGAGTAGCTTTCAGGAGGCGAAGAGGTCAAGGAGCTTGAAGGCCAAGAGGTCTGACGCATCATTCAAAACTGGCAGCGGTAGGGGTGGAGAGTAATAGAGTGAGGCATGTGGGGAGAGAGGGAGGGTGTGGCCAGGTGACAACCACAGACAGGGGTACCAGGTGGTCCAGTCTGAAGCCATGAACTTCAAAAGAAGGGGGAGAAGTGGTTTTGCTAGGGGCAGGGGAGCACAAGGATCCCCTAAATTGGAGGAAGTGTTTGAGCAAAGAGCCAGGTCCCAGTGAAGAAAAGGAAAAAGAGAAGAGGTGTTATCAGGGACCAAGAAAGTGAGAGGAGTGTTTCAGGAGGGATGTTTGTGGTGACAGGTGCTGAGCTCTAAGTGCTCAGTGGAAGGATTTGGGAAGGTGATGTGTGCAGGGAGGGGGCCGATGGGAGATGTGGTCAGATTAGAGATGTATAGTGCAGACTGGGCCTGGGGACCCAGGAAAGAGGGAGGACCTGGGGGCTTGTGGTGAATGGCGGGTGCATGATGGAATCAGTCCTGGCGTCCCTTAGGGGAGGGTTTCTCAGCCTCAGCACTATTGACATTTGGGGCTGGGTAATTCTTTATGGGTCCCAGCCAGACCTTAAACCCGGGAACTGGGAACAAGCAGCCCCAGAGACTTATAAGAACAGGAATTCCCAGTGGTAGCCCCCTCCCCCCCAAAGTGGATAAAAACCACATGCAAACAGTATAGACAGGTGTCTCTTTCCTGGCATGAAGCGGGGTGCATCGAGCTGCCACCTATCAACCCCTACCTGGAGCAGTTTCGGCCACCCCAGGAGACCTATGGTGGTGGTACTTCTTCCCCTGCTCTTTGGGACTCTGTGCTGTGTAAGTGACAAAGAGACCATCTGTCCTTTCTGGATTCGTAATTCTGTGCCAGTAATAAAGGGATCATTTGCTGAAAGTTTCTGTTGTGCACAGAACCTGTGTTCCCATGATGCACCGTTGCAGCATGGGCTCCACCGGGTAGGGGTGGGGGTGGGGGTGGGGTAGGGAGGCAGAATCGCCCCCAGATTGAGAACCACTGACTTAGAGGAAGATGAGAAACCAGTCAAAGCTGGGTGGGATGGGCCACGGAGTGGTTATTCTCCTGGGAATTCCCTGGTAGCGTGGGGATTAGGAGATGGAAGGGCTAAGAGAATGAGCCGCAGCCTCCTCTGCGGTTGATCTCTTGAGGCTGCTGGGAAGCTGTTGGGCCCAGCACTGTCCTAGGATTTGCTCACTTCCTTACACAGGTGACTGGGATAAGATCCTTGCCCTCCGGGACATAAAGCCAGCCTCAAAATTATGACCTGTGTGACCATTTTTTCCTTGTTCATGGATTTCTCCAAAAGCAGTTTGTTTAATCTACTATAACTGAATAGCAAGACAAACCCAATGAGAGGAATTAAAGAACCTCATTATATATAACTATCCCAAACAGCAGGGCTGAGACTTCCATATGCTAACACCACTCTACGGTTGTATATCACTTTGCCATTGATGAGCTTATTTGATCTTCATAAAAGCTTTGTGAGGTGGAAGAGATAAGGCAGTCAATATTATTCCCACTTTACTTGACTGAAAGGTCAAGTGACTGACCCAAAGTAAGGAAGTAATGAATTGTTCTAGAACCTGAATCTGCCTACTCCATCTCTCAACCTCTTTCTGCAAGTTTCTTTCCTTCAGACCGAAGGCCAATTTGTCATCAACGTATCCATGTTATACCACTTAAAAAGAAGAAAAGGATAGTCCTGGCATAATTCAATTTGAGTGGAGTGTGTTAGATTTACTCCTTAGCCCCTAGTTTAGTATCTTAGCAACCACAGTTACTCAGTGATGACGACTTTCATGCCTATAAAGGACATCCAACGTGCTTTGTGTACTCCTCGGGCTGGATCATAATTTAACTGCAGCTTTGGCCTAAAAACTCTCATGACTCTTTCAGGCCCAGAATCTTATTTTTTTTCACCCTCTCTGCTGCATATATGATGTGTGATATTCTAGCACTTTCTCATTTTAAAGGGAATCGTTTTTAGGAGGAGGATGGTAACAAGAGGTATTTTTCCCTTAAAGGTTGTTTAAGACTAGTAAAGTGATAGGAATTTTCATAGGCACAACTTTTTTTCTGAAGAACAATCTGATGGGGAGTATAAATACCTAAAATACGTCCTCTGTTTGACTTACTAAGTCCACCTTTGGAATCTGTCCTAAGGAAGACAAATCTAAAACGCAGACCAAATTTACACATAAAAAATCTTCATTGCGGTATTACTTATAACAGTGGAAAATGAAAAATAACTTACAAGGCTAATAATTTAGTGGATGGGTTGACTTAAATGTTAGTATAGTCACAAGTATAGTTATGCTTGCACTAGAACAAATCATTTGTTTAGTGGTACAGTGCTTATTATAGTATGTGAAGAGACCACGCAGAATAGCAAAGTATATCCATACTATAAACCCAGCTGTGTAAAACAACATGGATGAGAGGGAAATACACCAAAATGTCAACAGTAGTTGTATCTGGGAGGGAATTGTATTGGTAGTTTTTTCCCTCTTATCCTTATTTTTCATGTTTTCTCAGGTGAGTATGTGCTATTTTTATAATCAGGGGAAAAATCGCTTTGTTAAAGACATTGCTTGTTTACTGAATGTAGGTTCTTCACATACGTCTACTTTGAATAGCTCTAAAAACATGCTCCACGGAGTGGAGAAGTGAGGAATATCTGGGAACCCTTCTGCCACAGGCCTCCCTGCTTCTACCCTTGATTCCCTATAGCCTGTCCTCAACACAGCAACCAGAGGGATGTTCTGAAAATCTAAGGGAGATCATGTCACTCATCTCCTCAAGCTTCTCCAGTGGTTCCCCATCTCATTGAGCCAGAGTCTTCAGTTGACCTGACAAAGCCCTGTGGGATCTGCCCCCATCTCCCCACCACCTTGCTCTCCCCAGGTCTGCTTTAGCTACACTGGCCTCCCTGCTGGCCTTTGAAAAGGCCAGGCACACTTCAGCCTCAGGGCCTTTGTACTGGCTGTCCCCTGTGTTCAGAAAGTTCTTCTCTCCGACACCCATATGCCGCGTCGGTGGCTGTCTGTGTGTTTCCAATCTTTTGCTCTCACAAACAATGCTACAATGCATAACCTTGTATGTAAGCCTTTGGGCAGACATGCAAGTAGATCTGTAGAATACAGTCCTAGAAGTGGATCAGTTTGTGATTTTGTGCACAAATAATATTGCCGTTTGCCTTGCTTTTGGATAGGAGGACATGGGATTATAAAGGTGTCAGTTCTCCACAGGGTAACCTAAGGTTTCAATGTGAGCCCAACCATAATACATACAGCATCATTTTGGGGACATGAAGTCAGTCCGTGCCATGCCTCTGCTCCACACACTCCAATGGCTTCCCACTTGGCTCAGCGAAACGGCCCAAGCCTTTCCATTTGCCCACACGGCCCTCCATGGTTTCACGCTCTATTACTTCTCTGACTACATCTCCTTCCCTCTCTCTCACTCACTTTGCTCAGGGTACACTGGCCTCCCACCTCAGGGCCTTTGCACATACTGCTCCTGCTGGTCTCCCCCTAGATATCTGGATGGCTTGCTCATCTCACCTCAACCGCCATATTCTCAATGAAGCCTGAGTCAACCCCATGACTGTATGCCTCCCCCATCCCAATCTCCTACCTTCCTTCCCTGTTTGGACTTTATCTCCTCACTCACCACACTCTGATGTATACATTTGGCTAATCTATTTTGTTTAAATCTCTCTCTCTCTCACTAGAGAAGAAGCACCATTTGGATGGAGATTTTCCCTGTTCAATTCACTGCTGTATCCACAGTGCTTAGATCACTGCTTGGCACTTAGTAGGTGCTCAGTCCACATTTATTAATCTAAACAAACAGGAGAGAATTGCAAGGAGAACTTAGGGAAAATGATTAATGGGTGAGGAAGAGTGACTAGCTTTACCAGAGTGTAAAATAGGTTATTAAGTAAAAATAATCAAAACAGTTTGATTTCTCAACTAAAAATAGACTGGACAGGAGAACAGAACAGAGTTCAGCAATTGATGTAAATACATGTGAGAACTTAAAATATGCTAAAAGTCACACAGCAGATGAAAATGAGAAAAGATGGATTATTCAATAAATGGTTCGGAAACAACTTTCTAGTCACTTGGAGAAAAATAAGATGGAATCTCTACATCTCTCCTTGTGCAAGATGGATCAGAGATATAAATGTAAAAAAATAAAACAGAAAAAAATTGAAGACTAAAATTTGGGGGAATTAATTTATAATCGCCGGGACAGACTTTATAGGCAAGACGTAAAACTAGGAAGATATGTAGGACAAGATTAATAAATTTTACCAAAAAATAAAAATACTCCTGCAGAGAAAATGACCACAGAGTTAAAAGACAAACGAACACTTGTGAAAAGATGGGGCTAATTTCCTTCAATTACAAAAAGCTCTTCTAAATCAATAAGGAAAAGATAAAGAATCCAACAGAAAAATGCAACAGAACATGAATAAGCAAGGCTCAGAAAAAGAAATCCCAAGGGACAATAAGTGTTGGGAAAAAAAAAACACTTACTCTCATTTATAATTTTAAAAATTCCAATTAAAATAGGAAGCAATTGCATTTTTTTCGACATCAGACTGGCAAAGATCCAGAGATTTGGTCACAACTAATACTGGCAAGGAAGAGAAGTAGGCACTCTCACCCACTGGGGGAGGCAGGGTGCAATTTCAAACGCTCTCTTTACAGAGCCTTTTGTCAGTATCTGGGAAAATTAAAATTGGACGAGGTCTCTGAGCCAGCAACTATACAACTAGGAATTTATCCTACAAGACAAACAAGGGAAAAAAGATGTGTGTTCAGAGCTGCACATTGTAGTATTGTTTGCATTAGAAAATAAAAATCTAATTGTCCAATAATAAGGAAGTACTGAATTCAAACAACAGAACATTCTCTAAACATTTAATAAATGATCTGAGGGCTTAGATGGGATTATGTAAAAAGACCTATAATATAAGATACAGTGAATGCAAACAATGCGTGTAGTGTGTTTCCATCTGTGATGGAATAGACAGCTGTATGTATGTATGTATATATGTATGTATATTCTGGAAAGATGTATACACCTTTGGGAGTGGGACTTGGGGAAGCTAAAACTTCACCTCTCATTTTATAGTCCCCTTTATGGTTTTCATTTTTAACAATGTTCATGTGCTACGTTTATGATAAAAATACAAAAACAGGTTAAATTAAACTCTAAACAATGGTCTTAATTGTAGAATACTTGAGGTTCAACTATGGAAAATAGTTTATTCTCCGTTCATGTTATCTTTGCTAGCAATAACAAAAAGAGGGAAGCGGCTGTGGCTCAATCAGTAGGGCTCCCGTTTACCATATGGGAGGCCCCGGGTTCGGTTCCCAGGGCCTCCTGGTGAAGGCAAGCCCGCCCGCACGGCGTGGTTAGCTGACCCAGCGAGCACAAGCAGCAAGGGGGGGATAAATGAATAAATAAATAAAAATCTTTAAAAAAAAAAAATAAATAACAAAAAGAGCTTTGCGGAGGGTGGAAGCTGGAATCACAAAATAATCTGTGAAACAGAGACCTGGTTGAAGTCCATGAGGTCAAATGAGGTTGTCTTCATCTCCCAACTACAGAAACATTTCCATTTTCTGATCAAAAGACATGGATGATTAGCCCTACTCATACTGCTGTCAAGAGAGCTACGTCTGCATTATGAATCTACTACTTGCTGGGAGGTGACCGTCTATCAGTTATTAGGCTGTATACGAGGCAAACCCTAAATAACAGTGGTTTTAAACGAGATAGAGGTTTTTTTCACTTTCACAAAAAATAATTCCAAAGCTGAGCACTCCAGGGCTGATATAATAGCTCTATGATCATCAGGGAACCAAGCCTTTTTTACTTTCTGCTCCATTCTCCTAGGAAGTGGCTTCCATGTCAAAGTTACCTCATGATTCAAAGTGGCAGCTGGAATTCCAGCCATCATGCCAGCATTCCAAATAGCAGGGAGGTGGAAGGGAGAAAGGACAAACAGGCCAACTCTTGATTGATTTAGCTTGCTTGAAGTAGCCTCCTAAGAAATCCCACACTACGCTTCTGCTCAGCTCTTTTTGACCAAAACTTGGTCACATACCACACTTAACTGCAAGGGAGGCTGGGAAATGTGGTCTCTTAGCTGAGCACATTATTACCCTGAATAGACCCAGAATTCTGTTACTAGGAAAATGGGGGAAATGGACATTAGGTGGCAATCAACAGCCCTTTCCTACTCTGCAAGTCTCAGTTTCATCTGCAAAAGAGGGCTAATATCAGGATTTTCAGGGTTGATGTCAGGCTCAAAAGAAATAGTGGATGTAATGTGTACACTCCATCAGTACTAAGTGCCTTCCTTTCCCTTTTCCTTACTGACTTTCACAGCCATTATTTCATCTGAGAAAGCAAGCAAGAATGACGGCAATATCATTTTTCCAGTCTGCATCCTGAGCTTTCATTTACATTTGGTATGTTTGATTAAATCCTAGCTCAAAGAAAAGGATTGTCTGCAACCCTCTTTGTGTGAATATTGTTGACCTTTTTGGTTAAGGCTTCACGATTGTTTGGTCACATCTTAAATGCTGAGAGAGCTCTGCAGCATGACAGTGTGAATTAGGTGGGTCGCATTGGGATGCCGAGACTTGTGGGCAAATTCTTCGAAACAGGGAGGTGCGAGGAAGTGGCTGGAAACATGGGCTGTGGCGCCAGGATTCTGGCTGCGACTTTTACCTCAGTCCATAGTAGCTCTATGACTCCAGGGAACTTATCCTTCTAGAAATGTGATGAAAATAGGACTCACCTCACAGAGGTGCCGGGAGGGTAAAATGAGATAATGCAGGCAAGTTACCTAGTCCAGTGCCCAGCACACAGTAACCCCTCAGAAGGCGGTGTTGGTTGTTTGCAGGGGGACAGGGACTGTTCTCCCCTCCTCCTAGCCCATAATGAGAGAAAGAGTTTCCATTCCATTTTCAGGGGGCATGGTAGGTAGAGCTCTAAGATGGTCCCCAAGATTCCTGACCCCAGATGTACATGCCCTGTAAAACCTCCTCCCCTTGAGTGTAGGCAGAACCACTGGATATGATGGGATATTACTTCCATGATTAGGGTGTGTTATATGGCAAAAGTAAAGGAATTTTGCAGATGTGATTAAGGCCCCTAATCAGCTGACTTTGAGTTAATCAAGAGGGAGATGACCCGGGGTGGGCCTGACCTAGTCAGGCGAGCCCTGTAAAAGAAGACGTCTCCTGCTGGCTTTAAAGAAGCAAACTTGCCACGTCGTGGAGAGGGCTGCATGGCAGGGAATTGCAGGAAGCCTCTAGGAGAATAGCCCCTGGCTGACAGCTAACAAGAAAACGGGGACCTCGGTCCTACAACCACAAGGAACTAGGAGTCTGCCAACACTCAGCGAGCTTGGCTCTGATGAGAATGCGGCCCAGCTGACACCTTGCTTTCGGCCTGGCGAGACCCTGAGCAGAGAACCTGGTTACGTTGTGCCTAGACTCCTGAACCACAGAAACGGAGATAATAAATTTGTATTGTTATAAGCCGCTAAGTTTGTGGTAATTTGTTAGGCAGCTATAGAAGACTAGTCCTGGAAATGATTTTGCTTGGGTTCCTCTAGAAACAGCGGTCAGCACCGGCCCCCATGCCAAATCCAGCCCACTCCCTGACTTAAAAAAAAACAACAATGAAACTTTTATTGGAACACAGCCATACCCAAATAAAGTTTTATTGGAACACAGCCTTGTCCATTTGTTTACTTTTGTGCAGCAGTGCTAGCGTTGAGTCCTTGTGAAAGAGTGTCTGACCCACAATGCCTAAAGCATTTACTGCCTGGCTCTTTACAGAAAAAGTTTGCTGCGCTCTGCTCCAGAAGACGACCCTGAGTTAAGTATTCGAGAGCAAATAGTTTCCTTGGATAGGGGAGCGAGGAAATGACACAGATATGGGAAGACAATGATGAATGTTGCATTATCGAGCCAGCTACCACTGTAAGCGACTGGAGCCTCCTCCCCACAGAAAACTCTGGGAAATGGCAGAGAAAGCTCACCTCTGCGTCATCCACGTGGTGGGCAAGGGAGGTGGGTTAGTTAGCCACAGCTCCCGTCAGCCATTGGTTGGGGGCTGCAGCTTCTGGGGTCTTAGAAATGGGGATACAGGCAGCTGGAAGTGGTGAGTCCTGTGGCATAGAGGCAGGGCAGGAACGGGGTCTGCCACAGGAGGGACAAGCATGAGTGGACAGCTCCAGCTTCTCTCCGCACTCTTCTTCCCCTACTTGCCCCTCCCCAGGCAAGAAGGAGAGACAGGTCTACTGGGTGAATCTAGTAGAAGATGAGCCTGCTTGGCTCAGGGTTTCTTGGGTTACTTTTCTTCCAGCTTTGCCTGCCCACATAGAGGGTCCATTGGTTTGCTCTTCACGATGAGAGGAGCTTCTGGGGTGGGCTCTGCCACCAGAGCCAGAGACGCCTGCAGTTTAGGTTCACGTCAGTGGCAATGTGTTGGGAAGTCCATCTGGCCCTGGATTTAAAGCTACGTTCTTCAATCAGCTTCTCGGTGACAAAGTGGACATTTCCATCTCCATTGGTGGGACTCCTGGATTTATTTCTCAATTGGTCCTGAATTGGGTGGAAAAGACGGTTGTGGTTTATTAGGCTCTTAAAGCCCACAGCTGATCACTATTACTGTGACTGGCACACTTTTCTTTGGTTCTTAACAGAATCTAATCCATTGTGAAAGACTGCAACATAATGGGTGGCTTGTGGTAATATCTGCTCAGTGCATTGTGTTCCCTTATATAAAACAAGCCTAAGTACAGGGTTTAGAATGTTGTATCAGAAATCTGCTTTTCCAGCTAGTACACAAAAGTGCTTTTCTGGAAAGATGACAGAGAAGCGCTGTGTACTGGAAAATGCTCCTGATGGATTAATACTCTTCTCTTCAGAACTTGGGCAACAATGGCCTTTTGTGGCCTAGAAAGACACGCTATATTATAAAAGCAGAAATAGCAGATGTGTGTGTCCACCCTAAAAAGAGACTTGCACAGGGAGTGCCCTTTACCCCAGGGAAAGCGGAAGGGAGCCGCGGATGGGAGAACAGTCATGCCTTTTTTATGGTTTCTTTGTAGGAACTTGATTCTTATACCCATTCACTTTTTGCCTCATGCATGGTTCTACTGAGATGCTCTGCTACTTGTGTGGTTTCTACTTGATAACTTCCATTTCTACTGGACTTTAAAAAGGCTCGAAACATCTCATGAAATGGCCCCACCAGCAAATAGAAAGAAAAATGGCTACATCTAGGGAAACAGACAAATCGGAACAAGCACATTATTAGACGTGCGATCAAGGTGGGCAGAGGAGGTGAGCTGGCAATCAATGAGGGGAGGAAGTCGCCACAGCCACCCGCCGCCTTGACTGTCCTGACATGGGGCCCTCTCACCGTGTGGCTGGCAGCTGCATGGATCAGATAGGGTGAGGTGCGGCTCTGGGGAACCGAGACCCCAAATCATAGCTGCTCAGGAAGAGAGAAAGTGGAAAAAGGCTGGAGGGGGTGGTCCAGAGCTGGGGTGGCTGCTGTGCTCCACCGAGTCTTCAAGGATCTCGGCTCATTTCATCTCTGGTCTCAGATGGAGGTCACAACCCCAGCCACCACTGAAGCTCACCAGGCAGGGGAAGGGATGAAGAAGAGAACTCAGCCCTGGACATGTGCCCGTGATTTGAAGGGAGGTGCCTGGCAGCAGCTGCGGGCCTCCATGGGCCAGAATGTAGTCACATGGCCACACCTAGCTACAAGGAGGCTGGGAAATGTAGTCTTTCTATGTGCCCAGCTGAAAAAATCAGGGCTTCTACTACTTTGAAGAAGGGACATTGCATATTAGGGGACAGCCAGCAGTCTCTGCCACTATGAGCCAGACAGCAATCACTGGAATGTGCCCTCCATTTGTTGTTTCCAAATGCTGGTCCTTAGGACCAGTGCCAATTCCCAACAAAGGATTCACTGGGCTCTGTTGAGATGTAGACAAGTTTAGGCAATGGGGTGAGTTTTTCCCAAAGATTTCTTTAAGGGACTTTCCTTTATTCTGCCTTCATCCTGCCACTATGCCCTATGGACTTTATAGTGGTACAATGTTTCGTTTCTGAAATCACGATGGGACTATGTGAGCTGTCAGCTGCCCCTGTGTCCTTACTCCTAATGTATTTCCATTCTAGGAAACCAACTGCACCTACACCAGGAAGCCTGAGCGCTCCCAGGTCCCCTTTCCCATGGCTTTGTAGTTGCCTGTGTACTTGTGTAGTGGGTACTAATTGTGTTTTCGAGCACAGGTGTGCAGAAATGTAACCTTACTTTGCTGCGATTGAGGCTGATTTCTGTTTCAATCCTCTGTTCAGCAGAGTGGTAGAAACTTGGTTTCATTTCTCCAGGACTCCCCCCTTTTTCATAGGGCTGTGTCTAAGTTTGGGGTGGGGGTCCATCTGGTCAGTGAGCACTCTCTTCGCCTGGGCATCAGCTGAGATGCCCTCTTCCCACGTGACTCTCAGTTGCCATCCCGGGGGCTGCTGCTAGGCCGTCCCTTGTTGCCATTTTCAAGAGCCCCATCGGCCAGGCTTTCTCTTAGCTCTCCGGGCTCCTCTTGGGGACTTGGGGGTGACCTGGTTTGTTCTCACTGTGCTAGGCCACGAGAACGTCTGTGGAGCTCTCGGGGGCACTGCCCACTTCGGCCACCCTCAGGCACCAGGTCACGCCCAAGCCAGGCTGCTCGAGATTCCTCTGCCAGAGACCACGAGCCCCTATCTTCTCTAGGTCTTTCCTCCACCCTGGGATTTGACCCAGGATGCAAGACACAAGCCTCCTCTAGGACACCACAAACCCGTGTTTATTAATGAGAAGGCTCTTGGCTGCAAGTCAAGTGGCTTAAAAGTATGGATTGAATCATCTTCTATGACAAGCAGGCGGGAGTGGACAGGCTAATTGAGGTGCTCAGCTCTGCAAGTCTTCTCTGCCATTCTCTTGGCTTTGCCCTCTTAGCCATAAAATACTTGCTGTAGCTCCAAGCATCACGTTCTTACATGACCTCATTCAAAGCAGGAGGGAGTGGGTCTCCTTCTCTCAAGGAGGAAAACACCTTTCCAGAAACCTTCCCCTTAACAGCTCATTGGGCAGAACCGGGCCACGTGGCATCCCCTGACCCACCCGCAGGCAAAGGGCAGGATTAGCAAGGCTCATCCCCTGTGGCTCAGCACACTGTCACCCAACATCTGAACAATATCAGGGTTCAGGACAACCAATGATGTCTGCCACGGTCCTGTCTGTCCTCTCTTTGCCCCAGGCTCTTCTGTGGGGTGGGGGGTAGGACCCCACATAGACCTATGCGTATATATCTGACAAATGCCCTCCCCCAGGGAACATCTGGGGGAGAGGAGAGGCCAGGAGAGGGTGGCAAAGCATCGGTTTAATTGATCTCATTTTCTCCATTATCTGTCGCAACTTCATGTGAGTTCATCTACCTCTCCTGAGCGAAAGACTTTTGAAACGCAAAAGCCAAAAGACGACACGTGTTTTCTCTCTTTTCGTGTCTCATCCCTTCCCTGGGTTACTGAATGGCTGAGTGGGGGCAGGGTTACAGAGTCTTTTCTCCTCACACTCATCTCCGTCCCTCGGTAGACGGCAGCTCCTTGACGGCACAAGCTTGGTCTTGGATGCCCAGCACCTGGCCCAGGCCCAGGCACACAGGAGGTGCTTAATAAACACGCACTGAAGGATACAGGGCCTCACCCAGGGGCAGCAGAGGGAGCTGTCGAAGGAGCCAAGAGATGTGAGCACTAAGCTTTGCATTCCCGAGTCCAGAGAGATGATATCTCAGGCCCCCAGAGGTTTCTGGTTTTCCTGAAAGGGAATAACTAGGTCAGGAAAATGAGGCACACTAGCTTAAGTAGAATATTATTTGAGTCAATACAGGAGTAACAGACTATGTATGTTTCAAGAGAGGGCATGACAACAAAGTTCAGATGTTGGAAACTGTTCAAGTGGAAGGCATTGGCTGCAGTGCTATGACAGCCAAGAGAAAATGGTAGAACTGGGGTCTAGAACTCCTTGGATCGATGCCAATTGTTATAATCTAAGAGTAGTTTGAGAGCTAAAGATTACCTACAAAGAGCAAAACTCTTAACAAAGAGGATTTGGGAGGGGGGGGGACTCAGAAAAAGAGTCGAGATGCCCAACAATCAGAGGTATGAGATTTAGTAAAAAATTGCCTTCTCACTGTAGACAAGACCGTCTTTGTATTGCTTGGCATTTTTTTCTAACAGCTTTATTGTGTTTTAATTCACACACCATACAGATTGTCCTTCTAAAAGGTATGATTCAATCGTTCTTAGTATGGTCACAGAATTGTGCTGCCATCGCCACCAGGTAATTTTAAAACATTTTCATCATCCCAAAAAGGAATCCCATCCTAATTAGCATTCACATCCCACTTCCCCCGCAATCCCCCCAGCCCTTGGCAACCACCAATCTCCTTTCTGTCTCTATGGATTGGCCTATCCTGGACATTTTATATAAGTGGAATCGTACAATATTTAGACACTGCACGTGGCTATGGATGTCATCATCCTCATGAGCAGCCACGTTACAGTTAAATAGACTAGAGAGATGGACATTTGTCATGAAATGGACACACTCCCATAACCATGCCACTGTCCAGTCGAATATAAATAAATAGATGGGATCTGACTGTTAATTTCTCTAGTAGACTAAGCCATTTGAAAATGAACACTAATGTGGGACGACTATGTTTTTTTGCCTGGCAGTATTATTAGTGGTTTTTCAAATTGTTGTTCCTGATCTTTCTTTTGGCTCTTCCCCAACTCACAAATTCAAGCCATGCCCTTCTGTGCTCATTGCTGAGGGAAGAGGTGGAAGGCGGAAAGGAGGGCAACAAAGAACCTCTTTCTGGCTTTTAAATTTCAAAAGCATAGCTCTTAGGCTGGCTTGGTGCAGAGTTGGCAGACGGACCCTGGTTGCTGGTCCTGCTGAGGAATGGAACACACCGGCCGGGGGCTGCATCCTCCGGGAGGGAGGGGTGCCTGGATGTGATTTGCACCAAGATGCTGCACGCACCAGCGGCAGCCTTGCCCTTGGCCGAGAACAGAAAGAGTTAAGCTTAAGTAATAGCTTTGGGAGAATCCTTGAGTCCGAATTAGGCTTCACCCACAGACTCTCGCCCTCAGACATCAGAGAGACTCACAGAGGTGAGCTCATATCCTTTCCCCCTTTAAAGACATCTGATTGCTTCTTGATGCGTAGAGTACAAAATTAAACTCATGCAACTCCTACCCTACAGCTCAATGGACTCATCCAAGTCACCTGGCGAGGAGACAACGATGGGAAATGGCCATCCCAGGGAATGGAGAGGGCCTGCATCTGCAGGCAGGATCATCCCACCCACCATATCCATGGGATATAAGCCCTCTCTCACTTGGAGTTGGAGTGGACATCACCATCCCAGTCGCCTCTGGATTGGGGGAAGAACTATGGACTAGAGTGGACTTGATGGTATTCTCTTGCTCACATATGGTGATTCTTGCAATGCAAGAAATTATAACAATGAGGTGGAGCCAGTGGCCACTTGACAGTTTTTTGGGTAGGGAGGGGATGAGCAGTTGAAATACAGGGGTTTCTTTGGGAGTTGGAGGTTGTCCTGAGTACTGTTGTGGCAATGGATGTAGGCCATTTTAAATCAGCACACACCACTCAGAACTGAGTGGGAGAGAGTGTGGTCTACAGTGTGAACTGTGGTCTATGGTTGGTGGCAAGGCTCCAGGAGGTGTAAGTTCATTGAGGTTGGTGGGCCACACTATGGGAGATGTTTGTGTTGGATGTGGTGGGAGGTGTGGGAGGTGGGCAACATGGGAATCCGAGTGGGTTCCGTATAATATTTTAGGTAATCTAAGCACCTCTTAAAATATATGTATATATATATATAAAAAATAACATTTTTGTAAGCAAATACACATATATGCATATATATTTATATATCATTTTACAAATGTTTGTATGTATTGTGAGAATTTTGATTTTTACCCATAAAAAAAAAAAAAAAAAAAATTAAACTCATTTCCCCACATGTAAAAACTTTCCATGCCCGACTGCAAACTTGCGTTATACAATAGCACTTTATGTGTGAAGGAAATGTTCTGTTCTGCACTGTCCATGTGAAGATTGAGCACCTGAAATACAGCTAGCGTGACCGAGGAACGGCATTTTTAATAGCGTTGAATTTTAATTAATTTAAATTAAGTGTCACAAGCGGCTAGTGCCTACTGTATTGGATGTTCAAACGTCGAACATTTCCACCATGGCAAAAAATTTTCTGGACTGTGTTGTAGCCCTGAGACCAGGATTTGGAATTTATTTCGAGGTGGCCTCTAAAGGGTCTGCTGTCAAGCATGTCCATGCTGTGGGCAACTGGAGCTGAGCCATGTTGGGGACCTCTGGGAACCAGGGTAGAGCACACCCCTGAAGAATCGTCCCATCCCAGAGGGAAAGGCAGAGTTGGTGTATTTATGTGCCAGTTCCCACGGGTCGTTGATCGAGGGCTGCTCCCAGGGAATGTCCATTCTTGAGCACTTCCACCTGGCCAGAGCATGGGCGGAGAAGTCTCTTGTGGCCAGGGAGCCTTCAGGCAGTCACAGAGGGGGCAGAGGAGGGCTGGCAGGAACAGAGTGCACGGATTTGTAGGGTCTGAGAGAATATGGGCAGGACACCAAGAAAGCCTGCCCCCTCCAATCTCCTGACCCCAGTCTGCTCTCCAGATACAACTGTGATGTTTCATGCATATCCTTAGAGCCATTTTTGCATATCTAAATATGAATACATCCAATAAACATAAATATACATGTACTCTTTTTTTTTTTTCATTTATACAAATGGGATCATCCCATATATACTCTTCTTCTGCACTTGGTTTTTTGCACAAAATAATATATCCTGGAGCTATTCCATCAGAGTCATTTCTTTAATTTCCTCCGCCCGGCTGTCTTTGTCACGAACAAGTTCAAATAGATTTAGAGAGAAAAGGAGCTGCAATGGCTTGGCTGAAAGAATGCAAAGAGACTTGTGTTTAGCTTATGGATTTGAAAGGCAAGCTGTTTGTTGAGACTGCAGAGCGTGGTTCAAGGCATTTCAGGATGGCGTGAATTTCCTGTTAAAAACAAGTGGGAATTTGCCTGGTGATAAACTCAGGCGGTGTGTGGGCTGATTAGACAATAGAGCGTGCAATCAGTAGATTAACCTCCTAGGATGAACAGCAGCCCGTGGAAAGCAGCTGCCGCCAAGCTAGGATGTCCCCAGCAGGTGCTACACATAGGCATCAGGAGACCAGGTTTTGGGCCCCAGCCTGGTCCTTGACTTGTGTCATTGTCGAAGCTTCTTGCCATCTCAAGGCCTTCATTTTCTTGTGTATTAGATGAGGATGGTAAGGCCTGTCCTACTTGCTCAGTGTGTGCACTGGTAGGGTTTGCAAACCCAAGTGCCTTCAGGGATCATGCAGGCAAGTATAGGAATCAAGTGAAGCTGTTCTAAGTAGTAGGGAGTAGTGGGGACTATGGCTAAGAGGATAAATTATACACACACATACACAATCTTCCAGGATTAAACATTTAAACAAATACTATCCTGGCCAAGCAAAGCATGTCATTAGCTAAGAGTTTGCATCCTACAAATTTGATTTATGCAAATTTATGAGCCTCAAGTCTACTGACTCTTGTGCAAACCATGTTCTCCTACTTCAGTAGTCCCTCCATGTGGCAGTCAGGAGAAGCTAGATCGGGCTGTGGGACCAATTCTAAAATGTCAGTGGCTGTAAACAGCAAAGGTCTATTTCTTGCTCACGCTACATGTCCATTGGCCATGGAGCTGGGGTCGAGCCTCTGCATGCTCACCCAAGCAGCCTGGTAGAGCCCACCATCCGGGGCATTCTGTCATCCCAATGCTGGCCGCACTGGGCCTGAGAAGGGCAGGGCAAACTGCACAGGTTCTTAAAGGCTTTGGCTTGCATTTCACGGGACCCATGGCTCGGGCACCCTAAGGGAGTGGAGAAGTGCAGCTCCAGTGCGTGTCTGTGCACAGCGCTGATGACCCACATGCTCCCTCAGACAGTCTACCAAACTGTGCTGTGCTTTCCTCTTTTTCTACAGTCACTGGATTCAGACATTCCCTGTCGGGCTCGGTTCTTTATCTCACCATAGCTCCAGCAGCAGCAGCTTCTGCTGGAACCAGGGGACCTTAGCTTGGAGTCCTGGTGCCAACATTCTCTGGCAGTTTTTTTGTTTTTTTTTTATCTCAACAAACAGACAAACACACTGATGGGAAGCTATACATGCACATAGTTTCAAAGTCAAATAATCCTGCAAGACAGACTCAAAACAGTAGTAGTTCATACCCCCATCTCTCCACAATTGATTTCACTCCCCAGAGGCCACCATTTTCAGATGGTGGTAAATGCTACGGGGAAAAATAAAGGCAGCAGAGGGGTTGAGGAGTGCCCTGTGGGGGGAAGGGGTTGCAGTTGTAGACAGAACATTGAGAAGGTGACATGTGAATAAAGGACGGTGGAGTGACTTATGTGGGTGCCTAGAAGGTGAGCTGGGGCAGGGAGGGAACATGGCTGGGGTAAGCACCCAGGGGTGGGAGTGCACTTCCAATGTTCATGAGCAGAGGACTCCCTGGGGAGCTCATTAAAAAGCAGATTCTGATTTAGCAGTTCTGGGGAGGAGCCTGAGCCTCTGCATTTCAACTGAGCTCTAGTGATTCTGATGCCGCTGACCAGGAAAGAGTTCGGCAATCAATGTGGCCAGAGCAGAAGGAGAGAGTGAACTGACATCAGAAAGATAACAGGGGCCCATGTCCTGCCACGCCTTATAGGCCACCGGCAGGACCTGAGCTTATACTGTAAATGAGATGGGGGCAGAGAAGTGACGTGATCTGGCTAATGTTTTCAAAACACCTCTCTAGGAGCTGTGTTGAGAATAGCCTGCAGGAGGGCCAGGCACATTAGGAAGCTATTGACCTCATCCAGGTGAGAGATGGCGATTTGGACAGGGAGGTAGCAGTGGGAAGGGGGGAAGAAGGTAGAGCCCGCAGGATTTCCTGATGGATTGGGTTGAGGAATGAAAAGGAAGAGTTGTCTGAGCATCTGGAAGGATGGACTTGCCATTTCTACCCCATCTGGCACATCCATCTTCTCCCTCCAGTTCCACTGTCACTTTCCTGGCTCAGGCCCCATTAATTCTCATTACTGTAATCGCCTTCCAACAGATACTGCTAACATAGTCTTCTTCTTGAGGAACGGCTTCGTTCAGCTCCAGCCTTGATTAAAGACCTTGTCGTCCACAGTCCAGCACAGAGGACCCTTCAGAAACTGGCCCTTTCCCACACTTCTTCGACATCATCATTCCCCTCCGTGAACCCATTGCTCTAGCCTTCTTCCCATCATGACATGCGTGGCATGAAGGATGATGTTCCCCTATACCATCCACTTCCTTGAACTGTGAGAGATTTGCCAACCCTGGCACGGCAACTCTAATGCCATTTTCTCTCCTGTGCAAGAACTTTTATCTACTTTTGTGCTACATACTTTAAGAAAAATGAACTGTTGGCAAACTTTGTTCCTTTACTATTGTTGTATTAAATTACTTACGTTGGGGCTACTTGATGTGGGGTCCACGGAACGGTAGCATTGGCATCACTTGGGAGCTTGTTAGAAATCCAGGTTCACAGGCCCTACCCCAGACCTCCTAAATCCGAATGTCTGCCAGTGGGGCCCAGGAATCAGTGTGTTAATGAGCTTTCCAGGTGAGTCCTACACACGCTAAAGTTTGAGAAGTAGTGACTATTATCACACCTCCAACTGAACACCACTAGATTCCTTACGGCGTATCCGAGAAGAGCCGATCTAGCCCAGTAGGCCTCAATCCTGGCCACATGCTAGAATCAACTGGGGAGTTTTAAAATAAATCCCAATGCCTGGGCCCCAGTGCCCCAGATTCTGCTTTAATTGGGCTGGGCAGGATCCAAGTGATTCTAACACGCAGCCAGGTCTGCGAACCCTGTGAGTCTGGCAGATGGAGCTACATTCTGTTTCCCAGGCACAACCAGATTTTCCTGCCTCATGCTGCTCTCTCTTTCTGGAGTGCTCATCCGTGCCATCTCCATACTGCCAAGTCTGGTCCATTCTGGCCAGCAGAGCCCATCCACAACTCGTCCTCTGAAGGGCTGCAGTAGCTCATCCGTACCTTTCTCAGCTCACAAACTCTTTCCTACCTTTATGCATCACGTAAATGTATTATTTTTCCATCTCTTACTACACAGTGTTTGCTGTAATCTCCATTTCTGATCCGTTTTCTATCTCCCGGTGACCTAGAAAATGGTGAATGCTTAGTAAATGTTCATTATGAAAGAATGATTTGTGCCGCCTAGGAGAGAATTCGCTTTGTATGGAAGCCACATGGGTGGCCGCTTATGGAGCATGTGGCCAAATAAGACCCCTACATGGTTCTCCTTGTGCAAATGAGGCGTCATTCAATGAAAAGCGTTTCTCAGCCTGGGGCCTATTCTGTGGGAAAACGGTTCTTTGGCCAAAAAAGAAAATTGGGAAACGTCACAAGCGCCATGGTTTCTGCACACCACTCTCCAAGTGCTCCTGCTCCCCCTGGCCACGTCTTCGCAGCCCTTTTCCCCAGCTACTTTTCTTTCTACTTATGCTTCAGAGATTGGGTTCTCTCAGTGGTAGAACTTTCCTCCCTTTACTTTGAACCTTTATAGTCTCCCTAAGAGGTTCATTCTATTCCCATGGAATCCACTACCACGAGTAGACCCACAGCTGGTAAATTCCTGCCTCTGCTCCAAACTTCTCTCCTGGTGCAGAACTGGTTATTTAAGTGCCCACTGGACTGTCCTGGTTCAGTCCCCTGCAACTACAGGGAAATCCCCCTTCTTTCCTTTCATCTTCTTGAATTCACTAGCTCAGTCAAAGGTGACTTTTCCTCAACCTCTCGAGCTGGAAACCTGGGGCTGGCCCATCTTTTCCTTCCTCACCCACCATATCTGGGTGGTGGGTATAGCACAGAGGCCGTGAGTTTGGAAATATCTGAAGTCGGAGTTCAAATCGTCACTCTTTGCGCTTACTAGCTCTCTGGCTTTGGGCAGGTTGTTTGCTTCTCTATCTGGAACATGAGGACTTGACCTCTGGATGTTGTGTGGGGACTGAAGAAGGTATTGTCTGGGAAGTGCTCAGCACATAGCAAGCACATTTCAGTACGCTCTTATCACTGAGCACACACGCCCTGTCCATATGAGGCGCCTACGTAGTGGCAGGAAACACCACCAGTCTATCGCCTTCCAGTTCTGGAGGTTAGAAGTCTGCAGTGGGTCTTACGGGGCTAAAATCCAAGTGTTGGCAGGGCTGCGTTCCTCCTGGAAGCTCAAGGGCAGAAGCTGTTCCTTGCCTTTTCCAACTTCTAGAAGCCACCTGCATTCCTTGGCTCATGCCTGTATCACTCTGAGCTCTCCTTCCCTCATCGTGTCTCCTTTTCTGATCCTCCCCCCTTCCCTCTTTAAAGACCCTTGCGATGACATTGGTCCCCCCTATATAATCCAGGATGATCTCCCCATCTCAAGATCCTTAACTGAATCACATCAGGAAAGTCCCTGTCACCTTGTAACCTGCCATATTCACAGGTTCAGGGAGTTAGGACATGGGCATCTTCCCCTGCAGGGCCTGATTCTACCAACCGTCCCGTCGCTAGGACTCACCTTGATACCCAGGCCTTGCCCCCTGTTTTCTATCTAACTTCCCACTCTGCTCCAGGCTAACTCTCAACTCAATTAAATCTAGCTGGTGAGGAGGAAAATCACTGTTTGAAGATCTGCATATTAGTAAATATACGTTCTCCCGGTATGTCTAGGCTTCTCACTTGTGTCCAGAGCAAACCTTCTCTGGTCCCCTCCCCCCTTCTTATATTATTTCCTGCCCTTAGCTGACAACACAGTTTAAAACCTCTTACCCAAGCAGCCCTAAGCTTCTTCTACCATCCTAGGTATTTAACTCGCTTGGAATAAAATCCCCAAAGACCTGGATTTGTACAGGAGCACTTGCCTTTCTGTCCCAAGCTCTAAACCTCTGGTTATTCTCAGGGTTGAAAAAGGATTCCTTTCTAAAGGACAGGCGGGAAGCCAAAATGCACTCTGTCCAGGTGCAACCCTGGGCCTACCCAGGCAATTTTTTAAATCTATGGGTACTGCTTTAGGGTACATGTAAAGTACATATAAATATTCTTTTTTTCTAACCATATAAAAACATAAAAGGCAAAATGTGCAAGGATCATCTGGAAGTAGCTAGAACTTTCCGGGGACCTCTTCCTCCGTGGGAGCCCAGTGTATCTCATTTTAAGGCAATCTTCAATGTGGAGTTTATACAAAACAGTAGTCGTTGAAAAGCTTCAACATCCATAGGAACCACTGTAGAGAGAGAAGAAATAATATAAGTGAATACTGATGGGGAAACCAAGTATTGCAGCTCTTGGTACCACACCCTGAAGGACTGAAAAAAAATGTAGTGTCCAGAGGGGCATGATAGGGCAGGAGACTTTGTGAATTATATAAAATGGAAACAATGAAAGAAATTGGGGATATTTATCCTGGAAAGGAGAACCCTCAGAGCCAATTGTTTTCAAGGATTTGATGGCCTATCGCATGGATGAAGTCTTAGACTTACTCTGTCAGTCAAAAGAGAAACAAAACAAGGCGGTCCTCGTCCTGAAGTTGGTACAGAGGGTCCCCTATTGAGTGGGTTCATTAAAGTTCCCACCAACTCTGTGATTCCAAAAGTCAGCCGGCCAGGGCAAATGGCCTAGGAGTCACACAGGAGTTCAGGGGCAGAGCTAACACAAGAATCTTAAGCCTGTGCTCTAGCAGGGACATTTTATGAGCTAGCCTGTGGAGAGGAACAAAAAAGGGGCGTGGGAGATGGCTTGCAAAATGGAAGCAATAATTCCTCCCATCCCTGAGGTCACACTCCCTTGCAATGTGACTTTGGCGCTCCTCCCTTCCAGAGGAGGAATTTATTTTTCCACCCCTTGAATCTGGGCTTGACCATATGCCTTGCTTCGGCCAATGTGAAGAAAGCAGAGTCTTGAAAAGTGCTTGACCACCAGGGGCGTGCCATCCTTTGCTGCTCTGGGGACTTTGGGGTTACCACCAGGTGAACAAGCCCAGGCTAGCCTGCTGAAGGCCCGTGGCCCGGTTACCCCCGTTTCTCCAGCAGATAACCACATGACAGCCAGCTCCAAATCCCAGGTATGTGAGTGAGGCCATCCTAGACCAACCAGCCCCCAGCAACCCCATCAGCTGACTGTTGCTACATGAGCGAGCCCAGGCTAGACCCACCCGGCTGAGCCCAGCCCAGATTGCTGATGCTCAGAATCATGAGCTAATAAAATGCTTGTCTTAAGCCACTAAGTTTTGGGGGTAGGTAAAATGATGGGTATCTTTTCTGTTAAAAGCATCATAAAAAGCATGCATTTCAAGGATCCTGGAGACAAGAAGTAAATTAATAGTCACGAAGAGTTTGAAAGTCAGGAGGAAACTTGAACTATGAAGAAAAAAGCCCACTGCAGCTGTGTGGCCCTCAGCATGTTGTTTATTCTCACTTTGAATGGAATTTCTCATCAGAAAGTTGGGGCTCTTGCTTCACAAGGCTGCTATGAGAAATGAAGCAGGTAATGTGTGTGAAGTGCCTGGTGCTGTAACTAACACACATTAGGCATCTAATAAAGGTTGGAGCCCTACTTCACTTTCCCTCCCATCTCTTCATTCTGGTGGCATAGATGTCAGATCCTATAACACTCAAAAGAAGAAAAAAGCTTTAGAAAGTTTTTCTTGAGAAAAATAAAAACAGATCCCCCCCCCCCCCTTTAGGAAGGTGGAACGAGAGTAACCGATACAAATACAATGAGCAAAAATCAGTATTAATTTCTTCATTTCTACTTTAATAAATTTTTATTTGGGAATTATTTTAGATTTACAGAAAAGTTGCAAAATGGGACAGAGAGTTCGCATTCATAACCACTGTATATTTGTCAACGCTAGGAGAGTAACATTGGTACATCACTGTTCGGTACACACTACACTCGGATCTGGGTTCCCCCTGTTTTTCTACCAATGCCCTTTCTCAGTCCAGGATGCCGTCCAGGATCCCACATTGTGTTTAGTTACCAGGTCTCCTCAGTCTCCTCTGTGACAATTCCTCAGCCATTCCTTGCTTTTCATGACCTTGTGAGTTTTGAAGTGTAGCAGTTAGGCACTGGGAGAATGCCCTCAATTTGGGTCTGTCTGACATTTTTCTCATGATTAGCCTGGGGCTACGAGTTTCCAGAAAACCACAGAAGTGAAGTGCCCTTCTCATCACATCACAGCAGAAACACAGTATTGACATGACTTCTCCCTGATGTTCACCTTGATTGCTGGGCTAAGGTGGTGCCTGCCAGGCTTTTCTGCCATCAGGTGGCTGTTCCCCCCTTTCTGTGCTCTGTCCCTTGGAAGCCAGTCACCAGTCCAGCCCACACTCAAGTTGGGGGGGGGGGCTCAGCAAAGTATCTACATGTATCATTTGCAGTTCCTCTATAAGGAAGAGTTGTCTCTTCTCCCCATTTCTTTCTTTCTTGTTGAATCATTTATTTTTATCAGTATGGACTCATGTATGTTCATTTTTTTAATAAATGCAGTCTGATACAAACCAGAAAATGGTCCTTTTATTAGAAAGATACTAGCTGTTCAGGCATAACCAGAAATTTTCAAGAAGTCAAATATATATATATATATATAGCTATAGCTATAGATATATAAAGCCAGAATTATATATCTAGACCTTTCTGTGACATTTAATACTGTTACTCTCTTTCCTTTAAATTCTATTTCATTAAAAAATGATGGAATTTTCAAACATAAACAAAACTAGAGAAATTAGCCTGATGAATCTCCATGTATCCATCCCCCAGTATCGACAATTCTCAATACTTTGCTGATCTTGTTCCAACTACTCTTCCCCCATGCTCTGCCACTGGAGTACTTTAAAGGAAATCTCGAACATCATATCAGTTCCACTGTAAATCTATTTCAGCCTCTATAACAGATAAGGGCTTAAAAAAAAACCATAACTACAAAACAATTATCACACCTAACAAAATTAATAATTCCTTAATATGCTCCAACACTCAGTCCATGTTCAAATTTATCTAATTATCTAAAATAATGTCTTTCATATAACAGTTAATTTGTTCCATTTAGAAGCCATATAAAGTCCACATATCACTTTTTCTAAGAGTTCTCCCCCCTTCTTCCTCACCGGAATACACACTTTTAAAAAGTCCATTTGTTAAAGAAGCTGGATCAACTGTCCTATAGAATTTCCCTCATTTGGAATTTGGCTGATTGCATCTTCACAGTATCTTTTTTTTTACCGGGAGGTCCCAGGGAGCGAACCTGGGTCCCTCCATATGGGAGATGGACGCCCAACCATTTGAGCCACATCCGTCCCCCCAGAGTGTCTCTCTCTCTCTCTCTTTTTTTTTTTTACTTAACACTCATAATTTTTATTATAACAAAATAAAACATTATATAATGGATTTTTTACCATCTCACCGGCACTGAATGACCCTTCCTCTGCCCTTCTCCACTCCCTCACCAACACTTGCTGGGACAACCCGGTGATTTAGTGTGGGTAAGGAAGTTTCAGGAGGGAACACTCGAACCTCGGTGGACCGGCCCATTTGTCATCATATTGACCACCCCCACAGCAGTAAAAATCACAGGGAAAAAGCACTGGATGCATACATCCCAACTAAAACCTGTCCGGTCCAACATGGAAAACTCCGAAGTGGAAAAGTCGACAGTCACCAGGACCAACAACCCACTGAAAATCAAAATTCATCGGACAAGCTAAGACTAAGGGTGGGGAAGGGGGGGAGGAGATAACAACATCCTGGCAAATAAGTTTGTTCGGTTAACCTCCTATAGCTGGAGATTTGTGTGCCCTTCTCAAGAAAAATTGGAATCAGCCAGACAAAAGCCATGGTGGGGGGGGGGGGTGCCCAGACCGGGGTTCCTAACCATGGTTGTGGAAGTCAGAATTAAAAAAAAAAAAGACTAAGTGAGGTACAAATATATGCCTACTCATCGGATGGGGCTCCAGAGTGCCAAGGTGTTGGCCATTACCATTGTGCCCAATGGGGCTGTGAAACCCTAGCCCCATGGATACAAAAGGACCTTGTAATATCCTTACAGAAAGACAATTACCTAAACAATCAGGTGGGAGCTCAGGACCCAATATGAATTTGAGTAAAAGATGGGTTCAACGCATACTGGGCAGGGGGAAAAATGTGGGGGCTAAGATTATATGTCACAGGATTTGACCCCTGTGCAAAATTTACTATCCAAAGAGGAGTAATAGAAACCCCACCTATAAATCCAGTTGGCCCCAACAAAAACAATTTATTTGCATACAAAGAGCCTAATGTTATAGAACCTAGTTACCCCCTATCTCTAAGAAACAAAAAAAGATGCCAAACATAGTCATAACACCCCCCTCTGGGGAATACTAAATTCTATTTTCAGCTTCCTCAACAATAGCCAACCTAATCTAACTGAAAATTGCTGGCTTTGTTTAAATTCCCAGCCCCCATACTATATGGGACTGAGAACAAATGAAACTGTCAGTGACCCAGAAAGCCCCTTGCACGTCTCCCTGTTCACAGAAAAAGAAGGAAAACTTAAGTGTACTTGGGGGCAGAAGCCCATACTTACCTTGGATGATGTGCAAGGACCAAGAACCTGTTTTGCTTCGCGAGAAGCAGATTTAAATAACTCTGCCTTGTTCCCTCAATGTACCTCAGTCATATATTCGAAGAAAACTACCAAAAGTAAATATTGGGTTGCCCCTAACGGAACCTGGTTTGTGTGTAATAAAGGAATAACCCCTTGTCTGTCTCCATTTACCCTAAAAAATGCCTCAAACCCTGTAATCTGTATCCTGGTGCACATCATCCCCCAGGTCTATTATTACTCAGGACAAGGAGGGTTAAAACATTTTCTCCCCTCCAGAAGGAACGAAAGGGCGGTGTCAATCCTTGTTCCCATCCTTGTAATTTTAAGCATCGGAGGATCAGCTGCAGTAGGGGCTGCAGCACTGATCATGGGAGAAGAAAATTTCAAAACCCTTAGTAGCCAGATAGACACAGACTTAAAAACCTTAGAAAAATCTGTTTCCTACCTTAAAACTTCAGTTGCTTCCTTAGCAGAAGTCGTTCTCCAGAACCGGCAAGGACTAGATTTGCTATTCTTAAAACAAGGAGGGTTATGTGTGGCGCTAGGAGAAGCGTGTTGCTTCTATACCAACCTTTCAGGAATTTGAAGAAACTAGACTCAAAAATGTAAATTAGTATGAATGGTTGTTCTCTTAAAGCCCCTGGGTAACCACAATAATAAGTGCCCTAATCAGGCCACTAGTGCTTATAAAATTAATGACCCTGTGCTCATATTATAATCCCCTCTCCCAGGAAAAAGAGTCAGAGATCTGACTCTAACAAGAAAAAGGGGGGAATGTAATGGATAACTTCAAGATCTACAATGGAAAATTTTAAGCTGCACATATTAACCACAGAACAATGGGTCGGCACCTCACCTGAAGGTGCCCACCTGCAAAAAGCCAGAAAAGCAGGTTACCCCACCCTGCTAAGAGCTAAAGCCAGCTAACTGCAAAAATTCGCTTCTGTACTAAGTGTGCTTGCTTGCTGTGCCAAACCAAATTAAGAGTTCTAGAACTGAACATTTCTTTCTTTCAAACTCCTAAACTATCCCGAATACTGTAAAAGCCTTGTACTTTGGTTTCTCGGGGCCTCACGCCTGTGTTCAGGTCTGAGTGCCCGGCCGTTAAAATAAAAGTTCATAAAAACACAAAAAAACAAAAACAAAAACATTATATAATGAATGAAATGAAACAAAGTAAAGTAGAAATCATAATCAAGTATTGTAATTCGGTGAGCTTTCATATAACTTATTCTTTGGTAGTTACCACAACGTTTTTCTAATTACTTTGTTAAAAGTATACAGAGATGGTATTCCCTAGGCACCACATCCAATGAATTTCCGTAAGTAGGCAGGTATGTTTATGCCACTCCCCCACCTCTCTCACAGTGTCTTTTAACATGTTAGGCTACCCCTGAACTCCCTGTGTATTGGTAATTACATCTAGAGGAGTGATCAGATTTCATTTCCACTTTTCCTTTTCTTTTTTTTTTTGTAAAAAATACTTCACTGGTGCTGATGACATCCTAGTGCAGCCCAGAGGGTCTGATGGTCCCACTTAACAGTTTTCACTTTTGAGAGAACTCTACGTGGTTTCCTCCTCTCTGTCTTTGCCACCCCTCCTCAGTTGCCTTCACAAGCTCCTCTTTACCTTGTTTTAAAGTCAATGTTCTTCAAGGCTGCACTGTCACGGGCCCATTCCTTAGTCTATGTGCCAACCCCCTTTCCCACAGGCATCAGGCCAAGGACTCAAAGAGCTGTTTGTCCTGCAGACCCTCTCGGTGGAATTCCTAAGCCACATGGCCAGTGACTTACAAGATGTCATTGGACATACCTGTGAGCTCTTCAAATTTATTGTGCCCCAAACGGAAGTTAATTATCCTTCCTTCCAAGCCTGTTTCTCTTTGCTGTCTCTACCTCGACATGACAGACACGGGAGCCATCCTAGACGGTTTCATCACAGGCCCCAAATTGTCAAGCCAGACTGTCTATTCCTCAGTATCTCTTGAATGTGTCCCCCCTTCTTATCACTGTCAAAGCCTTAGTTTTAAAATTCAGATGAAGGGTGCAGGTGTGTTACCCAGAGTGACAGACCCTTGCCAAGTGGAGCCAGGACTAGCACCTACCCCTACGCTCCTGCATGAGGCTGGTGATCAGCTCTGATTCTTGGCTGTGCTGTGGCTCCATCATGCTTTAGAGTTACACACATTGCAAATAGCACTCTGGAACCAGAGTGCGCATGGAGAAGCAGCCAGAAGCGGGGAGTTCTGGAGTCAGAGTATCAGTGTGTGAAGTCTACCTCCACCATTTGAAACCATCTTGGTTAAGTTGGTCAATTTCTCCATTCTTCAGTTTCCTCATCTGTAAAATGGGGATAATAATATCCCTTCACCAAATTCCTGGTGTCTTAAAAGCTCTGGAAACTGGAAGCTGCTTTGCAATTTGTTTGGCAGCAAAACCTGACTGGACCTTAAAGATTTGGTGACAAAACCTGACCTGAACAGAATTGAGGGTGTTTATGGTGTTTATTTATCCCTCTTGGAATATTCTTCCACTTCACTGCATGACTGTGTCTTTGATGACAGGCCAGGCTGCTGCCTGCCTGGATGAGTTCTGTAATGTGCTGCTTGGTATTATAAAAGTACCAACAAATGTCTGAACTCCGAAACTCACAGGACCCAAGGGCTTGGGGAGGCCGGTTGTGTAGCTGTAATAGCTACCCCACGGGTCTGCCACAGGTGCTCAAGGAATTGAAATCCATAAAGCAATTAGAACAGTGTGGGGCCCACAGTAAGCCCCATGCAAGCGGCTGATAAATAAAGGAAACGTTTCATGCAGCATTTAACCCAGGAACAGAGTGAGCGAGAAACGACTTTGTTTGTCGAGTTTGATGAATTTGGGGCCTCCATCATCAGATGCCGGGTCTCTACCCATAGTTTTTCTGTTATGAAGAACTTAAAATCCCTGTCCAGTGGCTCCCAGCCCTCTCGCTGCTCAGGGGTTACCACTCTTCTGAGGTTGGCGTGAATCATCTTCCTGCATGTTTCTAGATTTTAGTAGATATGTGTGCATTCCTAAGCAGGCGTTTTTCATAGCTTTTATAAATGCCATCGTGTTGTACCCATCCCCCTGCAACCTCCTCGCCTTTTACTTGATCCTACCATTTTCACGCAGGTCATCCAGCTCGGGTTTCTGAAGGCCCGGGTAGTGTGCCATTGTGTGAACGCTCCAGTTTGGTTAGCCCTGACCTGTTGATTGGCACTTACATGGCTTCCGATGGCCTGTGACTAAATGCTGCAGTGAGAGCTGTCGTGTGCAGCTCCTCAGCCCACGTGGGAGAGTGTATCTCTTGGCTATATACCTGGGAGTAGGAAGGTCGGCTCATGCGTGCATGTTTTCACTCACCAAGATCACGCCACTCTGCTCACCAACGCAGCCTGAGTTCTGCTTCTCTGTCCTTGTCTGCACTTGGCATTGTCACCCTTTTTAAAGCTTTGCCCATCTGAAGGGTGTGAATTATCACTTTGGTTTTAATTTGCAGTCGGTTCTCCGGTGACCAGTGAGGGCAAACCTCTTTTCTGTGATTGGCTCCTAAGTGGTGTCCATGCCTCCAGCCGCCTCCTCGGGCCTGTGTTCCCTCAGTGGCAAAAGGCCATCAGCTCCTATCAATTAAGGCAGCCACAGATTCTTCTATGACCGGCCAAAGAGCTAGAGACACTTGGGATCTGCCTGCTGAGGTCCCCTCACATACACAACAGGGAGAATCACCATCAGACTGTTGCCAACAGACGAGCCAAAATTGGATTTAGAAGAGAAAGGGGAGAGCAAAAATCCAGAGGGACTGGGACTTTTGAGTCCCATTTTCACATTTTTGAGGTAAACTGGTTTGCTGGCAGCCAGTGATGGAGTCAGACTGCACAGCCCACCCTTGAGCAGGCTGGCTCGTGTCATCAAAGAAAACAATTCCGGCTATTTGTGGGTTCTCCAGAACCCCTTGAGAGTTTAGCTGAAGAGCCTCTGGCAGGCTGATGCCACCACGTCTGCCAGCATCCTCCCATCAGCACCGCCTCAGAGTTCCGGCAGGTCTGCGCCATTTCCCCAGCCCCATGGGAATGTTCTTGGACTCATGTAGCGCTTCGGGAGAAAGTTCAAACTCATTTGGTGCACGCCCTTGGTAATCTGAGCAGTATCTATGCAGCTAGCCTTCTCTCTAGCCAGCACCCAGAGGTGCTCTCTGCCCCAGCCTTGCCAAACCACGTGTAGTCCCCCAAGCCCAGGGAGTGTTGGCAGCCCTGGGCCCTGACGCCAGTCACCTTCTCCTTCTCCTCAGCCAGGGGCGATTTTGCAGCATTGGCGATGTCCAGAGGCATTTCTGGGTGTCCTGAGCAGGTGAGGAGGGGATTGCTATGACGTTGAGTGGGTAGACATGAGGGATGCTGTGCAACACCCTGCAATGCACAGGACAGTCCTCCCCGGCCCCGTATTTGGAGGAAGTTTTATACCCGGCACTCTCTCTGGCAATATTTTCAAGAAAAGGAATAAATAAGAGTCAACACTGATGGACTATTTCCCATGTGGCCATCACTGTGTGTTTTATAGGCATTAACTCAATGTATCTTCCCAGAGAGCCCACGAGGGGGAATTATTTACACCCCACTGCAAAGACAGGACCACAAAGCACTGAGAGGGGCTGGTAACTTGCCTGCAGTCACAGAGCCAGCAGGCGTGGCACTACCATGGTGGCTACTTTGGGGGAAGGTTTGAGAGGCCTTGTAAAGAGAAACATTTCACTTTCAAATGGCTCAAAATCCCACCGCAATCCAGCAATTACAGACTGGTTTGGGTTTGTACCTGGGTCACATTTATTTTATATTTAGGTGTATGAGTTTAAAAGAAAAAAAAAAGAACAAAGATTTGAAATTTTAGTCATGTGTCACTACAGGGGAAAGTTAATTCTGAATTTTGCCTGCAATACCCAAGTACAAATTGAAACTCGAGTAATAAAATGAGACCTGGGGAAAAATAAGCACTGGGGCTGATGAAAGGAATGCATTTGTCTCAGGGCAAGCGTTCTTAGGGAGAGACATGTCATTACTAAATCTTTTTGCCAACCTCTGATGGATGTGCTAATCTCCTCAGGTCAACACGGGCTCACCCTGGCAACACACTGCAATGACGTATTTAAAAGGCAACGAGATGTTATAAGTAGACTGCTACATCAAGTTTTAAATTTTCATGCTCAAAAATGAGATGTATTCTCTTATCAAGAATATATTTAAGGCTAAAAATATACAGGGTTCCTATTTGGAATGCTGGAAATATTTTGGTAATGGATGGTGGTGACGGCAGCACAATACTGTGGATGCAACTGACGGCACTGAAATATAGATCTAATGTGATTAAAAGGGGAAATGTTGGTGATAACAGAATAGAAATTTTAAAAATTCCATGAAACAACACTACACAGTGAACTCTAAGTTAAACCTTGGACTTTAATTAATAGTACAATTATAAAAATGTACTATCATCAGTTGTAACACATTTTCCCCACCAATGCAAGGTGTTGGTGGTGGGACGGTGTATGGGAATCCTGTATTTTATGCATGGTTGTTCTGCAAACCTACATCTCTGATAAAGAAAACCATTTTTTAATTAAAGAAACAAGCATACAAATAAGCAAGCAAGAAAACACAAACAATATCAGAAATAAAAAGGATACCTCATAGCAGATGATGCCGATATTAACAAGATAATATGGGGACATCACGGGAAGTTTTAGTACAATATTTTGAAAATCTAGATGAATGGATATTTTCCTACATTCAAGAGTAAACAGAACACCTGAATACTTATGTAACCATTAAAGACGACGACTTGAGTTTAAAAAAGAAAACCCACCTTAAAAACAAAATACACACACACACACACACACACACTTCCGGCATGGTTTAGGTTCAATAGCAAATTGTACCAAAATGCCAGTGAAGGAACAATTTTAAGCACGCACAAAATTTAGCAGAGTATTGGGAAAAGAAAGAGGAAACATTCCCAAAACTATGAAATGAGACTACAAAATCTTGAAGTAAACATTAGAAGAAAGGAAAATTGTGGGCCAATCTTATAACCTGAAGAAAAGATTAAGAAAATTGCACTAAAGCAATATATAAAATGAATACTACGTCATGAACATTTGGGTTTATCTCAGAAATGCAGGTTATTGAACATTAGAAAATAAACCAATTTAATTTACCACATTAACAGAAAAAAGAGGAAGAATATATTTGATAATTTGCATAGATGCAGGAGAAAAAAGAATGTACATGCTATTTATAGTAAGAACGCTATCACACATTTTCTACAACCGAGGAGACTGCAGAGGTGACCAGGCTTGGGACCCATTGTTGTTTGCTCTCAATTCTGAATGACATTCAAGCTCTGTAGTGATATGGAAACTCAGAGGATTCTCACTTCATCAGAGCAGGAGTCGGCACTACAGCCTGTGGGCCAAATCCTGCCAATGGCCTGTGTTTATACATAAAGTTTTATTGGAACATGCCGCACCCATTTGTTTACATATTGTCTATGGCTGCTTTCCCGTGACAATGGCAGAGCTGCATGGTCACAACACGGATTGTACGGCCTGGAAACGCCAAAATATTTACTCTCTGGCCCTTTACAGAATAAGTGTGGTGAGATGCGACATTTGGTTTACCACGTGTTCGCATCGTTTTCAGTGGGGTCTACAGGAGTTAGTTGGAGAGGGCATCTGGCTCAGTTAAGGCATTTGCAGAGTTCGGTTGCATTAGGAAGAGAATATAAAAAAGGGAAAAAGTAGGCAGTACCTGTAGGCAAGGACTTCAATAAAGTGAACACTATCGGTGACATCAAAACCCAGTTTAATATATAAGAAAGTGTCATTTTATGTCAAGAGAAAATGTCTCAGGTTGGCAACAATACGTGTCCTGCCTACCCTTCCACATGGCTGACATATATCCATCCTTGTGACAGGCACACTGAGACATGGGTGAACATGTTTATCTCTCAAAATAAAATCCCCTTTCCCTGAGAAAATACACAGCAGAGATAAAGGAAGGGGGCGTGCCCAAATGGAAGGGGGTGACAGCTGGGGACCCTGTTCGGACAACATTCTCAGGGGTCCCTGTGCCTGGGGCTCACTCAGAACTTCAGGGGAATGACCGGCCAGTACTTGGGCTGCTTTCTATCGCAGTGCTTGTCGAAGCTCAGCTGCACCGCGGCCTCCATGGCCTGGATCTTGGCGGCGCTGTCCCCGTACAGTCGCTTCATCTCGGCCTGGCGCCTCTCTCCGGGCCTCTCGGACGGGGGCTCCACTGAGCGGCGGGTGCTGTAGTAGAGGTCGTGGTCGGCGCCCACGTAGTCGTCCAGGCGCTCCTCGTCCAGCTGCTGCTGCCGCCCTGGGAACGAGGAAAGGCGGGAGAGGAGCAGGTGAGCTGTGCTGCTGAAGCCGGCGCAGGCCCTGAGCTCGCTCAGCTTCCGCCTTCAAACTGTGCCCTGCGAGACCCGCTCACTCGATTCCAAGGGTTCTGGGTTGACTGGAGTCTCCCGGAAAGGCATGTTCAAGTCCTAGCCCCAGGTCCTGTGACTGTGACCTTATTTGGAAACAGGCTCTTTGAAGATCTTATTAGTTAAGATGAGGCCAAACTGGACTGGGGGTGGGGTGGGGGGTGCTAACCCAACCTGACTGGTGTCCCAAGCAGAGGAAATCTAAACACAGAGACAGAGAGAGAGAGGTGGCCATGTGACAGAAGCTGAGCCAAGGAACGCCCCGGGCTGCCGACCACCCGCCAGAAGCCGGGAGAGAGGCGTGGAGCAGTGTCTCCCCTTCCAAAGGAAGCACAGCCCTGCCAGTACCTTCATCTCAGACTTCCAGCCTCCAGCCTCCAGGGCCACGAGCTCCTACACGCCTGTTGTTTATGCCAGCTAGTCCGTGGGACTTGGGTACAGCAGCCCTGGCAGATGAAGACGAGAGGCACGACCTGCATATTCTCTACTTGGTTAGGAAGCTCCCTGTTCACTTATTAGGGTTTATAATACCGACAAAAGTGCCCAAAAGCCAAAAAGAAACACGGTGTCAAAAGTTACCGGGGTAGAGAATGATTAAAAACCACCTTGGTTTTTCCCTTTTTATCTAGACGCCCTGGCCCACAACCTGTCCAGGTAGGGACGGGGGGTGGAGCTCATGTGGCTTTAAACAGTGTACCAGGCCGGCAGGGAAATGCAAAGCTTACAGGAAAATCCAGGGCTGCCAGAAACAATACCACTGTCAGTGAGGTGGTGGTGGGGGGAGGCCACACCTTTGGAAGAGGCATTGCTTTTAGTAACCTGGGAAAAAAACAAAGGCTCAGAACTAATGCAACAAAGAGCCTGCCACAGATTCAAAACACAAACATACCAGGCAACGAAAGGCTATTAGGGAGCCAAACTTTGCTGAAGGTAAAAGGGAGAAGAAACGGCAATTCTGCAAATGAAATCACGACCTCTGACTTCTAGTCTTCCTGGTATGTTGGACGAATCTGCAATAGTGTGTTCATTTTCCCTCATATGGGATTGGACTTTCCACTTCACAGGTTAGCCTTGGTGAAATTCCAAGTGATAGAATTATATACTTTGAATCCTACTAATTTAAATACATTCTGGTAAAGCAACAGGTAGTTATTTATTCAACTTCTCCTCTCTGTATTTTTTACTAGGGCAAGTCCCAGTATTCTAATTTTTATCCTTATGTAAACAGCAACATAAAAATGACAACAAAACAATGCTGCATAAGGTAAAATTCCACCAACTTCCACAGATTTTGGAAGCAGTTTATTGGGAAAAACTGCTATTGCTACTGAAAGAAACACTACGCAGAAGGAGTGAAAACAGGTGTAAGGGAATAAAACAATGACATACATCATGCTATGCTCAGGAAAGAAAGGGTCAGTAGGAACACAGGGCCTCTCCACAGCACCTGGGCGGCGGGGGGGACGACACAGCACTGTGCTCATCAAGGGGACAGGGGCAGACTTTTCCACGGCAGAGGCACCAGCCATGCCCCACAGTCCTGCCATGTAGAAAGATCGCCTTGGCACTGCAGGTACGGAGCTTTAGGCACTCGAGGATGTTATTAAACATGTCTGCACTACTAGCAAACCCAAACATCTCTAAATGGAGGTGAAGGTAGTATGAGAATCACGGAAAGGGGGCCCTTTCTGCCTCAGAACACCTGCAGCTTATTTTCACACGAGGAAGTAACGTATAGATGAGCTGAATGCCTGCCGAACAAAAGAAATGAAAGAGAACCTAATCCACGGGAAAGTAAATGGCTCCTGCTCTGTCCTGTGATGATTTGACCATGTTCTTCATTTTGTACTTAAGACTTTGAAAGGGAAAGCGTCCTCTGATGCTCTCAGAAGGAAGAGGGAAGGTGACTCAGAAACTGGCTTTGGGGGTGGGCAGTGACAGACCTTAGGATGTGCCAGAGCCTCTAGGAGGAGATACAGGCGCTGCCTCTGGCAGAAGTCACGAGAACAGCACGCTGCAAGACCCCTGGCCGGGCGGGGGGTGGGGTGGGGTGGGGTGCTGGTGGGCTGCGCCCCTGCCTTGCCTTTCCAGGCGGCATTCCACTGAGGGAGCTCTTATTCCAGGACACCTCTTCTGCAGGCTCGGGAGTGCCGGTGGGTGAGGGACAGGCCTCCCTCCCCACGCACAGGCACCTGGACGAGCCGCCCACCCTGCAGCTCCGCTTCCTGGGCTGCCTGGAGGCCACGCTCCCGCCCTGGGGCTGCTGGGCGCCCAGACCCCTGCTCTGCTCTTAGCAAGCCTGCCCCAAGGCCACAAGCGGCCTCACCAACAGGCTCCTGACACACGCAGGTTCCACCTCCTGTCTCAACAGGCGTCTCTGAGTTTAGAAGTTTGAATCAACACCAGAAGCTCAGCTATCTTCAGTGCTGTTCCCGGCTGTTAGGGTCCCGCAGTCAACGCCTGCGTCTTTCGTTTCCTTTCCTTCTAACGTGACGTCTTCAGAGCTATGATTCTTAGTCCACACTGAACAGTCAGGCACAGAGAGAAACGTCAGTGTTGACATCTGTGCACGGGACGCACGGCCAATACAAAGCAACCCAGCGAGGTGGTCGGCGGCCCGGGCACTTTCCCAGGGGGGCTCGGCCGCGACTCGTGAGCTCCCACCACAGGGTGCCCGCGCTCAGTCAAGGGCGTACAGTGGGAGCATAAAATAAAACGCACAGCCCTCTGCTCTGGGTTCCTGCTCGGGCGTCCTTCCCAGCCAGGCCTCACAGTAAAAGGCAGGGCCTACCCCGGCCCCCTCCCTGCCCCTCAAGCACTCTGGAGAGGTCACGGGTTCTCTCACGGGGGCAGGGAGGCCGGGGCGCCGGTACCACCGGGCCTGCTGTCCCTGTCCCCGTCCCCGTCTGCACAGGAGTCCCCGGGGGGCGGGGCGCGCTATGGTCCTCGCTGCCCGCTGCACCCCCAGCACCACGCACCGCCTGACACAAAGCAGGCGCTCAGGAAACGAGGCATGCTTGGACAAAGGCAATTCATTATTATGATTTTTTTTTCAATTCACTATTTTTTGAAAACAACTCTTTTCCTTCCAGATGCTGTTAAAGAAAGTCCAAAGAGATGACAACCCCGAAATAGGGCAACAGATGCTCAAATCTCAAACGGTGCTGGGGAGAGTTCTCCCGTGGGTTCCTCAGAACCATCATAGCAGAGGGGCTGGGGGAAAAGAGGAGGCAAGGGGTCCCAAGGAGATGGGGGTGTGATTCTGTTCCCTTAGAGTTGTGTCACCTTTCCTTAGTCACACAATTAAAAAAAAAAAAAGTTCTAAGGCTGGACTACAGATTTGAAGACCAGTTTTAAACCAAAAACCCTCAGAGCAGGCGGGTACTGGGGCTTACGGCTAGCATCTGCAAGGACTTGACCTCATACTGACTTAGGAGACCAAGCAACCTTCAAATGTAATATACTCTTTTGAAGGCATCCACTTATTCTGTTTTCTATGTATCGCTTCCCTCCTCCCACTGAAAGAAAGGGTTCTCAATCACTGGCAGTTTTTCTTCCCTGTCAAAACAAGGTGAGGGCTCAGCCAACCAGATGGGGAATCATCTGACTAAAGCAGTATGAACCTTGCACTTCAGACAAAATCGGATGGTTCCCTTGTAATCGAGAGTTTGGTCATTTTTATTGAAAACAGCTGTGGGAGTCAATGTTTCCAGGCACTTTTTTCTTACAGGATATTTGGCCAAAGGAATTTTTTGTTACATACAAATCAGAAGTAGTCTTTTAGATCCTAGTTTTAAAACAGGGTTAGTATGCATGTAGATTTAAACTAGAAAAAGAAGAAGAGAAACTTTACTAGATTCCACCTGGATTTAGGAGATATAATCTTGATATTTTTTGCCTCAACCTATACATCCTCACGATGTTATCAACGTAGACTTAGAGACCATAAAGGAAAAAGAATTCATGGGAAATTACTTGGACTTTGGAGAACCTTACATATATAGCTGGAAAACACTCACTCCACCTTCCGCACATAATTAGACCAAAGGCAGAACATTTTGGAAGACAAAGCATACTAAGATACTAGTATTCAGGAATGCTGTTTCCCCCCAATTTTCTAAGACCAGCATTCTTCCTGACAGGATTAATGATCTTAGCAAGACTGAGGGAAAGGACAGACTTGGTTTACATTCGCAAACTCCTCCTTTCTGGCTTGGTGGTGACAAACCCGGAACCCCGGCACTTGCTGGCAGAACTGGCGCCATTTCTAAGTGGTCTGACATCCCTGTTTCACATCCCTTGTCCCATCAGCAACTTAGTCACAAAGTCAGTGGACAATCACCATTCTCACTGTGACAGGAAAAGTGCATTTTCTCCCTTCTACTTTTCCACATGTATCATCTTTCACGTGGATCATCCAGCTCATTGGTTTTATGCACTTCCGAACATCTGAACTCAGCCCCCCGCCCCATACACGGCAAATTTCTGTTCACTCAGTACAATCAGTACAATCCCATACTTTAACCTCATTGACCAGGCCCAAATGGCTCACTGAATACTGTGCTGTCAGCTTCTCTACAGCCTCTAGGTTTCCCATAGACAGTATCCTGAGGGAGAACCAGAAGGGCCTCCAGCATAAAACAAAAATCTAGACCTTCCTATTCAGGTGGACACACATAATGGAGATGTCTCACATCAAATGTATACAAAAGACATCCGGGCCCTTTGGAAGTCAGCACTTTGAGTGTTGAAGTGGAGAGTAGTAGACTCACCTGTTTTCTTTCCCTCTCATTCCAAATGTCCTCTATCCCTCAAGGCCAAGAGCACACCCCATTTCTCCACAACTACCTCATGATGCTTGCCCTTTGCTGATTTCACTGGCTCTACCCCTCATTTGCATAACGAATTATGACCCACACCATAAATGAATCTTCTCTGCTTCATTTTAAATTTCTTTTTGTCTCCTCTTCCCAACGGGATGCTCTTTGGGAATATGTCCCTATTTTAACCCAACTTCTACCCCCAACACACAATGCATAAATGTCTGAGTGACTCAAGCTCAAGACAACAATGTTTGAAGGGTCTTATCCTCTATTGGGAACGATATCTTTCACTTATTTTCCCTCTGAGTATTAGGAACCTTGCAAGTCTCAATCGATGGCCTAATTTTCATATCTAAAAATTATACTTTTCCTCACAAGTAACTGAAAACACAGTTTATTTTCAGTTCAGTTGAAACTGAGCACTGAAAACTCCCAACTGTCTACTTTCCCATAAGTAATGTTACCACTGAAGTTTTAAATAACGGAAATAAGTTATTAGGAAATGATGACATATAACATAATCAAAAGCATGTATGTTCCTACTGTACAAATGGAATTATTTATCCTACTTAAAATCTGTGTTGAAATATGTTAAATTAGAGATTTTCTGGAAGGAGAGTATTCACAAACAAGAACATCCTGTCCAATCCGAAGGATTTTATCCTCAGAAAAGATTTAACGAGACCCAGATGACAAGTTGTATAATATATATGCTCCTGTGGAAGTGAATAATGAAAACTTCAAATCTCTTTTAGCTGAATTTTCCCCTGCTAGTCATATTTTGTAAAATTCTGTGCTCTCTAAAAGATTCATGTCCAGGTTGCATTTGCACTTACTGAACAAGTTCTCATGGTTCAAAGAGCAAAACAAAACAGAAAAACTTGAACTGAGTACTCACACTTCTGGGTCCCTTATCTCTTTATGAAAGCATTTCCCAACTGTGTATGTAACTAAACCTCCATGAGCGTGTCTCCTGAAGGTAATGGCCTGGAAAGCACGGTGGGCATCTGAATTGCTTACATATGAATTCTTTCATTTACTTACTGCCTGAAGGGACACGTTCATCCCACACACCACAAAAGTGGGGCTGAAAACCTAAGGCCTTGATTTCATTCTTGGGGCAGCTTCTTCTAATCAGGACCAGGTCTTCAGCATCAGACTCGATTCTGATCAACTGATACCACTGCCTGTTCTCGGCCTCCTCGGAGAAATCTCCCATCTGCCACTGCCGTGGTGCTGCTCGATGATGTTTGTGGGGAAGGCTGCGGGAGATAAGCACATCGCAGAGAGGCTGCTCTGCTCTGCCGGATGTGGCTCTCTAGGACAAGTAGCTCTGAATTTCGCTATAACTACAATTTAAAAGCACAAAGAAGTGGAAGCTGCATGTGCTTAGTGCTGTTAGCAATGATATGGAAGTGGCCTCATTTTCTTATACCATACGTTCTACTCCATTAAATTATATCAGGCACATCCTTGAAACAGAACTAAAAGTTGTGTTAATGGCTACTTTTGCCAAACTGTGTTAATGACTAAATCTGACAGCTGCCAAAACAATTAAATTTTTAATGTTCTAAATCAATTCAAGAGTCTGAAAAGGGTTGCGTAGAGCAAAAATATATGAACTTTTTGCATTCACAGAACAGCTATATTTAAAAATGTACCAAATTTCAATCAAGCGCTCGTCAAGGCAAAGAGTGTCAGGGCATGACTGGTTTCTGGTTAATAGTACACATTTAAAAATGGATTATTAGCAACTAACCGTAACAATGAACATTGGGCACCGACTTTGTACCAAACACTGTTCTATGAGCTTTCTCGAATTATCTCATTTAATCTTCTAGATTACGGTAAAAGAAATACGTAATGCATTTTCTTCACAGACATGGCAAGACCTAGATGATTTGCTTTTGTCTCAGTCACAGATTGCGTTTGGGAACAAAGATAATTCTCAGAGGGTGATGATGATAGTGCAATTTGGAGCCTTGAGGTAAAATAAACAGATTTGGGAATAGCAAATTAAAACATAAAGTTCATAAAGTTTATAAAGTATTCAAAGACTAATTCACTTTGTAAAATGCCCCATGGAATCACGGCAAACTTTTAACTTTATGGAATATGATTTGAAAAACTCTGGTTTAAGGCTTGTGATTAATACTGAGATACATCATTTATTCATTCAAAATAGTCTTAAGTGCCTGGCACGACTTAGCAGGTAATTTTCACAACTCCATTTAGTTACCTAGAATTCCACCTGACAAAGGCAAGAGGTAGGAACAGGGATGGTTCTTTTTTTTTTTTTTTTAAAGATTTTATCTATTAATTCATTTATCCCCCCCTTGCTGCTTGTGCTCGCTGGGTCAGCTAACCACGCCGTGCGGGCGGGCTTGCCTTCACCAGGAGGCCCCAGGAACCGAACCCGGGGCCTCCCATATGGTAAACGGGAGTCCTACTGATTGAGCCACAGCCGCTTCCCTGGGGATGGTTCTTAACCATATCCATAACAGAACTGGTAAAAGATTTTTCCTAGGTTGAGAAGACACATTTTGTTATTTTATTTTCATTTTATTCATGTCCATTTTTTATTGAATAACTATCAGGTTTATGTGAAATCAGCAAATCATTCAAAATGGCCTGATAGATGACTGGGGTTTGCTTCCATCCTTAATTACAAGTACCATCACAAAAGTGTCTGTCTCTGGAGGGGAAACAAATGTTATTCTACTCTCCAGTAAGGGCAACAGAAATAAGCCCTACTATGATCATGTTTTACTTTTTTTTAAACCTTAACAAAGAGGATTCCAGTCAAATGTGGGCATATTAGTCGCCTCCTCTCCCTCATGTGTTTAAACTAGACTAACAGTTGCTTTGGATGTATTGTGAAAAAAAGGTAAAATTTATTTCTGAAGATCAAGGAAAGAAATGGACTTTATGTTCAATAGAAAATACTTGTTTGGATATACTTTCTCACATGCACCAAAAAACACAACAGTTTAATCAAAAGATGAGAAGTAAAAGAACTGAATGAGTAGCTTAGTGAAGAGTCACAGCAAAGAGACTAAAGGTCACAATACTTTACACAAAGCCCATTGCTTAGTTCTTGGCACCCAGTGGGGTTCAATAAATGCTAGTCCATTCTTAGGAAAATACAGATAATTTAAGATGGAAATGAAACCCTCCCATTCCCAGGGTTCTCCATTTCTGTTTATTAGAAAATTCTAGGTAAAATGTCACATAACTAAACCTCAGCCAGAAAAATATGGAGACTGGACACTAGCTTTAATAGGGAGAAAGGCATTTGTATATCTGTCACGAGCACTTCAAATGTAAATGGGCTGGCGGGTCTTAATAGTAAAGAAAGCACAAAAAGCAGTCCTCGTGCTTTGTAGCAAGTTAGCAAGAAACTGAAAAAAGAAAACGCTTGCTTTCTGACTGATGATATAAGACCATTATTGCAATTCTCTAACCCCAGGGACAGCCAGCCTCAAAAGAGGACCCAACAGGAAGGTTTTCTGGGTGAGGCACTCTTTATTCAATTTAGGTTCATGCTGCTTTCTATTCTGAAGGGAGCTACTTAAGATTCCAGAGCTCTGCAGCACTGGGAAAGCCTCCGAGCTGCAAGCCCTAGGGCTAGTAGGGAAAAATCTTGGTGGGGAGGAACATGCACAGGAGCTGGGGCCAGGCAGACCTTGGGTTAGTCCTAACGGCAAATTACGAGCGGTGTGCCAAGGAACAAGTCAACCTCTGCAAAGCTTGGTTTCCCTCATTTGTAACGGGTTTAATACCTTGAGGGACTGCTGTGCAGATTAGGGAACACACACACACACCCCATCTGGTGGAGTGTCTGACATTCAATAACTGGTAGAGGTACTATATCCTAATAGCTTTGTTCTAGAACTCTACAAAAGTAACTCTGAAAGCTGATATAACTGAGGTGCAACATCACCACAGCTCTTCCAGGCTTAGGACTGGATTTGGAATATTATCAGTACCCAAATGAGGAGTCATAAAATAACTGTATATCAGGGAAGGAAAAAATGCCAAAGGCAGGGCAAGGAAAGGAAGTGCGAGGAGATGGAAGGCCTGAACTTACGTCGCTCTTCTCTGTGCCTCTCGGTCTCTGCAAAGTACTGGCGGAGCTCCTCGGTGATTTCCATATTGCTCAGGTCGCATTCTATCTCCACGTCTGATTCGCTCTCTATCTCCTCCTCCATGGAAGGAGCTTGGACTTCTCTCATGGATGCCTGGACACTAAGGCTGTCATGTGGATGGGGCCCAGACTTTCTAGAATGTGGATATCTGCAGAGAGAATCCTGGGAAGCCAAATGATAGTGAGAGGACTGAGGGTATTCCCCCTGCTGAGAGCTGTGGGGGAAAACGGCAGGGGGGAAGAACCAGGGGCTACTGTAGTAGGACTCCAAGGCCTTCCTGTAGGCGCGCTGGTGGTTTTGCATCCACACCATTGCTTGACGATAATGTTGCCAGTATCTCGCATAGACGGGATGAAAATACCAAGGCTCGGCATCTTCCGATGACACCTCCTATAAAATAAAGGAAAGTGTAGGGTAGACCCAAAACAGTTCATCCTCAAGAGAAATCAACTAAAGGTTAGCCAACTAACTAATGGATATTTACTGAGTAGCTACTAAATGCCTCTCCTACATTAGGAGGCTACTGGGCCAATAAAGGTCTGACTGGCCCATGCCTACAGTGGACACCAAGGGTATGCACACTAGCTCTCTAAATATGTGCATACAGGACAATTAGTTTAAGGTTATGGCAGCACACTGTACAGTGGGGACAGAGGCTAATAATGATCATTTTTAGATAAGATTCAGGGAGAGGAGTGACAATTGCACTGGCCATCCCTCCACAATGCAATTAAGTGACGAGTTCCAAGTTAAAAATGACCCACCAAGAACCACAAGGACTGATGAACACGGACTCTGGTCCCTCCCTCTGTGCCTCCTAAACACCTGCTCACCCAGCCTACTCAATGCCTGGAGAAAAGGGGTGTCCAGTAAAGCACCCAATGGAAATGTTACTCTTAGTTTTCAGATGTATCTCTTTGGTTTTCTCTATCATGGAATGAGAACGCCAAGATTTTACATACTAAAATTTACCTTTTCCTCTTCTGAGTTAAAAAGAAAAAAAAAACTTACCTTTGCTTCCATCTCTGACTGTGAAAGTCCAAGTGGGCACGGAAACTAGGACAGAAAAAGCACAGTACAAACATCTGATCGACACGGGGCTACTACCTGGTTTGCCTAGCCAGCTCTCCAGAGGTCACCTCGTCCCAGTACCATGCCTGATTGTCATACAACATATCCCCCCCAAGACCCTGGCACCTGAGATATATAACCTTGTGGTCTGCAAAAGAGGTATCTCCTTAGGTATGATTAACTGGGCCATGGTACACTGCAAGATTTGCCATCCCCTTACCTGTTTTCCTATTGAAAGTAAAGTCTATGGGAATAACCATATAGTGATTTAGGAGTTAGTATGTACATAAAAACTAATATACAGAATGCAAACTAAAACTTAACTATCACTTCATTTACTAATCCTCAACCTGTAGCCACTGCCCATTTAAATTAACCCTAAAAAAAAAAAAAAAAAAACCCACAAAATACAAAAGAGAAAGAAAAAAACAAAACCTCGGATTTCCCAAGATTCAAATAGAATACATCTTTCTAACTCACTGGAAACCTGTGTTGGGTCTTGCCTTAGGTTTGGGACCTGCAGGAGCCTCCCTAAAGAAATCTCTCCAGCTTTGACTGTGCCCCGGACTTTAATTCCCCCCAAATGAGCCTTTTTGTTTTGTTTTTTTATTACGATGAGCATCTCTCCACGTGAGACACCACACTCCCTTTGCCCAACCACTCTGCTCCCAGGACAAAGTGTCCCCGTGGAGATTCCACACAGGGTGATCACGTGTCTTTTCCAAACAGCATTGCTCTGCTGGGATTTATTCCTTTTGCTATCACCTACCTGCTTGTTATTTACTGAGTCATTTGCATGAACTACCTAAAAGTAAAGTTTAATATGCAGCTGTACCTTTTACAACCTATTTAAAAATAGGCTTTTAATTTTTTTTCCTGTTGAGGCATTCCAAGTTACTAAAATCCCAGCCTACGTTGGTATGTACCTTTTAAAAAAAAGTTAAACAAAAATAATATCCTAAAATGAATGAGAATTTACAAATCTGTGAGATGAAACCAGTACAGTGTGATGCAGAGCAAACAGTTATTTAGGTTTTGAAACTTCTGAAATCAGATCCTGAAGGAGCCTTATTTGCCCAACTTGACTTAATTACAGGGTAGAATTGAAATACCTCTAAGCCTTAAGAAACAAATGACTTATTTAACAATCTCTATCAGATGTTTCTGCTATGGTTAATGTTAAAAATTGAGATGTTAAATTGACCGCTTCTGTTCTTTAAGATTTAGGTGAAAGAGATCCTTTCTCATTCTTTTTAATAAGATACACTCCCAGAAAGGGTATCTTCCAAGAAGGCCACCATGACCATCTGTAAACTTATCTTAAACATAGCCCATGCTTCTAGTTCCCTCTTCTAAATTCAGGATGCAGTGAATGTACACTGGAAGGGAGCTAACAGATGCAGTGAAAATATAAGTGTAAAATAAGTTCACTTTATTTTTAAACTATAGTTTATAAACATTTTTAAAAAACATGAGCAATTCCCTGAAGACCCAGTTATCTGCTTTGTGTTTTACAGGCTACTAAAGGAGTACTTAAAACAGGCGATCTAATCAAGGGGCCCAGAGAATTAAGACTAACACAAATGAAATTATGGGGGAAACCGGCACATCCTAGAGTGCTAGGCGGTGAGGAGCAGCCTGGAAGTGGCTAATTCATTACAGCCAGATTTCATATTCCTAGCACTAAAGTCTGCAGAGCTTTCTGAGAGCCTGCAGCACATAATGACATTAAGGCGAATGCCATGTGTGTCTTAATCCAATTTGCTTTTATAGATTAACAAGTAGCAGAGGAATGAAACTAGAAAAGTCTAGGAGACATTGGCGTGTCTTCTGGAAATGAGGAGTTCTGAATCCAGACCTCTATGCCTCTGAAGACATAATTAGAAGCAGATTCATTTAAGTATCAACTAATTCTGGACTGGGAGGCTGATGGCTGCAAATATGTAATGTCACCATTGTGACTGGATAGTCCTGGAGACCGCTGAAGATCCTGGTTCTCTTTATAATTGGGAAGTACAGCCTGGCTCTAAACGCGGGGGCAACAGTACTCTGAGAATCCACGAGAGGCTTAGGCATGGGCGCTGCTCACCCGTCAACTGCCGGTTCGACGGGGGGTAGGGGGAGGGAGGGTGCTTATGCCTTTGGTTCAATTCAGAATTTGGTAGGAGGGAAGTCCTGTTACACAGCCCCAGAAATCACGCAAGGGATGCTCCGAGCACTTCACTTCTGCAGGAAAGAGGCCAGGAAAACAAGCTGAGATGACCAAAGAAAGCCACTTCCAGCGATGGCCCCAGAAGCAGATTCAGCCCAGCACTGCTGCCGTCTAGAAGATGTATCAACTAATCGGCTTAGGTGTTAGAACTGTTTAAGACTCAGGCCATTAGGAAAAGATGCAGTTATGTGAATGATGGAACGCAGCCAGCTTTGTAAGCAATTCTGTTCGGTTTTGATTATGCTTTCCTTGTGGCGCTGGCCACTGGGACCCTGATAATCAAATTTGCCACCATCCTCCAGGAAGTTTAGAGTCCTGGGCTGTGTGTCAAATATGCTCACCTTGCCTTTGGGTTTGTCATTTTCCTTGACCCAATTCCTTCACCTGCACATCAGATCCTTTTACAAAAATACACATAAGACCCCTAAAATCCTATTGTTAATCACTTAAAAACAGTTTCTGGGCATGGATGATTAATCTCTCAAAAATCAAATAAGGTTAAGGTATACAATAACATTTTAAAAGGAAGAGCAGCTTGCATAGAGCTTTAGGATTTTTATTAGCTTGGTATTTCCAATATTACTCTTGTTGGTTTCTATCAGCAAACTTAAAAGGGCCAGACAGTAAACATTTTAGGCTTCCGGGCCACATACAGTCTCTATGGCATTTTCTTGGTGTTTTTTTTTAAACCACCCTTTAAAAATGTAAAAACCATTCTTAGCTGCCTGGTAGTACAAAAACAAACAAGCCAGCCAGCCACAGCTGTGGGTTATTATCATTGCCCCCTGCTTTCTGTTAATACATTATTAAGTTGTATAGATTCTGCCATCAATATGTTGCGATGTTAATAATGCCTCGCTTTCCATTTGGAAATCAGCAGAGGAACTGCGTGTTTCCCACATGCCTCATCAATGATTAGACTCAGCAGAGGTCCAGTGGAAGCAAGAAAGCTGTGATTAGGCCCAACAGCAATCTTGGTTACCAGTTGCTAATGTTTGGTACCAAAAGCAAAACCAGCTTCCATGACGAACTAAGGAAATTGGACCGTTTCTTTGAAAGAGCTATAAAGCCATTTAAAGACTTAAAAAGGGAAGCGGCTGTGGCTCAATCAGTAGGGCTCCCGTTTACCATATGGGAGGCCCTGGGTTCGGTTCCCGGGGCCTCCTGGTGAAGGCAAGCCCGCCCGCACGGCGTGGTTAGCTGACCCAGCGAGCACAAGCAGCAAGGGGGGGATAAATGAATAAATAAATAAAATCTTTAAAAAAAATAAAAAAATAAAAAAATAAAGACTTAAAAAAAACCACACGCCTTCCTGCAAGGCTGTATCATGACCAGGCTTAGAAGGCCTCCAGTACCACAATTGCTGCCTGAGTCCCTGCTAGCTCCATGTATTAGGCAGGAACTCAGCAACACAACAAGGACAGGACACAGGAGAGAGCTCAGAGCCACCATTCCCCGGCAGAAGGAAGGCACGTTCTTCCCTGCTAACCTCATCAGTTAGCTTCCAAGGCAAGGTGAGACCCTCTTCTGAAAATGGGTCCTGCTAATTTTTTAAAGCTGGTTACTCCTTCCACACAAAGAGCTTAAGGATCTAATAAGAAAACAGCATGGGTTTCTGAGAAGCCAATAATTCTCGACATCACTGCAAAACTTTCAGACACAAGCTGCAGCTCAAAGAAAAAAAAGCTTTCGGTGGCAGCAGATTTAGCTGCCTTTTGATGTTATTTAATTTTAGGGTTTATACCCCCACCTCCCTAGGAGTGTCTTCTACTCTTTAGCGGCACAAACCTTCGGGAACCGAACAGCAACTTGTCGCCTAATGGGATGGTGGAGCTAAAAGAAAAGCGACTGGCCATGTCAGGGAAGGCTGGGATCCATGGCAATACAAACCGGGCAGCCGGCCCCAGTGAGCACAATGGCATAATAGTCACTGCCCAGCTGAGCCCCAGCTAGACAGAGACCGAATTCATTGTCTGTCCTCAACCTCCAAAGAAGGAAGGAAAAAAACAGGGTTGAGGTCATTCACTAAATGCTGCCGAGGCCTACGGGCCAAAGACAGAGCCTCCAAGTCTTGAGAGATGTATTTTCCCATACAGCCCTTCTGAAAAAATGGCATTCTCTCTTCAATGAATCTGTGCTTACCCTGGATAATATATTTTTAAAGGCATGAACAGACATGAAGAAAAACAGACAAGAGCTTTGTAGTTTTTTAATGGATAAATGTGACTGTTTCCATTTGAGTTATTAACAAATTCCACAAATAATTAATGTGGCTTTGGTGAAAGGCAGTGCCATCATGTATATTCTTTTTATGGCAGATTTATATTCTTGTAGATATAGGATCTAGGACGTGTCATAACAATCAGATAAATAAAGACCCCAATTCCCCTCAACATGAAAATGTATACTCTGGAACTAGATTTCCCCCTCTATCTTTGTTTTCTACCAGAATTCTGAAAGTTAAATGCATGAAAACTCACCTGCTTTGATCTTTGCATAGAAAAGTCACATTAAAAATCAGTCATTAAGGAAGTTATCTGGCTACAGCACCAAGAGCAGAGCCTTTCCTATAAGGCTCCCCCCGATTTGGTTCTCTGAGCCTACCAGGTAACTTGGGGGATCTAAGTAGGTCTCTACTATGAACTATTTCCATGCAGAAGGGGGGTCTGCTGGAAATTGCAGCAAAATAAACGAAGGTAAAGGGAGAAATCTAAATTACATAAATTTCATCCCTATGCAATGCCAATGAGTCTCTGTATATGCAGTATACTCCCCCCTCCCCCCAGAGAACACGTTTTCTAATAATACACACTGGTAACCAAGATAAATAACAAAATGGCAGCTTTTGCGAGCATTGCTTCCTGCCGCTTACTTGGGCAGGCCCCGTCCCCTACTCCCAGCTTCACTTGGAGCCTGGCAAGTTCATCTGGCTTGGTGTCCTCATGGGCTCCCTCCTGTGGTTTTGCATGGCCCCTGCTTAGTGATTTGACCATCAAATCTGAACGGCGTTCCTTCACCCTCAAGTGTCCAAGTTCCATCTTTTGGCCAAAACGAGCCTTCCCCAAGTGCACATGCCTCCATGTTCCTAAAACCTGCACCTCCCTGTCTCCAACAGCTGCCATAAAGACTGATGGGCGAGGGAGCCAAAACACTGACTTGTGTTTACTCTTCGTTCCCTCAACCCCAAACTCCAAATTACCACCTTGTGGATGGTGCAATAAGAAGTGTTGCCACAAAGAATGCACAGCATGGGGAAGGAGAATGACACAGAGGATGTGGCTAACAATTCTTTGTCTTGTCTTTTTTTTCATACAAATGACATTCCACCCACAGAAGGGCATTGTTTAATTTGTCAGCAAGGGTGATGGATTTGTGAATGGATTTATTGGCAAGTTCACCGAATCCCCATGTGACCAGTATCAGAATCAGAAGTGAAATATGAGGCCGCACAAAAACAAAGTTGACCTCTGACATATGAACACAACAGGCAATGGGAGAACTGAAAACATCAGAATGTAATACAGTACAAAAAAGGAAACAGGTGAGTTCACTTCAGTGCAAGTGTATCCTCCGTACAGCAAACCCTAGTTAGGACCATACAGGTATTAGGGCTGAACAGACAGGCACTGCAAACGAAGAGCAAATCTGCAAAAACCATGACTAGTTGAAAGTGGTAAACACTACCAGTAGATTTCAGGAGTATTATTTCAAGTTTTACCTCTTCTATAAATGCACAAGGAAACCCTCTCTGCTGAAATAAAATGGCATGTCATCAACTACTTGTAGGCATGGATTCTGCAATAGATTTCTTTTAAACTTCCAATTTTCCTTCCAGCATAAAAATAATAGCTATTATTTCTTGTCCTTGGATGCTCATGATTGTCTGTTGTTTCCTGATACACTTCTCCTACTTTCATCTCAAGGGAAGAATAAAATAAAGTAGCTAGTAACTGGAATAACTCTAAAAGGCCTCATATCTGTTCAGAAAGCAGACATTTAAAAACATTAATATGTTTTCAAAGATATTTTCAGGGAAGCGGCTGTGGCTCAATCGGTAGGGCTCCCGTTTACCATATGGGAGGCCCCAGGTTCGGTTCCCGGGGCCTCCTGGTGAAGGCAAGCCCGCCCGCACGGCGTGGTTAGCTGACCCAGCGAGCACAAGCAGCAAGGGGGGGGATAAATGAATAAATAAATAAAATCTTAAAAAACAAAAAACAAAAAAACAAAGATATTTTCAATCCATCTGACCCCTGATCAATTACAGTTATGCTCTTTTTTCACTTGTCCAAGTACTAGATAGCTAGACTGGAGAGAAGTAGTGCTGAGAGTTCTGTACCTGGTTTGTCAACTCTCTAAGCTCCACCATAGCCTTAACTCTTCAACTTGTTTCCCCTCTCCTTCTCATAAACCTAAATGCTGAATCCCAAAAAACAAAATAAGCCTTCAACATCTGTAAAACATTTTTGGAATGGAATTTTCTCTCTGGTGCTTGGGTTTATATTTGTATATTTTTCCAGTACAGCAATGAACACACAGAGGGGATCTGCATTACTGTGACCTTGCCTTCAGGTGGGCTTTTCCAAAGTTACTAACCAACACTCTCTTAAAATACACAGTTTCTGCTCACATTGCTACCCCAAAGGAACTGTTACTCTGATACTGTACTAATATACATTATATTTTCAAAGGGTATACTCCCCCACCCAACAATTTATGGGCGCCCTAGAAGTGTTATTTGCGTTATTGATTTTTAGTCTAGACTTTCAAGTAATGTTGTTTCGACTTAAGGTGAAAAACAACTGAATCCAGAGCCTAGCCTGTGAAACAAGTCCCAAAATCATTACCGAAATAACAAAATAAAATTGTCCAGAACCATGCGAACTTTGCTAACGGAATCTTAGGATTTCGGAGCTAAAACGTTCTTCGGTGGACGCTGGTTCAACTCCACCGCTTTACAGATACAGAAGGTAGGCCAAGACATTGTTCACCTCAATTGGTAAGGGGCATAACCGGCAGCAGGTGCCAAGTGTCCTCAAGATAACTTCCACCAAAAACTCTGACCTCCCACAGAGGTCAAAGTGCGAGGGAAAAGAGACCCCCAAATCTTGAGTAGGCGGGATGGGCAAAGTCCGAATTCGCCTCCAGACCCAGCTTAACACGGCGGTTCTCCACACATCAGAATCACGCGTACCCCACTTCTAGCGCTTCTGATTTTATTGGCGTGGGGAGGGGGCCCGGGCATCAGAATTGTTAAGGGTGATTCTGATGCGCGGCAGAGCGGGGAGCCTCTGGAACCCAGTCCCTTCTCGCACTTAACTAGCACTGATTTAGGAACCTATGGGGCCTCTGGCCCCATCTTTTGCCACCGGACGATGACAGTTACGACGACAAGGTGAGCGCTCAAAATCTCGGCTCTCACCGACTCGGAGGAAGCCAGGCCCCGGCCTCCGCCCTCACTCCCCAAAGGAAACCCAGCCGCCCCGAGTCACCTCGTGGGAAGGCGCGCAGCTTGCAGACCTCGGGCGGTGGGCGAGTAGGGCTCTAGTTTTCGGTGGGGAGTCGGAGGGGGCGTGAGTAGGGGGGCTGTTGCCCGGGCGACCCGAAATGCGCTTCCGCTGTGGCTCACGCGGCCGCGGCGAGACCGGAAGTGCCGCCCCGTGACGTCACGCCCGCGCCGCACGCTGCGCCAGGCTGGCGGCGGCGCGCGGGACCGGGAGCTCCGCCCCCAACCCGGGAGCAGGGCTCGAGGGCGGGGCGCCGGCGGCGGGCGCGGCCCCCCGGAAAGCGCCCGGGCTTGGGAGTTAGATTCGCCCAGATCCGGGTCGGGTGCGGTTCCCACGCTTAGTTTAGTTAAACTCGCCGAGCCTCGGGCTTCGCACCCTTAAAACGTGAATAATACCTAATGCTCAATGCCTGGTGCATTATAGTAGACAAAAACGAGTAGTCATTAGTATACTTCCTGTCAGCAGCAGCAGCAGCAGCAGCAGCAGCAGCAGCAATACCTGCCTTGCTAGCAGCGCGGGAGATTCAATAATAATGAAGCAGAAACTCCTGGAAGTGTTAAGCGGCAGATGCTTTCTGGCGCAATTTGGCAAAATGCATCACGATCACTGCTGGGAATTTATCCCAAGGAAATAACAGATGTGAACCGGATGTTCATTGCAGAATTATTTTAAAAAGTGAAAAATGGGGAAAAACCAAAAATGCCCAGCAGGAGGAGATGGCTAGTTCAATTTGGCTATAGTGCTGAGATGGATGCTATTTTTCATACCACACTATTTCTATACTACAGAAGAATCAAAAGAATATGGAAGAATATTGACATATTCATTTAGCAAATATTTATTCGATGTCTACTATGTGCCAGATATTTTATATCTGCGAAGTCCAATGTGGTAGCCACTAACCACATGTGGCTACTGAGTACTTGAAATGTAGTCAGAATTGAGCTGTGCCATAAGTGTAAAATGCATGCTGGATGCTGGATTTTGGAGAATTCGTAGAAGAAAAAGAATGTAAAACATTTCTAATTTTTAATAGTGATGTGTTAGGTAAGGACTGTTTATGTTAAATGAAATACATGGCTAAAATTAATTTCCCCTGTATCTTTTTACCTTTTTAATGGCGCTACTAGAAGATTTTAAATTACATATGCAGTATGCCTTACATTTCTATTGGACAGCAGTACTTACTGGTCACACAGTGGTGAAAAAGAGTTTTGGACATTATAAAATTAACAGATTAACAGTTTGTTGGGTACAGCCTAGAAAGAAGACAGATAAATAAAATCCTTGTATGTCATGGTAAGTTATATGAAGAAAATATAGCAGAGTAAAGTCTAGGAAGTGTGGGCATAATGAGGGGGATTATTTTAGACAGGATGATCAGTTAAGCCCTTTGTGGGAGATGAGCCAGCTTCATGGACATGCAGAAGGACTATTCCAGGCAGAGGAAGAGCAAATGCCAAGCCTGGAGGCTAAACAGTGGCATTCAGGGAACTGAAAGGAAGTCCACAGAGCTGGAGCTTAGAGAGGGCAAAGGAGAATGGTTGGAGATGATATTAGAGAGTTGGGTGGGGACGTGTCACTGTGATCATGGTAATGAGTTTATTGCCAATGGACTCAGAATCCATTCAACAACTGAAAGCATGGGAAGGTGATGATCTGATTAATGTTTTAAAAAGGTCATTCTCATTATGACATAGAGAAAGGACCAGAGGAATCCTCAAGTGGCAGCAGGAAGGCCAGTTAGGAGAAGATTGCTCTGGTCTATGCAAGAGATGAGGATGACTTGAGCTAGGCTGATAATGGAGATGCTGGGATGTGATCACATTTGGAATCTATTTTGGAAATAAGGTAAACAGAATTTGTTGAGGGATTAGAGGTGATGAGTAACGGAAAGAGAAGGATCAACGATGACTTCTGAGATGAATATAGTGAGGTGATTTCTGTGTGTGTGTGTGTGTGTTTGAGGTGGGAAAGACTGGAGGATGATTCAGGTTAAGGGAAGGTGGGCCAGGGAAACAGGGTTCTCTTTTGACCACGTTCAGTTTGTGGCAGGAACTGCCAGCAGTCCACCCAAGTCCCTTCTCTTCCTTGGGCACAAAGCTATAATATATTACTGTGGTAGTTTGAGTCTTTTGTGGACCCCAGAAAATTATGTTCTTAAATGGTTCCATTCCTGTGGGTGGGACCTTTGTTTGATTAGATTACTTCAGTAAGGTGTGATGCAGGTGGGTCTTAATCTGCTTACTGGAGTCCTTTATAAACAGATGAACACGGGGAGAGGGGGCCGCAGAAGCAGAGAGAAATCCCAAGAAACTGAGACAGAAGGCCACAGACAGAGCAGCCAGAGGCTGAAAGCAAGAAGACCCAGAGGAGAAGGGAGACGCCACCATGTGCCTTGCCATGTGAGAGAAAAGTCCAGGATCGCCAGCAGCCAGTTTTCAGGAGAAAAGCACGGCCTGAAGAAGCCTTGATTTGGACATTTTCACAGCTTCAGAACTGTAAGCTTTTAAGTTAAGAAGTCCCCATTTTAAAAGCTAACCCATTTCTGGTATATTGCCTTGGCAGCCTTTTAGCCAACTAAAACAATTACCCTTGCAGATAAGGTGTGATCTTGTGATGAATTCTCTCTAGTGGACATGAACAGATGTGATGTGTGCCATTTCCAGGTCTGGCTCATCAAAACCTCCTAAATACACTCCTGTCAGTTGAATGTAGATGATCACAAGGTCCTGGGGGATGGCAGAGCCACAAGTCGGAAAAGCCATCATCAGCCTGGGTGCCTGGCTGAGGACATGGAAGAGAGGCTTCTCACCTACTCACCATCTTCACACTCCTGAATGGAAGTCTATTTGTTGCTGTAGCTTTGCCGGCCTTAACTGCTACAGATGCAGTGGTAGGCTCCTCTTCCTCCACATCTTTGCGTATTCCCCTCTCACACTGACTGGGCTTGGCCATGTGACTTCCTTTGGCCAGTGGGACAACAACAAATGTCACACAGAGAGACGGCAACAGCTCTTGCATTGGGGCTTACCCTCTCGCTGTTGGGAACCCTTCTGTCACCATGTCAGCAAGCTGGCATTAGCCTGGAGAATGACAGTCCATGAGGAACGAGGCCTAAGCTGTGTAAGTGAGGCCATCCTAGATCATCCAGCCCCAGCCATGCTGACCAAGACTAGAAGAACCACCCTGCTGTCCCAAAGAATCATGAGAAATAGTAAGTACGCATATTATTGTTATAAAACAAACTCACTAAATTTGGAGTTGGTACACAGCAAAAGCTAATGGATACAGATCCTAGTAGACATTCAAGTGGTGATGTGAACAAGCTGTGAGATGTAAAATCTGAAGCTTAGGAAAGAGGTTGGGGAGTAATATTTATATTTGTGAGTCATCTGTTTCTAGATGCTATGTATTTAAAACTATGGGCTAGCAAGTGGAGGTGTTTCCAGTTTAGGGCTTAATTTTATAAAACCCTAGAGATTAATATACTGTTTAAATAATACTGTTTAATACATAGAAATAAATTGTATATGTGAATAGATAAATATAAATAGCCACATCATTTTGGAGAAAACACATAGAAATAAATAATATGCAGAATATACCATTTTGGGGAAAAAGCAATAGTGCTTACCATGTGCTAGAAATGGTTCTAAGTGCTTTACATCTTTAAACTCTTAAGCCACAGAAGAACCTAATGGGATATGCCTTGGTTTTCTTCCCTATAAAATAAAGGTCAAGTAACTTGCTTAAGATCACACCATAAGTGCCAGAGCCAGGATGCTCTCAACTGCCACCACATGCAACAGAGTGGCACTCTTGGGCCATGACAGGTGGGACTGCAAAGCAGAAACGATGGCTTTGGGGAATCCATGGAGAAAGATAATTAAATTCTATCCTCTCTCACACCCTACACAAAGGTCAGGTCTAGGTCGATCAAAGCCTAAATAAGGAAGGCAAAACCAAAGAGATTTAAGAAGATAATATAGAATATCTTCTGACTTCAGTGTGGGACAGGATTCTTAGACAAGACCAAGGACAACCATAATGGAAAAGGGTTGATACATTGAGCTACTTTACGATTAGGAATGCCTGCTTATGAAAGACATCATTAAGACAGTGAAAACACAAGCCACAGAGTAGAGAATTATGTTTACAATATATGAAACCAAAAAGTTTAGTATTCAGCATATATAAAGAACAACAAATCAATAAAAAAGAAAATCCCAATAGAAAAAGTAGGCAAAAATCTAAAAACTAAACTGTACTATTTGTGAATACATCCATAGATAATAAAACTATAAGGAAACGGTGATCATAGAAGTTAGGACATTAATTACCCCTGGTGAGCAGGTAGATTTGGGACTAGGAAGGACCACACAATGCCTATTTCTTGACCTGGGTGGTTGGGACATGGGCGTTTGTTTTACATGTATCCATCCAACTGTATACTTGCTCCATTACCTTTTTTATGTGTTGTATTTCACAATAAATAAAAGTTTAAGGGAAGCGGCTGTGGCTCAATCAGTAGGGTTCCCGTTTACCATATGGGAGGCCCCGGGTTCGGTTCCCGGGACCTCCTGGTGAGGGCAGGCCCGCCCGCACGGCGTGGTTGGCTGACCCAGCGAGCACAAGCAGCAAGGGGGTGATAAATGAATAAATAAATAAAATCTTTAAAATTAAAAAAAAAAAAAAGTTTAAAAAATGGGAAAGTGGAATCTCCCAGGAATGTGGGAATGAGTAGCAGTTTGGGTGGTTTAAGGACATTGGGGAAAATGTGAAGGAAGGAAGGAAATGAACAAATATGAAGTAGCTACTAGGTGCCAAGAACATACATTATCTCCTATACATTTCATTACAACTCGACAGTAAAAACTATTTCCATCTTCCAGGTATCCCTGATGGATACTAAACCTTGCAGAAGGTACAAAACAGGTGTTTATGAAATGCGTAGGACATCAACAAAAGATGGGGGAGATGGTGATGTGGCAGTGGCTCAGTGGCTTTCTCTAGAAATGCACTGAGGCTCAGGTCCAGTGTGGGGAAGTTAGACTAGGGGGTGGACCTCGGAACTGGGATCTTCATGGCATAAGACCAGGGGGATGAGAAGCTCTGAAATGCTGACAAGGACCGCGTTGAAGGGACTGACTTCACGCTGGGTTTGGAACCAAGCACACGGAATGGTGTAATGGCTAATTAGGTGTCACCTTGGCCAGGCAATGGTGCCCAGTGGTTTGGTCAAGCCCTAGATGTTACTGTGAAGGTATTTTGTAGATGTTGTTAACATCTACAACCAGGTGGCTGTAAGTAAAGGAGATCACCCTCAGCCATGTGGGTGGGCCTCATCCAATTGGTTGAAGGCCTTCTGAGCAAAACCCTGGAGTTTCCTGGAGAAGAAGGAATTCTGCCTCAAGACTGGAGCATCAACTCTGCCTGAGTTTCCAGCCTGCCCTACAGATCTCAGACTTACCAGCCCCCGCAGCACATGAGCCAATTCCTTAACAAATCATGTATATCTCCTATTGATTCTGTTTCTCTGGAGAAGCCTGACTGATACAGATGGTATAAAAGGCCTTTAGGAAGGGTGAAGTGGTTTGGAAGCAGAATAATAGCCAGGAATGCATCTGTTCGGTATGGAGGTGTAGGATCCAAAGATGTTTAGCTAAACAGGCTGACTGCTTAAATGCCACTCTCTCTAGGGACTGCCTCCTGGTCTGCCCACCACCGCTCAGCTTCTATCTGTTTATTATGTTCCTATAGCATTCTGAATGCACCCCTCAATCCTGGTTCATTTGCAAGTATCCAACGTCTGTCTATCCTAAGCTCTAGGGGGGTAAGAACTTTCTTTTTTCATTGTATCCACCACAGTGCTAAACACATAGTAACCCTTTAAAACTTACTGGATGAATGAATAAAGGAATAGCTTAATGGTCGAGGAAGAGAAGCATCAGATTTGTTATCTGGAGAGGGAGCAGAGCTGTGTGGTCTAGCTGTGACCAAGCTTGTGCGTGCCCCATGTGTCATAGAAATAACACGGGAGTAGAGAAGGAGGGTCAGAAACTGGGGTCAACTGCATGGTAAGATGGATGATAAAGCTCAAAGACAAGAGGAGGAGACGGGATAAAACCAAAGTATAGCTATAAGTGCTGGAGTCCTAAATGAAGTTGAAAGATGCCCAGTTACGGCAGTAAAGATTTAGAGCACGGATCGGCAAGCTTTTTCTGTATAGGGCCAGAGAGTAAGTATTTCCAGCTTTGGGGGCACATATGCTCTCTGTTCAACTATTTTGCCGTCCGAGCACGAAAGCAGCCATAGACAACACATAAAGGAATGAACTTTGCTGTGTTCCAGTAAAACTTAATAAAACCTGGCCATGGGCTGGATTTGGCCTGTGGGCTGTAATTTGCTGAGGATTAATCAGATGACAAGAATTTCAAAAAATGAGAAACACAGGTGATCATGCATTAATAGCCTGCAGATTCTTCCTCGATGGGTCAGAAAAGGGATGTGGGAGGAACCAAGATACCTGTGAACAGAATGGGCAGTCAGAGGAGTGGGGGCGGGGAGCAGGAGTGTGGTGTCTTCTGGGAAAAGGCAGGTCTAGATTGAGGTGGAAAAGCCAATTGGGGCCTAGTGGAATCTCTGCCTCAGGGAAGAGAGCAGCCCCAGGAGAGGAAGGAAAGAGAGGAAAGAAGAGGGCTAAGCTAAGGGGCCCCTGGGCAAGGAGAGCAAGGCTGGCCCAGAGTGGGAATGTTTCAGGGCAAGCTGTCACCGGCGTACTCTGAGTGCCTTGGGTATTAGATAGGATATTAATTCAGCTGCTGTCACAAAGACCCAGAAGAAGAGCGGCTTAAACTCTTCGGAATGTACTTCTAGCGAGTGCAGCATCCCAGCGTCAGGAATCTGAGTGCTCTGGCAGCTCCCTGGGGACAGGAACTCAAATTCCACCTAAGCAGTAGCCCCACCATCCCTCGTTGATTGCCTGGGCCCACATGGTCCAAGATGGCGCCTACTCTGCCTCGGAGGCAGTGGGAAGGAGAAAGGGGAAACCAGGGGTGTGGCTTTAAAGTAGAGTTTCTTGACCTCAGCACTAGTGACATTTGGGGCAGGGAACTTCCTTATTGAGAGGGCTGCCCCGTGCATTATGGGATGTTTAGCAGCATCCCTGGCCTCCACCCATTGGATGCCAGTAGCACCCCCCGGTTTTGACAACAAGAATGTCTCCAGACCTTGCCAAATGTCTCCTGGGGGTCGCAGTCAGCCCTGGTTGAGAAGCACTGCTTTACCGATCCTACCCAGAAGGTCTCCCACAACACTTCTGCTCACATCCCATTGATGGCCAGAAACACATCACTCTGCCCCCACAAAGGTCAAGGAGGCTAGGAATTGTCTTTCTTTCTGGTGGCCACGTGCCCAGTTAAAAGTTAGCCCCAGAAGGCACAATGCTTGCAGATTCTCTCACCTCCTTGTTGCTACAGGGAATGGGAATTCCAGGATGAGTTGTGGGTTTTTTTTGGTAACTGAAATCTTATTGGTTGTTTTGAAGAGCAGCACATAGGTACTATAAACAATTCATACACAATTCTTAATGTGAAAATCTAAAAAGCCATGTAGTTGTGCTTTTTTTCTAAAGATATTACAGTGACTTTCCAGCTTAAAATTTGGAGGCCAATTTTCCTTAACAGAATATCAAGTACTGATATTCTCAAATGTTGATAAGCCGTTCTATTGTCAGTCCCACTAATTCACAATTTAGTATCATCCACACTACATACTCACATTTCCAATCTTTCACAGCACATAAAGTTATTAGGAAAACTGGACTGCCACAACCAAAGATGTTTCAGAGTGCACATAGTTTGAACGGCAGAGCCCAGGCCAGGCAGTGCTTTTCTTTAGGAAACAATTCTACTGAAAAGCAGCATGGGAATAGAAGTAATTCAAAGTGTTTCAAGACATTAAATGCATGATTCTGACTCCAATTGCCATTTAGTGTGCTGTATTAAAGGATTTCAGGATGAGTTTTAACAATTATTCATTTTAATTCATTTTAATTCACTTGCATAAGAATATCGGTGATGGGGAGTACCTAAAGAGTGGCAACCCCATTTGAAAAGGATGGGCATTGTTACTCAAGAGGGATGCCAGGGAGAGAAACTGGATTCTGAAATGGGAGCTGGAGGAGGTTGGATTTTTAACTTGTGTTTTGGCGCCATCTGGTGGAAATGCATAAAGCCTGCCGTTATCCACTCCTTTGTTAATTTCTCTCATTTGTACCAGGCATAAACCTCAACTTAGAAATAACTCTTAAATGGATAATAGCAAAAGTCTAAAGGGTCCTTTCAGATGTCAAACTCTAAAATCAGGGGTCCTAGACCAAGGCACTTGGATCTTTGGGTATTTGAGGCCGGAGCACTCTTTGCAGGGGCTGTCCCGTGCAGCGCTCTAGGATGTTGAGCGGCACCCCTGGGCTCCACTCACTAGTGACTACCAAGTGTCTCCAGACATTGCGAAGTGTCCCCTGGGGGGAACTGCTCCCAGTTGAGAACCACTTCTTTAAACAAAGCACCGGAAATTCCACTGTGTTGTAAGGCCACACAAAGCCCACAGTAGTCTCATTTCAGCACGTCCTGGCAGCAGGGAAGGCGAATGTGTGTGGGAGGGATGGGGAACAGTGCTGGGAGAGAAAGAGGCTCCAGAGGCTGTGGGAAATGTCCTTTTTCTTACACTTTGGAGAACCCTGCGGCCTGCTCGTCCCAACGTGGGCGGTGAGGGGGGCGAAAGGCACAGTGAGAGGCTGTAGAGTTTCTTTAAATCCCCACGGGAAGAAAATGGACAAGGACCTCTCTGTAACGCAGGAGGTGGCACAGAATGATCCCAGACCGAGGTACTGGGGCCCCCAGGCGCCCCTCAGGGATGTGGAGTTATGGATGAACTTGGCAGGCGTGGGATGCTGTAGCTCACCTGGTTGGGACCCAGGCCCCTCACCTGGGTTGTGTACCTGGTGCTAAACCATTCCCCAAACAATCCTGAGTTCCTTCTTCGAAGCTGGGTGAAGCTTCCCAAGCACATGCCCTAGCAGGCCTGGGCCATCCTGTGTGTTGCGGAAGGATGCGCAGCATCCCTGGCCTCTCTCTGCTACATGCCAGGAGCACTTCCTGGGGTCAGGTACTCAAATTCCACCTAAGCTGTAGCCCCGCCATTCCTGGTTGATTGCCTGGGCCCATGTGGCCCAAGATGGCGCCCACCCCACCTACCTTCCAGGCAGTGGGAAGGGGAAAGGGGAAACCGGGGCTGTACCCCTTCCCTCTAAAGTAGAGATGCCAGGAGCACTCTTTCTCAAGTTGGGACAACCACAAATGTCTCCAGGCGTTGAGTACTGTCCCTTGGGGACAAAATCACTCCCTGGTTGAGAACCACTGGGTGGAGGGAAGTGTTGAGCTGTGATGTGGCCCTAAGGGCAGCTGTGGTGGTCCCCAGGGGGATCTGTGCAGCTAGAGAGGGCCTTTGGGGTTGTCGGAAGCTGGGCCCAGATGGCGGGTCTTTGTTTTCCTGCGTGGATCAGTCATCAGACTGGGTCCCCTGGCAAGGGGCAGACTGCGACTTGAGCACCAAGCCTTTCCTCGAAGGGGAATCTGGGACATCCCAGTGCCCCTGCCATGTGTTCCACTACAGTTGTTCATGCACCCTTCAGCATCTTCCACTAAAAGATCACATTCCTGAGAATGGGGGCCATGCCTTATTTGATTCTGTATCATCAAACCCAGCATACTACATGGGAAGAAATACTGGGTAAAGGAAATAATGAAATGAGATGGGACGATATTGTGGTTCTTTGGCTATTTGCAAACTTAAGTGCTTTAATGGAAGGCTTCATTACGCATTTTCTTCAGGCTTGGGAAACTCCCTGAAGAGTAATTCCTATCGACATTATTCTATTTAATGATGATGACTTTTTTGCCAAGTTAACAGGAGTCACCAGCAGCTGATAATTCTGAACAACTCTGAGCTAAGCTTTAACAGTATCTTGAATCTTCTGTAGAAGAGATTCTTTATCAGTAATTTAAAAAGAGGATTAGAAGATTGGTGTGGAGTAGAACCAACTAATTACTGAAATATTATTCAGAATTCAAGTAATGAAAGTTTTGCATGGATACAGCTATAAAGCATTATCTTATGCCTATGTCTAATCCCACAAAATAGTACCAACTATCATCCAGCAGATGGCGCAGCGATACATAGCTCCAGATGGAGAAAGACTTTCAGATAAAGGAAAAATGCTGTTCATTTCCCAGACACACACTGCAGTAGCACAGATCACCCATATGTAAATGTGTCTAATTATACATCTAAAGGTCAATGATGTATCATTTGTAGATGATTTTCCATTACTGCATTTCCAACTCTAGTCTTTCACAGTGTTTGAAAAGTGATTCCATGTTCCACAAGATCAGGATTAGGTTAAAGTTCATCTCTAAACAGTACTGTTCATCTCAACTGGCTAAAGCCATTGGAGCCCAACAAGGTGGCAGGCTTTTTGAGAGCACAGTGTCACCCATGCTACATTTTCTGTCCTCACAAGATAGCGTACGGTCACTGACAGAGAAGTAAAGCACACGTGCACGTCCTGGGCAGCCTCAACTTAGCGGTGAAGAAAGATCAGCTTCGTAGGGCTCACCTCCCCATATTTTCAGACTTTGCTGGGCACGGAGATTGCACACGATGAGCTGGTGTGGTGTCATGGATGAAGGCCTGTGCTAGGGGATGGTTGTGTCACTTTCATCAAGTTGCTACTTCTCAGAGCCTCTCTTTCTTTACCTGTTACTGGAGGAACAGTCCTGGCCACTGGGCCCTCTTCCTAGCCAGGCGATCTGTCTTCATGGACTAAGAGTCATGGACATGGCGCAGCAGCTGCACGGGGGCATGCAGGACCTTGTATGGGAGTAACTGTGGTGACAGCAGCCGTTGTGAAGGGTCCCCCGGATGCCGATGGGATTTTCTGATTTTCTCAACATGGAGTGTTTGACTGAGCCTCCAGGTTCTTGGGCAGCACAGGGGTGGGGGGTGGGGGGAGTGGGAGGAAGTTGGCTCCTAGGGAGAGGTGAGCTTCTCCTAAGCTGAGAGGAGGGGCTTGACTGGTGTCAGAGCCTTAGCTGTACCCCAACCTCATGAAGCAGGCCAGCCTTCAGACACAGGTCTTACTTTCCTTTAGCAGTGTGTCACATTCCACTGTTGGGAATTTATCCTTTGAGAGTAGTTCAAAACCAAAAAAGGACAGAAAAGCTATATAGGTGTACTAGCCAGCCAAAGTGGTGCTGATGCAAAATACCAGAACTCTTTTGGCTTTTATAAAGGGTATTTATCTGGGGTAGAAGCTTACAGTTACCAGGCCATAAAGCGTAAGTTACTTCCCTCACCACAGTCTGTTGTCACGGGTTGGAGCAAGATGGCTGCCGTCTCTGCGAGGGTTCAGGCTTCCTGGGTTCCTCTCTTCCCAGGGCTTGTTTCTCTCTAGGCTCAGTTGTTCTGCTCTCTCCACAAGGCCAGTTGTAGACTATCAGGCAACCGGCTCTGTCTCTCTCCCTGGGGCTCAATATTCTCTGGGCTCAGCTGCTCTGCTCCTCTGTGTGCTTACTTCCCAGGCTCCAGCTCAAAACTCTAAACTCCCTTCTTTGCGATGTGGTTTCTCTGTGAGTCCCCGCCCACCAAGGGGGCAGGGACTCAATGTCCTACCGATGTGGTCCAATCAAGTAAAGGTGAGACTTCTGAATCCAATATAATCTAATATGCCCAGAGGAAAAGACTAGTTCACAAAACATAATCCAATATCGTTTTTTTGGAATTCAATAATAATATCAAACTGCTACAATAGGTGAAGATGTTTATTTGGTATTGATGGATAATTAGTGAAATTGGAAGCAACTTAGGAACATGGACTCTTAGGCAGCCCTCAAAATGAAAATTAGGAATATGAGGTAGGTGCGTGGAAAGCAACTCTGTTTAATGATAAACAAAATAAAAACAGAATAAATGATAGGCCATGTTTATTACTAGGTAGAAATTGAGAGCATACTTGGTTGGGAAAAAAAAGTAGCAAGGAAGATGGACGGTAAAAGCACCTGCTAGGCCAGGGAGTTAGCATGTCTCCTTCCTCTCCCCTGCCCTCCCTCCCCCTCTCTTTTCTAAATCGCATTATTCCCATTATGGTGATATTTGTAGAATGAGGCGCCTCTATGGAGATTTTCGTGGTTTGTTCAAAATGCAGCAATGCCCAATTTATCCAGTATTATAGGGAATTAGTGGCATACTTAAATGAATTTTATTTTACCTATGAATTTACGTTTACTCATCTAAACATCAAAAGTACACCCACCACCACCATTTGGGCTAAAAGTCATTCTAAAATGTATTACGTCCTTTTCTGCCTTCTTCAACAGTCTCCGGAACGTATTTTATCCTTTCCTTTGTATCTCAGGGTCACCATGCTGAATGCCAATTTCTCTCCCACGCTAGAACGTAATGGCGCCCTTAGGTGCAGTTCAAGTAGAGGGTTATTTGCCTCTACATGGAGTGATCAGAACTCCTCTGATTTTTGATTCCTTGATTCTTATTTTCACAGGTTTGCTTTTTGTTGTTGCTTGGTCTTTTTCTCTCTTTCAGTCTGTCGGCTATCATTTTTATGGCTGCCCATGTCCCAGCCTCAAGCCACCTTCCTTTCCTAACCTCCCAATAAAGTTGCTGCTTCTCACAGGCCTTGTTAGAAAATCACACAATCGAGTTGACTACAACGACGTGCAGAGAGCACCACAGGACTTTCCACTTTATTTAAGTGCGTGGCCATCAGAGTGGAGACATGGTGGGATTGATCTTGGTTGCTCAGGGGTATTTTTGGCTTTCTTCTCAGTTCTTGGTCGTTTCCTGGATAGTCTGAGGTCTCAGGGAAACGACCTCTGCCTAAGGGAGATGCTGCTGCAGGGAAAAGAAATACTGGCTCACAGAAGCAGAGCGTAGTCATAGTAAATCCAGTCAACACCAACAAATCAATGGGAACTGAAAGCAGAGGCAAGTAATCAATAGTCATAAAATATCCACACTTAACACCTGCTCAATTCTATTTCCATGTTACTTTATCCTTTCCATTCATAGACTTTGTCTTAGTATCATTTCACCTCCATTTTAGAAAGGAGCAATGGCATGAGGAACGGAGGAAATTATCAAAAATAACTTATGTGATTCAAGGATCCTTTCCTTTAGCCAACCAATAAGTAGCCATATTTTGAATTTATATAGTCAGTTTTGAACATATAAGATAGGTTGCTAGATGCTGTGGAGACAACTCAAAAGAAGTATTTAGGCACCCTACCCCCATCTTTTTTTTGCCAAAGAATGAACTAGATCACACCCAAAGCACGAGCAGCAAGAGAAAAAATAGATAAATGGGATCTCCTCAAAAGTAAAAACTTCTGCCCCTCAAAGGACATTATTAAGAAAATAAAAAAGTAGCCTACCCAATGGGAGAAAATATTTGGCAACCATATATCTGATAGGAGCCTAATATCCTGCATATATAAAGAAATCCTTCACCTCGAAAATAAAAAGACAAACAACCCATATAAAAAATGAGCAAGTGACCTGAAAAGACACTTCTCCAAGGAAGAAATACAAATGGCTAAAAAGCACATGAAAAAATGCTCGTCATCACTAGCTATTAGGGAAATGCAAATCAAAACTCCAATGAGATACCATCTTACACCCATCAGAATGGCAGCTATTAAAAAAACAGCAGACTATAAGTGTTGGAGAGGATGTGGAGGAATGGGAACCCTCAACCACTGCTGGTGGGATTGTGGAAGGGTCCAGCCACTGTGGAGGACAGTCTGGCAGTTCCTCAAAATACTAACTATAGATCTTCTGTATGATCCAGCGATTCCACTGCTGGGTACATACCCAGAAGAATTGAAAGCAAAGACACGAACAGATATATGCACACCAATGTTCCTAGCGGCATTGTTCACTATTGCCAAAAGTTGGAATCAGCCCCGGTGCCCATCAACAGATGAATGGATAAACAAAATGTGGACATACATACAATGGAATATTATTCAGCTGTAAGATGTGTATATCCATTGCAGATGATGTGCCACACTAATGAAAGATGTTTATGTGGGATGTTATGGGAGGTGTGGGTTGTGGGGAACATGGAAATCCCTGTAATTTTTGTGTAACATTTATGTAATCTAAGCATCTTTTAAAATATAAAAAAATAAAAAAATATTTCTAAGAGCAAAAAAAAAAAAGAATGAATAGAGGGGTAGAGTGGTTCATTTGTGCAATTAAAATTTAATTAAGGGGGATGGATGTGGCTCAAATGGTTGGGCATCTGTCTCCCATATGGAGGGATCCGGGTTCAATCCCCGGGACCTCCCGGTAAAAAAAAAAAAAAAAAATTAAAATGTATGCTATTCTATGGGAAGCGGATATGGCTCCTGCCTACCAAATGGGAGGTCTTGTGTTCGGTTCCTGGTGCCTCCTGGAGAAGACAAGCAACACAGTGAACTGGTGTGATGGGCAGGCTTGATGGGAAGGCGCAGCGAACTGATGCAACAAGATGACGCAACAAGGGGATACAAAGAGGAAAGACAATGAGAGACACAACAAAGTAGGGAGCTGAGGTGGCTCAAACGGCTGAGCACCTCTCTCCCACATGGGAGGTCCCAGGTTTGGTTCCCGGTGCCTCCTAAAGAGAAGACGAGCAGACAGAGAGAGTGCACAACGAATGGACATAGGGAGCAGACAGCGATCACAAACAATGGGGGTGGGGGGAATAAATAAATAAAATCTTTAAAAAATGTAGGCCACTTTAAAGTATACACAACTCTCTGGGAATAGTTTCTATATAATGGCAGGTATTTCTGCTACCCAGGGTCAGTGCTGTTTTCTTTTGGTTCTGGTGTCTAAAGAAAGACTCCAGGTCACCCTTAGCCATGATGGATACATAGATGCTCCTTTGATGAGTGTTTCTACTGTAATCTGTTGAACTCACCTCACTCTTGAAGGTATTTATGCACTTCCAGGACCTGGAAAAACTTATAATACTCCCTAGCCTTCTCTTTCTTCCAAACCATCTAACAAAATGGCCAATGACCACAAAACAAAATAAGCACACCCACTCACCTCCCCCCTAATCTTTGGAGGGGTGGTTAATGGGTAACTTGGAATGGGACAACATTTTTGGCTGCTATTGCTTCACTCTCCAGAACCTTACAGAGTCCATGGATCAGTACATGGGAAGGGACCGTACACGTAGATCAATATGTGAAAAGTGACCATTTCTAAAGAATCGGTGCCAGTTGCTGGACACATTTTTGTTCATTGTGCTTGGAAATGAATATCATTTCTGGAGAAATGATCTGAAGGTCCACTCTCTTGTGACTTGCTGTGTGCAGGTGCAGACTGTCCAGGGAACAAAGGGGAGTACATTTGGAGCGAACAGCAGTGTCGTGTTGAGCTTAGGCCAGGTTTGCGAGGTCATTGTGATAGGAAACAACTTGAGAGAATGGTTCTCTCCTCTATCTTTGAGGGCTCTATTAGTGGCACCTCCAGTGTCCTGCTGTGTTATCTGAATAAATCACATATTAGAAACTGATGCATCCATTGAATTCTGGATTACTCACAGCAGTAGGGACAAGGTTAACTTTTAGAAAAATCGCCTCCCCAACCATATTAGAATAATCCAAAATAAAGTGTTCAGAGCTCTGAAATCAAGCCACGTTTTACCCAGCAATTAGAAAAATGCTTCCATCACACTTTTACAATGTTGTGAAAAATTATGAAATAACCTATACCCTTTCCATCTTTTTTTGCTCCTTTTATGCTGGAAATAATGATGAGAGACAAAATGGTCCAAAGGTTAAGAATTAGAGAAGATGTTCCCTTCCAGCTGTATGATGTGATGATCATTTATAAACTTGATCATCAGTAGCTCAATAAAGAATCACTGAGTGTTGAGGATAATGTATGTACTCAATTTATTAGGTAACCTTTTGGCTTTCTACTAAGGTAAACAAGTGTAATCAATTTGATATGCATAATTGATAAGACCCATAAAAGTAAAGCAGTAGTTTAATCCCTTATTGCAGTAGTTTTTAGCCTTGGCATCACATTAGAAGCACTTGGGGAGCTTTTAAAAATCCCAAACCCAGGCCACACTCCACACCAATTAAACCAGAATCTTTTGAGGATAGGACCCAGAATCCGTATGTGATGGTTAGGCTAATGTGTCAACTTGGCCAGGTAATTGTGTCCAGGTGTTTGGTCCAGCAGGCACTGGGCTAATTGTAATGCACGAACATTTATGGACTTTGGTCACCAGTGAGTTTACTGCATGGATGGCTGATTACATCTGCATCAATCAGGGAGATTGCCATCAGCAGTGGGTGACGCTTTTATCCAATCAGTTGAATACCTTAAAAGGGGAAGTGATTTCAGCATTCAGAGAGAATTTCCCAGCGTGTCTTTGGACAGTCAGTGTCTCCTGGAAACTCATCAGGGACCTTTCATTGGACTTTCATCAGAGCCCCTGGTTTGCAGCCTGCCTGCAGAACCTGGACTTGTGCATCCCCATGGCAATGTGAGAGACTCTTGTAAAATCTCATATTATTGACAGCTATCTCCTGTTGATTCTGTTTCCCTAGAGAACCCTGACTAATGTACCGTATTTTTCAAGCTCACTAGATGATTCTAATATATAGCTAAGGCTAGGAAACACCGCTTTAGAGAATATCCCTGCTTATTCTTACTTAAGCTTAAGTACTTTAGCTTAAGCTTTTTCTTTAACAATCTTTAGCAATCTTTTTCTTTAACAGTCTTTAGGGAATGTTTCTATTTCTTTTGCTTTGAACAAAAGCAAATCGTTCCAAAAGAATAATCTTACTTGACTTTTTTAGTTCTCCTCCCTTTTTCTTCACTCTTGGTCTTTTCTGCCACATTGATAAATACGGCAATGGCATATGGAGTCAGATCATCCTAATCTGAATAAAGGTTGGGCTATTTACTAGTTGTCACAGATTGGCAATTTGTTTAATCTCCAAGCTATGATTTTTTTTCCATCTTTAAGCTATGTTTTTCCCCCATCATTCAGTGGTGGTAGTGGTGGTGGTGCAAAATCTATCAATTTTGTCATCCAGGAGTCATCTGGTAATGTCTGGTGACATTCTGGTTGGCATAACTGGACAGGGAGGGTGCTCCTGGCATCTAGTAGGTAGAGGCCAAGGATGCTGGTAAATGTCCTACAGCTCACAGGGGAGCCCCCTACCACAAAGAGTTGCCCCACCCCAATGTTAGTGGTGGTGTGGTGGCAGAACCCTCATCTATAGAGCGAGGCCCTGGTGTCTGCCTGCCTGCCTTCAGATTCTGCTTCCACCACTTCCTTGAGCAAATGAGCCTTCCGGCCCGAATCCCGTCTGAAAATGCAGATATTGTTAGCACCCACCTTGGAGGTGATGTGAGATTCGATGGGCTAATGCACATGGAGCGTCTACACAGTGCCAGGTAGTAAGAGCACCAAAATATGTCTTGCTCTCTTCTGGGGCAGGCTCTACAGTGCTTTCTGGGCCCTTGTCAGGGTCCTTGAGACTGTTTGTTTGACCCTTCCCTTGACAATCTCAGCATTAATAGTTCATGCTGTGGTTGTAGTAGGTAACGGTAGAGAGTGGAGCTGTCTTTGAACGTGCACCTGCTTTGGATAGCAAGTGGTAGTTCAGAGGACACAGTCCTACAGAATACTGTTAAATTCCTCCCCCCACCTTTCATGCTCTCCCCACTTCACACCCCCCCACCACTGGCTTGACACTTGTGTTGAGGTGGAATACTCAAATAAACAAACTTGTATTGAGTCAAATAAAAAGTCAAAGATATTCTTGCAAGTGCTGATTCTAAGGGAAGAGGGCTTAATAGCCAACATGGTTTTTAAATAAATTTTATATTTATTCCCGATGGGAGGCAGATGGCTACAGGAGCCTGAAACTGCGGAACGAGCCCCATGGTGGAAATAGAGGTTTGGGAATCATTACTACTGGGGTCCAAGTAATGGAAGAGAATGAACTTGGAGGGAGGGTACAGGGAGAAGAGAGAAGAGGGCTCAGGATATATTCTGAGAAATAGCAGCTCAGCTAAGATGTGTTGCAAACCTACTGTGTGCTTGCCAGCCCCCTTTCTAATCTATTATAGTACATTTGAATTTTAGGGAGTGTGGTCCCCTACTTCCCGAGTCCTCATTCCCAAGTGTTGTAAGTGTGCCTCGAAACTAATACAGTGAATCTCTACTGAAAACAATATGGAACGCTCACAAAGCTAGGCTGGAAATCCCTGCACTGATTGCTCTCCACTAATCAGCTTCGTTTTAGAAAAAAGTTTTGCCATTGTAATGGTAATATATGATAAATAACTAGAAAATTAAAATTTTTCTCTATGCACATACTTTTCTCCTATTTTAATCATAATGTACATATGTCTAGATATGCTGTTTTTAAAAAAATAGCTTTATTGAGATACAGTGCACATGCCATACAATTCACCCATTTAAAGTATACAATTAAATGGATTTTAGTATATTCACAGAGTTGCGTAAGCATCACTACAATCAATTTTAGAACATCTCCACCATCCTGAAAAGAAACCCCATACCCATTAGCCTTTACTCCCCACTCTACCAATCTCCTTTCTGCCACCATGGATTTGCCTATTCGGAACATTTTATATACCTGGAATTGTATAATATGCGGTCTTTTGTGAGTGGCTTCTTTCACTTAACATAAGTGAAGGGTTAGTCCATGTTGAACTATGTATCAGTACTTCATTCCTTTTTATGGCTGGATGATATGCCATTGATAGACCACATTTCATTTATCCATTCCTCAGCTGACAGACATTTGGGTTGTTTCTACTTTTTGGCTATTCTGAATAATGCTGCCACCAACATTTCTGTACAAGATTTTGCATGGACAAATGTCAGTTTTCTTGGATGGAAACCTAGGAGTGGATTGGCTGAGCCATATGGTAATTCTATGAAGAACTGCCAGTTTTCCACAGTGGCTGCACCATTTCACCTTCTTACCAGCTGTGTATGAGGGTTCTGATGTCTCCACATGTTATTACCTGTCTTTTTTTTTTTTTTTTTTTTTAAGATTTTATTTATTCATTCATTTATCCCCCCCTTGCTGCTTGTGCTCGCTGGGTCAGCTAACCACGCCGTGCGGGCGGGCTTGCCTTCACCAGGAGGCCCCGGGAACCGAACCTGGGGCCTCCCATATGGTAAACGGGAGCCCTACTGATTGAGCCACAGCCGCTTCCCTACCTGTCTTTTTGATTATAGTTGTCCCAGTGGATGTGAAGTGGTATCTCACTGTGGTCTTGATTGTACATTGTTTTTTAAAAATATTATCTGACATGCATTTTCCAGGTTGCAATTCCCCTTTCATAATCAGCATTTAAAATGACTTTGCAATCTTCCTTCAAATGGTGATATCATAGTTTGCTGAGCCATTCTTCTATCTGTGGACATTTGAGTGGTCTTCAAATTTTTACCATTATAAATAGATTTTCCTGAATATAGCTTTTCTAATGTTTGGGTTGTTTTCCTAAGCTACATTCAAGATTCATTTTGAAATCTCTCTGTATTCATGAAGAATGGGAACTGGAAAATGTTGTGCGATGGAGAAAATATTCTCACATGTATTAAGATGTATCTTCAAAGGCTTAAACTGGCAGAAAGCTCCCAATAAAGAGGATTCCAACCATGTAGTCAACACTAGTTTGGCCACCCAATCCATCTTTAAACAGAAATGGAAAGCTCCTCTCTTTCACTTGAATAAAACTGAACTGAGGTGCGTCCCAGTAGTCACTCATGAGCTAGTACACTTAAATTTATTATTATATAAAAATAGATTTTTATTTTATGAAAACCAGGAAATACTGTACAGTTAAGTAAAAGGAAGGAAATAAAACCCACCCGCATCTGGTTAGTTTAAATGTATTTAAACTCAAAATTCATACAAATATGTGGAAGAAAGTTTCAGTGAGCTCTTCTACTTCAGAAAATTGATTTAAAATCAGAGCGACATTAATTCCCAATGCATTAATTTGACAGCTTGCAGGGTCCATCCTCTGCTAATTTAAGTAATTTCCCTAAGTTTTACTTTACCTGCTTTGTATGCAAAGATGTGTCACGGAACTAATTTGATTGTCACCAAAGGGACTTATTTTGATTGCAAAAAAAAACCACCAAAAAACTGTACCCTTAAAAATCTTTGAATGTCAAATTATGAATATAGGAATACAAGTACACATCTAGCACTCCCATTCAGACAGTTATCGAGTGCAAAATGGAGCACTGGTGGCGCCTGGGAAAATCGTATCATAGAATCACAGAAGAAACAATGCAGAGCGGACAGAGGCCTTCTATCAATGCAACACAATGAAGTGCGCTTTCTCTTAGAGACAGGTGTCCTTTATCATTCAAAGATGGGGGGAGGAGCAGCAAAACAACCCCTTAAGAGACCTGCTGTTCTTTAAGGTTCAGAAAGGGAGCTAGCGGCTTAGGAAATGGGGCTGTTGTTTCCACAGGAGAAGCAGGCTCGCCAGTCTTCCGGGACAGGCTGAAACACCCCAGGGTTCCCGTCTGGGCGTTTCTTCACGCCAGAGGCAGGACACGTGTGCCCAGTGAGAGGTGGCCTTCCCTTCGCGCCGGCAGCGAGGACAGGTGGGTTTGGCGCTTCCTCCCATTGATACGTGGCGCGAGAGAGGGCAGCCCGACATGAAAAGAACGGGAGGACCACGTCGCCACCTCCAGTGGTGGCACATAGGCAAGAGGTAGCAGAGTCTGCAAACCATGCAGGATCTGGAGAAGTACTGTCAGAACCTTCTGGGCTGATGGAAATAGTCTCTATCTGTGCCGTCCAGTATGAGAGCCACTAGCCGCGTGAGCTCTTGAGCACTTGGATTGTGGCAGGGGCGACTGAGGAACTAAACTTTTCACCTTACTTCATTTTCATTAAGTGCCATTTGACTTGAAATAGCCCCATGTGGCCAGTGGTTTCTGAATGGGACAGCACAGCTCTAGAGTAAGGCCTTTGCCTGCCATTTACTACCCACTTAACCTGGGGGAAATTTCTAAGCCTCTTCAGTTCCTTCATCTGTGTTTCTTATGTGCTGGCACTGGAATTCCTCTTAGAGGATGGAACTGTCTTTGTTTGGGAAAACGCCTTGATAAGCAATAAGGCTATGGAAATATAGGCCTCTGAGAGCATCCAGAAGGGATATGCAGAATACTGTCGTTTTATATATAAGTACACGGGAGAAATTATTCGTTTACTGTTGGCCCTGAGTAGGTAAGGAAAGAAGGGGGAAGAGGAGCCTGTCAGAAGGGTTGGGGCCACATGGAAGGTTGGGGTGGCCTAAAGGACTCTTAGGAACAGGAAGTGTTAGTATTAGTTTTAAGTTACTGGTGTTACTATGCTGTAAACTGATTTTCTTTCCAAGCCTTTGGTGAAATTTGCTGTAAACACAAATGACTTGGGTGAATTGGTGTGTGTGAGAGAGTGAATTAAGCAGAGGGAATGGGCTCAGTGTTTAGAGTAGAACAGAATAGGAAAAAAGAGCATGGACCCATCAAGGCAGTTAATAAATTCAAAAACTCAGTGATATATATTTATATATCATTTAACAAATATTGGTATGTATTGTGAAAAATTTGATTTTTACCCACAATAAACACAAACAAACAAACAAAAAACTCAGTGAAAGCAGGAGCTCAGAGGCAGAGGAAAACATGAGAAAGCAAGCCTGTAAGGAAGTTTTAGAAAGAATAGGGCTAGCACTGATTTTCCATAAATCATGAATTGAGGGTTCACACCAAGCTTTTATAGGTCGTACCACTGATACTGGTATTATATGTAAAATGGGAATAATAATCCCTCCTTGAAGGTTGTCGTGAAGATACACTGAGATAATACTTGTAAAGCAACACATAGTAAGAGCTCAATAAATGGTAGTCAGACTTTAGTTTCACTTTATTTTTTAAAGGAATATAATACCTCCCTCTTTTTTGGTAGATTAAGTGAAGTAACATGTAAAGCTCCCAGCTCCCAGTAAGCATGTTCTAAATGTCATACTCCTTCATTCTGAGGAAGGGAATCTTCTTCCAGACTCTTTTTGCTAGGTATCTCATTTTACATTGTAGACCTAAACAGTCCCCAGAAACTTCTCTGGGGACATATGAGGTCTCTCCTGTCCCTTCTCTCGATTACATATTGAAGCCGTTTTTACCAACAATGAGCTGAAGCAAAATGTTTTGTGGCAATACAGAACTTATATTAGGCTGCTGTCTAAGGCCCAGGTTTGTCTTTCACTGTTTTCCCCACAACCATCTCTCAGTTTTTCCTTTTCTTATAACTCACTTCAGGTTATCACTTTACACTGATAAACCCAACTTTCCCCGCAGATCTGGGGGGCTCTTGTTTAGGCAGTCGGTTGTCCTTGTTTCTCCTACAGTAGGCTTCACTTCCAATTGTTTTGATTAATCCTGCTCTTCAAATGGCACCATTGCCCATTTAGTACATTCTGCCTTTGGGTGAGACATCATATTGTGCCTTTAAAGAATTCTATTGTTTATTTAGGCCTGCTTTTTGTTGCTGAGTGAGAACCTACAGATCATCCTTGTACCTTAGAATTAAACCTCTTCCTAAGAGCAGGCGGGGAAAATTCCTACAATTGTAGTACATTGATGACAGCTCCTGAAAATCCAGAGTACAGGCTCTTCTAGTGGCAGTCACTAGACAGATGTCTGAGTTTCCTCATGGATGATGTAATAGCTTCAAGTGTTTTATTCCTCCCTAAAACAAACAATAACCCCAGAAAACAAAATTATCTCCTCACCTGCAATTCAGCTATATTACCTCTGGGTGGTAGTGGTGTTTGGTCCAAGTTACTGATCAGCATATATGGTTTACTGAATGTGTTGATTGCAATAAAGATAAAACATACCTTTTGTCCTTCAAACTAGATGCTTTTTATTTTTATTTTTATTTTTATTTTTTTATTTTACCGGGAGGTCCCGGGGATCGAACCCAGGTCCCTCCATATGGGAGACGGACGCCCAACCAGTTGAGCCACATCTACCCCCCAAGATGCTTTTTATTAAAACATCTTAGTGTAAGCATAATTTATCACATTTTTTACTTGTAGTTTCAGCCAGGATTTCTATCCAAGTGATGGAGAGCTGCAGTGGGACCCTTGCCGAACCTGATCCTGGGTACTTAATGATTTAAGGCCTGGGGAATCTCATATTTTCCAGTATGCTGAGGTTTTTAATGCAGGGGCTCAGGTGTAGTGAGTAAAGATGATTGCAGCTCCATTTCTGAAACCCCAACAGCATAATGATAATCCAGTAAAAGCTGTCCCCCACATTCTGATGACTCAAGAGAGACCTCATTTTGTAGTCATTTCATTTCAGCTGTTTACTTTCCATGGTGAATAATAAACACGGGCATAAACTGTAAAGAGAGATTCTCTTTTCCAGGAGATGGAATTGCCTAGCAAATACTGGAATTAAAAAGTAAAACCTGAATATAAATCTTGTCAGACCTGATAACTAAGGCTTCAAATCTTTATCTACTCTAAGAGGTTTGAGCCGCCAGAGTGCATTAGGAAAAGCACCCCAGTTTGTCTCGGATCAGATAGGGGGTGTATCAGTCAGTATTATATGTAAAGAGTTCCCCACAGACTCATCATATCTTGTCAAGCTCTCGTTTTACTGTGTTTGTAAATCTTAGAGCATATATGAAATATAAAGTAATGTTGACCTCTGATGAGTGGTGAAGGGATGCCATTTGTCTCAATTTTTGAGTCCTACACCTTTACCTCGGGCTCCCATGAGGAAAATACTAGTGGTTAGAAAGAACACATGGATGGGAAGCGGCTGTGGCTCAATCAGTAGGGCTCCCGTTTACCATGTGGGAGGCCCCGGGTTCGGTTCCCGGGGCCTCCTGGTAAAGGCAAGCCCGCCCGCACGGCGTGGTTAGCTGACCCAGCGAGCACAAGCAGCAAGGGGGGATAAATGAATAAATAAATAAAATCTTTAAAAAAAAAAAAAAAGAAAGAACACATGGAAGGAGCATAGAACTCTTCTTCTTCTTCTTTTTTTTTTTTTTTTGAGAGGTTGCCTTTAGAATCTGTGTCACGGTCTTTCAATATCCTTAAAGTTGATATATCAGTTAAGGTACAGCCAGAATACAGAAATCACACAATTGTTTTAACTCCCAGTGGAATTGTTTGTGAAGTTCTTAATGTTCACAAAAGGTTACTTAATATTTTCTGCTATTCATCTTCAGGGTGCTGCAAATCAGACTGTCATCATGATCTTATGAGGAAACTAAAGTTGGGTATTTTTGCAGTTTCCATTACTCACACACAAAGATAGTGAGGTTTATTTGAAAAGTTATACTGGAATTTGAAAAATTATGTCGTAGAAGAAAACCCTAACTACATAGGAAAATTTTCAAGCTAAATTGTTAAGTGAACAAAGGAAGTTTCCAAACAGTATGTACAAAGGATTTCCAGTTTTAGCTATGGCAGCACACGGCTTGGACAAATTTTCCTCACAGAAGTAGTAAACTCTTGACAAAATTGTAACAAAACAACTATTTGAAGGCATTGAAGAGTGACCCAAAGAAGGCCGAAACTGGATTTGACTCTTGCAAGAAGAGAATTGCATTGGATGAAATTCAAGTTTATATGGTTTTTTTTTCCCCAGAAGGTATTCTCCATCCCATGCTAAAACTCAAGTAGAAAGCTGAAGTCAACACTGATTATAGGTGTCAGAGGATGGAGTTAGGACATGCAAGAGTGGCTGGAATTTGAGGGTTAAAAACTGAGAAAGGAGGGGGCCACAGAGATGGAGCCTCCAGATCTGCATATAACCTCCCCTTAAACCTCAGCTGATCACTGAACTGAAATTGCACCAAGAAGAGTCCATGTAGACCGGTGGAAGGCAGAGATTTAAGCCCTTACTCACCACAGGGGAGTCAGAAATTTGGAGTTTGAGCCCTGTCAACCTTTAGGGCTTGGTGAGTACTTTGGGGTCTCTAGTGAAACCCCAGAAAGGCCAGGCTGAAGGTGTTAAAACTAAGAGATTTGTCCTAAGATTAAGGACAAATCAAAACAGATCCATCTTAATGTATGAAACCAAGCCTCCTCAAGTTCAAGGTTATCAGCCAGTTTTAGCTACCTGGTAAAACAAAAACCAACCATTTTTCATGAAAGAAAACAGAACGCAGAGTCTTGAAAACACACTATCCATAAGATATATTATATGATAAAAAATTACAAGATATGCAAGAAACAGAAACATGTGACCCAAAGTCAGGAAAGAAAGCAGTGGATAAAAGCAGGCCCAAACTCACGGACAGGAACATTGAAAGGGCTATTATAGTCACATTCAATAACTTAATTTCAAAAATGATCAAAATGAGTGAACATAGGGGAACCATAGCAGAGAAATAAAAAAGTATATAAAAGAACCAAATGAAATTCTAAAATTGAAACATACAATAACAAAAATGAAAATTTCACTGGATGTGATTAACAGCAACTTGGAATGGGCAGAGGAAAGGATCAATGAATTTAAAGACAAATCAATAAATATTATCCCAATTGCAGTATAGGGAGAAAAGAAGATTGAAAAAAATGAACAGCTTCAGTGACAGACAAGACAATAATCAAGTGATCTAACATATGGTAACTGGTGTCTGAGAAGGACTGAAGAGAAAGGGGTAGAAAAGAATAGTTGAAGAAATAATGGCTGAAAAGTTCCCAAATGATGAATATGATCAATTTACAAGTCTAAGAAGCTCAGTGAACACCAAAGTGGAAAAAATACAAAGCAAATCACACCTAGGCATACCACAGTCAAACTGCTGAAAACCAAAGGTAGAGAGAAAGTCTTAAAAACGGCTGGTAGGGAAGCGGACACATTACATATCCCAAAACAATGATAGGAATAACTACTGACTTCTTATCAAAAATAACAGAACCAAAGACAATGGAATGAAAATTTTAAAGTGCTGAAAAAAAAAAACACCAAAAATTCAACCAAAATTTATATATTAAATAAAAAAAAAAAAAAAAAAAAAAAATCAACACAGAAATCTATATCCAGAGAAGGTGTTCTTTAAAAATAAAAGAAAAAACAAAATATTTTCAGATAAACAAAAACTAAGGAAATTTGTTGCAAGTAGAACTGCACTACAAGAAATGACGAAGAAAATTATTTAGGCTCAAGGGTATATCTAATATAAAAGAAGAAATAAAGAGCACCAGAAAGGATAAATATTTGCATAAATATAAAGTACTTTTTTTTTTTTTTTAATTTTAATGTCTTTAAAATACATCGGTGCATCTCACTGCAGCACATCTGTATCCACGTCTAGGACTGTGTACTCTTTTCTTGTTTATTAATAAACTCTTTACTCCCTTGCCTACCCTATGGCATGTCCTTAAATTCTTTTACGTGACATAAGCCAAGAGCCTAGAAGCCTAGTACCCTGAGCCTTCTGCCAACATATCTGGCGAGCCGAGCCAAGCTAGGAGACAAAGAGGCAAGTCCTAGGAACTTGTAAATCGGATTTGGGGTTTGCCTGTTACAAATTGGACAACAGTGAAAGGTAACCTAAAAATGAGTCTTTAAATGTCAATACTATATTGCAATTGGATTTGATGTGTAAATCACAAGTGTACATATTAGTTCAACTGCTGGAAAAGAAAACTTAGCAACATTAATGTTACTAATAAAATAGTTTTAGTTGCTCAGTTAATAAACAAAAGCGCCCAATTTGTTTTTAAAGTGAAAACTTACTAGAAACTGTAACTAAGAATTAAAATCATTATATATATGCCTTTATATTACAACACAGCAAAAGCTGAAATTTCTATAGCTGGGTGGATTTAGCCTAGACCTACTATTGTGATGGTAATCTTAGACTAATTTACCTTTGTTTATGGTTACTTCAGGTCTAACCTCACCCTTGTGTATGCTTGCTATCCTAATGTTTATTCTAAGCTGAGTTTGCCTTTGAATGGTTATTTCAGGACTGACCTCACCCTTAGTTTGTACTTGTTCACCATTGTGATGGTAACTACTCTATTGCTAAAAAGAATGAAATTCTTGTGCAAAACTGCATGGTCACAGTGCAGATGAGAATAATTAGAAGTAGACTTCAGAGAGATCTTTTAAATGTTATTTTATAATTATTCCGGAACCTAGAAATCGGTATGCTTTTAAGGTTATCCACAGTTTTATAGTTTCATTAAAGAAAAAAAGGTTTTAGCCTCCTGTGAAGGAAGGAAAAAGAACATTTCTTGCATAGACTGTTTCAGTTTTATTTAGCTTTGGTGTAATCTCCCTAGGTTTATTGAATACTAAGCTTATTAAAGGTAAAGTAACTTATGGTTAATTATAAGGAGTTTGTAAAAGCATTTTCTAAACCGAAGTACTTAAATGGCTAATTCCAGGAAGGCATTTTTAATTAGAAACCTAAATTGATATTAATAACAAACAGTAGCTTCATAACAGAGGAACCTGTCAGAAGCCACCATAATCTGCATATTACAGTAGTAGTAAAGGAAGATAATCTTGATTCCATTAGGAATCTTAGGTTTTAAGCTCATTTGAGTATTAAGTATTGTACCTATATGCCTGATGAATATGATATTTGTTCTATTCTAGATCATATGCAGAGGGATATTGAACATGTTAGAAGTCCTGGTAAACTTAATTCATTTTCTAATTAGTTAATGAACGTGCCTATAAGATAAAGGAATGGCTCTCTTAAGTACTGTCTTTATTTTGCTTGCCATATGCTTGTCTTGTTGCCTATACTGTCTTTGTGAGTTTATGTCTAGGGCAGTGTCTCTCTTCATAGCTCTCCTAGCTGTCCTAAGCATAACCACCACCAAGGGAACTGGGCTTAGCAGTTTATACCAAACCCAGCAGGTCTACCACAATCTCTCCCTAGAGTTTACAAACAGCAAAAAAGAACTCAAGGAAGAATGCTGTTTCCCATAACTTTGGGAGGATGCAACCTCTGAAGACACTTGGCCTTTCTCACTCTTGTGGTCCAGTATGTCATGGCTGCCCCCCTTTTGGGCCCACTTACCACCCATCTTCTTCTTCTTTTTTTTTTTTTTTTAAGATTTTATTTATTTATTCACTTATCCCCCCCTTGCTGCCCGTGCCCACTGGGTCAGCCAACCACGCCACGCGGGCAAGCCCGCCCTCACCAGGAGGCCCCGGGAACCGAACCCGGGGCCTCCCATATGGTAAACGGGAGCCCCACTGATTGAGCCACAGCCGCTTCCCACCACCCATCTTCTTTATCCTTATAGTAGGACCATGTATCTTAAATTCTAACTAAGTTAATTTTTTCCAGAATCAATGCCATCCAGAACAAGGTATTAGTCATGCAGGGATTTCATCCAGTTCCACCCATGGTGCTGGACCCATCTTCCCTCAACCTCAATAGAATAGCCAGAGGGTTTTACACTTGGTCAGGCAGGGCCTACTGCCCCTAACCAGCAAGAAGCAGCTACAGAAGAATGACCATCACCCTTTCGCTCCCCCTTAAGAATAAAGATGTAAACTCTGTGAGGGGGGAGTTGAGGCAGGTTAGGATAGGGAAGATGAGAGAAGACGTCCTGTCACAGCAGACAACATGGCCGGTAGACCACATGGCCATGAGACCATTCCTGGAAACCTCCTGAGGGGAAGGCTTCCAGAAAGATCCTGCAAGACCTTGGAATGAGATCCCATTCCTTCAAAAAGCCTCACCATTGGCCCCGATAGCTAACAGGTGGAGCGACCAATCAGAACAGAAAACAGCTGGGCCCCCATCCCCAACATTGTGAAGGGGGAGGAATAAAGGTTTTAAGGGGCCTAACCTGGGGCCCCCATGTGCGCGTCTCACTCTGTAGCATGTCCGCATCCATGTCTAGGACTGTGTGCTCTTTTCTTGTTTCTTAATAAACTCTTTACTCCCTTGCTTAAAAAAACAGTTGGCTGTTTAAAGCAAAAATAGAAAGTTATCTTCTGATAAATTACATATGCATATTGTAACTTTAGAGCAACCACTAAAAAGTAATACAAAGAGGTCTAGCTTTAAAAAGTTAGAGTAATTTAAATGGAATAATAAAACAATATTTATTTAGCCAAATTGAGAGCAGAAAAGGAGAAAGGAATAAAAACAACAAAAATAACAGATGCGCTAATTAAAAAAATAGCAAATTGGCATACCTAAACACAACCATATTAATAATTATGTTAAAAGTAAATTAGGGGAGTGGATGTAGCTCAAGTGGTTGAGTGCCTGCTTCCCATGTACGAGGTCCCAGGTTCGATCCCCCGTACCTCCTAAAAACAAACAAATGAATAAACCACCTCTCATTGGGGAATGGATGTAGCTCAGTGGTTGAGCACCTGCTTCCCATGCACAAGGTCCTGGGTTCAATCCCCAGTACCTCCTAAAAAAAAATAAATAAATTAGCTGACCGTGAGGTTTAAAAGGCAGAGATGCTCACACTGGATTAAAAAAATATATATATATGCTGTCTTCAAGAAAGAGACACACTTTAAATATAAAGATAAACAGAGGTTTAAAAGCAAAAGGATGGAAAAATATTGTATTAGTCAGTTAAAGAGGTGCTGATGCAAAGTACCAGAAATCTGATGGCTTTTATAAAGGATATTTATTTGGGGTAGAAGCTTACAGTCACAAGGTCCTAAAGAGTCCAACTCAAGGTACCATAAGAGGTACCTTCTCACCCAGTCTGTTGCCACATGTTGATGCAAGATGGCGGGCAATGTCTTCGAGGGTTCAGCCTTCCTCTTCCCTCTTAAGGCTCTGTGGTCCCAACTTCTTCTGATCTCAGCTGTAGGCTGGCATAAAGCTCTTCTCTTTCCCTGGGGCTTGTTTCTTTCCGGGCTCAGCTGCTCTGGTCTTGTCACAAGGTCAGCTGTAAACTAGCAGGCTCATCTCTCTTCCCAGGGCCTAAGGAGCTGTCTCTCTTCCTCTGTGTTCTTCTTCTCTGTGTCTGCTTCTCTATGTGTCTACTTCCATGTGAGAGTCTGTTTTATCACCCACCCAGGGGGCCGGGGCTCAAAGTTGAGTTGCACTCTAATGATGTGGCTGAATCAAAGCCCTAATCTTAACATAATTTAATCAGAAGTCGCAGCTGAATCTAATACAATCAAAGGGTTATCACGTCCAGAGAAAGAGACCAGTTTACAAACATAACCTCTCTTTTTGGAATTCGTAAATAATCTCAAACTGCCACAAATATATACCATGCAAATGGTAAGCATAAGAAAGTTGGCATGGTTATATTAAAATTAGACAAAGAAATCTTCAAGATAAGGAGTATTTCCAGAGACGAGAAGGACATTTCATATTGGTAAAAGGATCAAATCATCAAGAAGACATCCCAGTGTGTATGAACTCAATACCTGAACTTCAAATTACATGAAACAAAACCTGAGAGGCATCAAGTTATAAATAGAGAAATCTATGATCGTTCTTGGAGATTTTCATACCCCTCTTCAGTAGCTGGTACTAATTAACTACTAAACAACAACAATAAAAATCAGGAAGGTTGTAGAATATTTGAACAACATTATTAACTGCCTTGACCTAATTGACATTTATAGAACTCTACATCCAACAAATTCAGAATACAATCCGCCCCCCCACAAGAACACATGGGATATTCACCCTGATTGACCATATGAAGAACCAGGGAATGGCTGAGTACAACAAAAATATATTAGAAAAAAATAACAAGATAGTTAAAAAAGCCCCAAATATTTGGAAATCAAACAGCACACTTCAAAACCCATTGGTCAAAGAAGTTACAAAGGATATTAGAAAATATTTATAACTGAATGCTAATGAAAATACAACCTATCAAAATTTGCAGCATGCAAATAAAGCAGTGCTTTGAAGGAAATTTATAGGTTTAATTTTATACTGTAAAAGAAAAGAGGTTTAAAATTTATGATCTACACCCCCCAAGACATAATTAGAAAAAGAAGAGCCTACAAAACCCAAAGTACGTAGGAGGGAGGAAATAATAAAGATACCAGGAGAAATAAGTGAATTTAAAACACACAATCTGTAGAGAAAATTAAGAAAGCCAAAAATGGATTCTGTGAAAAATTTTTAAAAATTGATGAACTTTAGCCAGACTGATCAGAAAAAAAGGGAGAGATCTCAAATTACCAATATCAGAAACGAAAGAGGGAAATATCACTACAGATCATACAGATAGATACTCAAAGGAAACATTAAGGATACCTTTATGCCAATAAGTTCAACAACTTCAAGGAAATAGACAATTTTTTTGAAGCAGAAAAAACTTTTTCCAAAATTTAATACTGCATGATAAAATCTCTCAGCAAACCGGGAAGAGAGTGGAACTTTGATAATCTGATAAAGGACATCCACACAAAATCTACAGCTAACATACACAGACCGAAGGCTTGTCCCCAAGATTGCTCCACAACTTCATTCAAGATTGTCCTGGTGGTCCTGACCAGTGCAAAAAGGGGGAAAATACATAAAAGGCATGTAAGAATTGTCTTTATTTGTAGATAACATGGCAAGATAATTCAAAGCAGAAAAGGATAGTCTTTTCAACAAATGGTCCTCGAACACCTGGAGAGCCATATGGAAAAAGATTAATATCGACCCCAAACTAATCTACGGATTCCATACTATTCCAGCCCAAATCCCAGCAAGATTTTGGTGGAAAAGGACAAGCTGACTCTGAAAGTTACATGCTAATGCAAAAGACCTAGAATTATCAAAACCATCTTCAAAGAGAGTAATGATGTTGGAGGACTCTACCTTACTTCAAAACTTGCTCGTTGTGGGTCAACTTCCACAGGGCAAAGGTTCTGAGACTGTGAAGTTTGCATATAGAAGGTTTATCGGAGACTGCTTACTTACGATGGAGAAGGAAGCAGGATTAAGCAGAGGGAGCAACTGGAAGACAAAGCAGTTGCAATGGATGGAGGGAGCCCTGGAGTTGAGATAACTCTTCAGAGTTGCCCTGCTTGAGACAAGAGGGTCTGGATTTTATCCACTCAATTTGATCACTCATTTGACTTTGGGCTTCCCCCAGGGAGGGGCTATAACCTTGGGTGAGTCAACATTCTTCAGATGAAAGCCATCAGCCACCCACACTCCCAGTAGTTGGGGAAATGAATGCTTCAGTCCTAAAAGGGGTGGACTGGGTGGTGCCCCAGAGCAACCACAGCCATCATCCTTTGTGCTGCTGGATTGCCTTTGCCTCTTATAAGTGCCAGGAACAGAATCCTCGGGGATTCTGACTGGTTTCTTTTCCTACAAAAACTTTTAGGAGAAAGGTTAGTGAGTACTAACAGCCTTCACCACTGAGGCTGGTATTGAGGCCACAACTGACACTTCTTAGCTCCCTCCTCTACTATCCATTCTAGAGTCTACTCACCCCCATCTATCAATCGGAGAATGGGTAAATGAGATATGGTATAGCCATACAGTGGAATACTACTATATTCATATGGTGGAAAACAGCTCAGCAAGAAAAATGAGTGAACTGCTTATGTGTGCAACAATGTGAATGAATCTCAAGACCTTTATGTTGAGTGATACATACTCCATGATTCCATTTTCATGAAGTTCAAGAAGAGGCAAAGCTAATCTACAGTGATAGAAATAAAAAAATAGTGGTTACTATGGAGGGTGGGGATTGAGTGGAAGGAACTACAAGGGGACCTTCTGGGGCTGATGGAAATGTTCTACATCTTGATTTGGGTTGGATTACAAGAGTGTATACGTACATCAATGATTCATCCAATGGTACACCAAAGATGTGTGATTATCCTCTCTGAAAATTTTACATCAATGAAAATAAATCAATGCTAATTGCAAAAGAAGACGCAACAGTATGCACATAACGGAATTTTACAGGAAAAAATATATCTGTATAGAGAAAAACCTGGAAAGGCATAAGCCAAAATGTTAACCATTTTGGGATTGAATGATCCTGTTTTTTTCTGTGTTTTCCAATTTTTCCTCAATGCACATGTATTTCTTGGGTAACTAGGATTTATTTTTTAAGAAAGAAACTATGTTTTATTGTTAGGGCTGATGAGCTATTTTGCTTCTTTTGTCTGATTTGGCCTTTTACAAACTTACGTCTATGCGAGGAACATTTTCTCTAGATCTTCTTCACGCTCTAATGTTTGTATTTGCATATTGCCCACAGAGGATTTCAACGTTCCAACTAATCATAGATTTTGTATGGCTGGAATGTAACTTGAAAAATAAGCTGGCCCAGAAGATTAACGTCCCTACTAGCATTCAGGAGATGTGGTTATTTTCTTCTGGTATGTCTCTAGGGATGGAGACTTCGCTACTTCCTTTAGCCAGCCTCTTTCTATACTTTATCATCTTGATGGATGATTACACAGAAGATCCATTTGAGGCAAGTAAAAGCCAGACAGAATATTGCAGGCAAAATGAGGTCACTGACTTCCAGAATGTTCTTCCACTCACCCGATCCTATTGCTCCATCATTAATATTTCTGTAGTTTAACTTTTCTATTATCAATGATGGAATTAAAGAGCTGCTGCATTTGCGAAACTCAATTTTACAACTACCTTTTATTATTTTTTTAAAAATCTGTTCATGGAAGTACCTCAATCCTGTAATGATTATTTCAGAATAAAGGCCTTCTTCTCTCCAGTAGACTGTCATTTACATATTCAGTGAAGAGAGGCTATATCTTGTCAAGAAAACTCATATAAATTATCTTGCATTCTCAGGAAGACCAGGTATTCACAAATAGAGGTTCATGGCATTGCATCGTACATGAGTCAATGTTTGGGGATCCCTCCCCTTTTCCTTCATCCCTTTCTCTCCTTCCTTTATTTTACTCTCTCGCCACCCAATCCCTTTCTTCTTCCATAATCTATTCCACAAGCTTCCCATGCTCTAGCATCTGAGAGGAAAATTCCAAAGAAATTTGGAGATGTTCTGGAATGATGACTGGGATTCAGAATTGAATGGAAATATCTTTTGGAGTCCTTTAGTGGGGACACAAAACAGATACACGGTTGCATGCAGCAAACTGCAGAAGAAGACACACCACCCCAAAATACAAGAGCTGCCCACCAAACCAAATCCACACCAATATTCAGAGCCACAAAAACGTAATTCAGTCTGTATCTGTAACAATACTTAGGCCAGCTGTAGGCCTCAACAGAAACTTTGATTGCTTTTCTTCTTTACGTAAACTGGCAAAGACAAAACCTGGCTTTACCCAGACCCCCCCCCTCTTTAGACACTGTTCCCTCACCCCACTTCAGTGCACAAATATGCAACTGCAGCCATCATCCTGGGGTTGCCTTAAAGCTGTTTCAATGAACTTTTTCTGGTATATGTTGCCTGGGATTTGCCTATTCGTGAGAAAACTTCTTTCCCTTCGATTCATTTTTGGGCTTGCCCAGCGCTTCCCTTTATGACTTTACGCTCATCACAGTTGATAGCTATGGATCAACTCTGACACGATTCTGGTTTTATGAGTATTTTCCCAAGCAAATTGTTCCTTGGTTATGCCTATAGTTGGAACAGTGGATGCAGAATAAGTTTTAGATTTAATTGGTTGTTTGTGAATTAAGTAGTTTCTTGTGTGCATAACAGCTACTGAATATAGTATGATAAGAATACTGTTCATCATGTTTGAATGTGGTTAAAAGGGGGAAATTTTAGGTTACATAAATGTTACTGGAATAAAATAAAATAAAATAAAAATAAAATAACCACGGAACTGAGCAACACAGTGAACCCTAAGTTAAAGCACAGACTCTAGTTAATGGTACAATTATAAAAATGTGCTATCATCAATTGTAACAAATGTTCCACACAATGCAAGGTGTTAATGATAGGGTGGTATATGGGAACCCTGGATTTTATGAGTGATTGTTCTGTAAACCCACAACTTCTCTAATAAAAAACAAAACAAACACAAGAGCCCAGTCACATTCCTGGGTCTGTACTGAGAAGGACAAAGTGGGTTAAGGATAAACATGAAGACTTTAAAGTGGCCTCTCAAGGTTCAGTCATGCCTGGGAGCAAAAAAGGGCAATATAAATACAATGACTTTCACTTAATTCAATCACTTGTTAGTTTGATTCTATTTAATTTGATCAAAAACCCATGAAACCAAACCATTTGTAATAAGGGCAACACAACGCCTCTTTTATTTTGATAGATGTTAATTACTGCAGGCAGGAGCTATGGAGCAATTCAATTACTGGCTGTAATAACTTTGTCATTTAATTAATAATGCATGTCCCATATCTGAGTGAGAGGGAAGAGTGTGGAGGCTTTGGAGAATGATTACAACAAAATAATGTAATTCAGATACATGTGATTGCAATTCTAAGAACAATTGCCAAGGGTAAACACCTGCTGTAGCCTACAGGGAATGGAAATGATGGGCCACATCCAATTGTTTGGTGAATGAACTATTCCGTAGTGAGACAAGGTGGGGAGACATTGGGGGACAATTATTAATAGTGAGGTTGCCAGCCATTACACATGAGATTAGTAAATAGTAACAACCACAATGGCAGTACTAGTGATAGCAAGCACACATAGTGCTCCTCATAGGCCTGGGAACGAACACATTTGATAGCTATTCACTCCTTTCATCTTTACAATATCCCTCTTCATCCTTCCTGACATGGAAAGACATTGGCTTAGGTTGGATTCCCTCAGAAGACTCTTGAAACAAGAATTTGAATTCAAGTAGTTTATTTGGGGGTGGTGGTGAAGGAAACTCTACTGAAGAGTTGGGAGGTAATAATCGGGTGGTTAAAAATATGACAAAAGGGGAGCGGGTGTGGCTCAGTGGTCGAGTGCCTGCTTTGCATGTACGTGGTACCGGGTTCAATCTCCGGTACCTCCTAGAAATAAAAAAAAAAAAAAACAGTCGAGAAGTGAGGCAGGAATGGAAAGGCAGCCAACAATGAGTTAACGAGCTTGGTATTGGGAAGGGCCACTGGGAAAATTCTGGGAACTGATATAATGTTACATCTCAGAGTCATCTCAGCCAAGGGGCAAGGGAACTGGGATATGTATACACCAACGCCTATCAGTCATTCGGTGAGCGCTTTTCCCAAGAAACGTTAGTTCCCTGGACTTTCTAGCCCACTGCACGGGGGTGGGGGGAGCAAGGCAGCTTTGATACCAGAGAGAGCCCCCCGGCAGGGAAACGCAGGGCTGCACGCTCTGGCACGGTGAGGGCATTGACTACAGTCCTTCCTGATACAGAAAACAAAAAACAGCAGGGCAGGAAGCACCATGTACAGCATGGCCCCACTTTTGCAACGCCTTCCTGCCCACACATGCACACACACTCACAAATATACCAGAACCTAGCCCTGGTTGCTGTGGTTCTCCTCCTCCCAACCCCTCAACTTGCGTTCTGGATCCCATCCCTTACACGTATAAAAAGAGGAGAAAAAAAAAAAAGGGTTCACATTTCCGTGTGTGTGATACAACCTGATGATGATACAGGAGAAACTGCTAACATGGGAAGGGAAATGAGTGGGTGGGGGGTGGGGTGAGAGGACACTTTTGGCTGTGTGGTCTTTTGTAACTCAGAATTTTGAACATTGAAAATTTAATGATTCCAAAAATTGAGTTTTGAAAAAGCGATATAGTACTTACAGAGGCAGTGCTCTGATGCGGATGTAAAGGATTAACTAACTTCTTTCACCTTGGGAAACCCTCACGGCCCTTTGGTCTCAAGATGCTACTGCCGAGAGGCCAGATTTTTGGCATATCATGTGAACATTCTAGAACAACTTTCCTATAGAAATAGATGAAATTAGTTGGCATTATAATAAGACTATTTATATTATACTTAGCTACCTAATGGGTTAAATAGGCCTTTTTATTTTTGCAAACTTGCTACCGTGTATCCTTCCATTTCTGTGGGATGATGCGTTTGGAATTCCATAAAAATAAAGACTTATTAAATGACTATAACTAAAACTTTTGTAAGTTGTCATCACTTAGGTAAAATATACCTATGGCCAATTTTAAAAAGTGTTCTGTTCAGCATTTTATCCCTCATGTGAATACAGCTGCTAACTTTTGGTGTTGCAAAGGGGAAAATCGGTCTTTCATTTTCAAAGAGAGAAATGCCTTTCTGGATGATGACAGGAGTGAAGAGTGTTCAGACATAATTATATCATTCAAGCAGATGCAGGAGGCAAAGAAATTCTTTGATGACCCAATTGCCTCCTTAAAAGAGAGGATTTTTCCCTTTTATGTTCTCTCTAGGATAACTGGTATTATTCATCTGAATAGAACGTGGCTTTTCAGGGAAAGAAAGAATGCACTGTGCTTTCACACTTAGTATATTTATTTCAGTGGCATTTCTTCCACTTACTCCATTAGAGTAAAAGAAATGATTATGCTCATTGGTGTCACACGTGGTCATGTCGAAAGGAGGGCTTTATGTTTATCTTAATATTTTGGCTGAAAGGCAGCCAATGAAGTCTTCAGCTTCTTTAAATCTGTGGAAGTGAGAGCTGACTGCCGGAAGAGTACTGGAAACAGGGCATTGATGGCTGGACAATTTGGGGTCTCAGGAGAGGCCCATCCCATCCCCCAAGCCCACCTGCCCTTAATTCAAGCATTCTGCTCTGCAAATTCCAGCGGCCTTTTTAAAAACTGATCTGCTTACTTTTTTAAATATATTTTTTACTACAGAAGTTGTGAACTTACAGAACAACTGTGCACATGTGCAGAATTCCCACACAACAACCCTTCACCAACACACCACACCATTGTGGAACATTTGTTTCAGGTTGTATTAGTCAGGGTTTTCTAGGGAAACAGAATCAACAGGAGATCTCTGTAAATAGTATGAGATTTTATAAGAGTCTCTCACGTGACCGGGGGATGCACAAGTCCAGGTTCCGCAGGCAGGCTGCAAACCAGGGGCTCCGATGAAAGTCCAATGAAAGGTCCTTGATGAGTTTCTGGGAGAAGTTGGCTGTCCAAAGACGAGCTGGGAAATTCTCTCTGAATGCTGAAATCACTTCCCCTTTTAAGGCATTCACCTGATTGGATAAAGCGTCACTCATTGCTGACGGCAATCTCTCTGGCTGATGTAGATGTGATCAGCCATCTATGCAGTAAACTCACTGGTGACTCAAGTCCATAAATGCCCTTATTTAGCCCAGTGATTGCTGGACCAAACACCTGGGCACAATTACCTGGCCGAGCTGACACATTAGCCTAACCATCACACAGATTATGAGATAATATCGTCAGACTATTACCACTAACTATGGTTCATTCCCGTGGCGATTTTACGTTTGTGCTTTTCATTCCAAGTGACCCCTCTGTTGCTCTATCTGCTCCACACCAAGGAAGATAAGGGGGCTGCTTCGTGGGATGAAATACCCATCACCAGGACTGGTTCATGGCAGGTGCCCAATAAAAGAGAGATAGTATCAAAAAGCTGTAAAAGGTTTGTCTGAACATAGGTTCCCAGAAGCAGACCCTGAGATGAGGATTCGAGAACAAGGGATTTCCCAAGGAAGGGTTTGCAGGAGAGTAGGGGGAGCAGGCCAGGGGAGACCCAGGCTCAGCCTGGTCCTGCAGGGAGCGCTGGAGGTTGCATGATGCCTGTGTCTGCCTGCCCTCCAAGAAGGGAGCTGGGCATTCACACATCCCTGCTAGGCCTTCCTTGGCTCCAGGCTGCCAGGGGCAAAGTGAACTCCCTGGCACTTCTGCTCTCTCTGCCTGAGACTAGCCAAAGGGTCATGCTCTGAGGAAAGTGTAGGTGCCAGCCTTTGGAAACAATGTGGACGCTCGGAGCCCGTAAGAGCTCCCAGGGGGCCAGGGCAGGGCACCCACAGTGTCTGCAGCTGGGTCAAGGCAGGGTCAGCTTCATGGCCCTGTGGCCAGTGTGGTCACACAGGGCCCCACACCCAGTGTTCAAATCTCTGTGGTCATCCTCTGGAGAGTCTTAATCACTTTATGTTTGAATTTGTGTTCTTTAAGTGAAGTCTGAGGAAGCCATTAATATGCAGCCATTCATGAGGCTAAAATAAGAATGTATAGATGTGAAAATATGCCCATGAGATGCTGAGTTTAAAAAGTGGGTTTTGGAATATTGGCTGTAGTGTGATCCTCTTTAGGTTAAGAAAGCACATATGAATCTGAAAATGTTAGTTAGGAGTGGACTAATCTCTCTCTGGGGAGTAGGCTTTGGGAAGACCCTCTCATGCCTTTGGAGGCCACGGAGGTCAGCCTGTGTGGCTCCCATGCTGGCCCTGCTGTTTCCTGGCTTTCTATCTCCAGACCCATTTCTGAGTCTCTTCTGGCCTTTATTTCCTCATCTTCTAATCTGGCCAGAGCCACAGTGTCTAGTCACAGGCTCGTTGTGAGGATTCCCCTGCACCTGGGCTGTTTCAGCACAGGGCTGCCCAAATGGCCAGGGCTTGCTACATGGGGCTCTCATTAGGACACCTTTCTAGGTGCCTCGAGTTTTTCACAACAGACAGGAATAGTAACAAAGCAATACATACACAGGGTGGCCCCAAAGTCCGGAGGCAGGCAAATATACATAATAAAATGGTTTATCAGTATTATACTGCAATACAGTAAAATAATATTACCCACTTCCAAATTTTATGGCTACCCTGTAGATAAACTTTGAAAACAAAGTCTTACCCTTCCTTTGAAGGCTCGACTAGACTCCTCCAAAGAGCCTAGTAATGGACCCAGCTAGAATTTTCTGTCTCCACACACAGGACTCCTGAATTCCTTTCATGCCTCTTCTTTTAGGCTCTATTACACAGTCCAGAGGTCCGCAAATTACAGCACCTGGGCCAAATCTGGCCCACAGCCTCTCAGTGTGTGGCTTGCAAGCTAAGGATGGTTTTTGCATACCTAAAGGGTTGTAAAAAGCAAAAATACATCAAGGAGATCTTGCAGAGAAGACCATATGTGACCTACAAAGCCTAAAATATTTACTATCTAGCCCTTTAACAGAAAATGTTTGCTGACATCCAGACTATAAAAGCCTTGAGGGCAGGGATGGTTTTCTGCAGAGCCTGAAAGGCTCAGAATGATGGCCCTCAGTCAAGGAAACTGCTAGTATTTTGCATTTAAAAACAAAGTGAAGTAATACGTTGTTTTTTTAAAGATTTTATTTATTTATTCATTTATCCCCCCCTTGCTGCTTGTGCTCGCCGGGTCAGCTAACCACGCCGTGCGGGCGGGCTTGCCTTCACCAGGAGGCCCCGGGAACCGAACCCGGGGCCTCCCATATGGCAAACGGGAGCCCTACTGATTGAGCCACAGCCGCTTCCCAAGTAATACGTTTTGAAAACAAAATCTTTCCAAAGTGATTATGACCAAAAGAATTCTGAACTTCAGATTTTAACTAATTATTTGGGAACTTTACCTATTTGGAACATTCTGTTTTCTGGTATTGCAGAATAAATGAGGCATTTGTATAACTTTGTTCACCAAATATAGATGTGCTTTTAGCAAAGAATTTGGAAAACAATTTCCATGCTTGGAGCCCTGAAGTCTGAAACCCTGTATAAGATCGAGAACATTGTTCCTTTTGGCCTGTTGCTGTGCTCATTTGCTGCTGTGGAAACACAAGATTCCGAGTGTCACTCAATTTACAGCTCGGAGACTAAATGGCTGGAGCTGGAGCCAGCAGTTACCTTGCTGATAGCAAAAGGCATGTAACATGTCTCAGCTCTTACCCTGGAGAGGTTTCAGACTGACAGAAGAAATGTGCGTAAAAATAAGGCATCTATTTTAGAGAGCCTGAAACTTGGGCATCTCCACATTGAAAGCCCAGTCTAGGCTTTTCTTATGCATCAGAAATAGCACAGTGAAAGGGGCACCTTGCCCTTTTCTTAGCTGTTTTATTTTTAAATTTTTGTCCCCAGATGCACATTTCTCAGCCTTTGCAATCAGATTGAATTTATGAACTGATTGCAAAGTAGCAGGGGAAAATTAAAAGTTGTGACTGCATTACCTTCTGGTCTTCCGTGTGAATGGCTGAGATCCGGAATCGATTCTAATTAAAAACAGGCAGGCACTACTGAGCTGGAAGTAAAAGAGAAACAAGAATTACAATCGGGGAAGCACAATTGCAAGGGCCCACGCTAGTGGGGAGAGGGGAAGCAGAAGTTCCACGGGACAATCGGCAAACTTTTTCTATAAAGGGCCAGATAGCAAATACTTTTGGCTTTGCAGTCACAGCTCTGCCTTGTTGGGGAAAGCAGTCTTAGGCAATATGTAGATGAGTGGGCGAGGCTGTGTGCCAATAAAACTTTATTTACAAAATCAGGCTGAGGCCAGATTTGGCCTACAGGCCCTAGTTTGCTAACTCAGGTTTAGGCAATCAGCCTGGGGGGTTGGCCAGGACTGGGCTGCTCCTGTTTCTTCCTCCTGCTGACACACTTTTCAGCATTTCTGTGTTTACAACACACCCAAGGAAGGTGACCGTGGAAGGAAGAGAGAGATGTGCATTTTCTGTTATTCATGACTCTGATAGAGCATTTGGCAGGGGACAGGGCTAAAGTCATGGCTAATATGGCATTGATAACCCATGGAGCCCCTCACCACATTTTGGTAGCAGATTCAATTGGGAGAATCAAGACTTGACTGTGGGGAAGCGGCTGTGGCTCAATCAGTGGGGCTCCCGTTTACCATATGGGAGGCCCCGGGTTCGGTTCCCGGGGCCTCCTGGTGGGGGCAGGCCCGCCTGCACGGCGTGGTTAGCTGACCCAGCGAGCACAAGCAGCAAGGCGGGGATAAATGAATAAATAAAATCTTTAAAAAAAAAAAAAAAAAAAGACTTGACTGTGTATTATCTCCTGGCCTAACATAAATGGGAAACAGTTTCTCCCAAGATGGTGCGTGCCCTATACTCTTCCCCTCGGATAATATTATTTTTTGGTCCAGATTTGGTTCTTTTCTCTTGAGTAAACTTGATGTCAACTGTCTGTTCATAGGTGATTTCTGTTGCAGATTATGCATCTTTTCTACCAGAAACAGCCCCCAAGTTGCCCTTCAGTTTCTTTAGAGAATTAAGAAGTTGAAGTAATAAAGTGGACTGGCCTTTTAGCACACACCTTAACCCTAAAAGATGTTCAAATGTATGCTGAAATGACAATACTGGAAACAGTGTCGAACTAGTGTTAAGGAAGGACAGACGGGCAAATGGGCTGAATTAGATAGGCCAACAATGGACCCCCGTGTTTGCACAACAGAAAGGATGTATCACAAATCAGTGGGGGAAGAGGTGGACTATGTAATAAGTGGTGCTGGGAAAAGTGACTAACAATTTGGAAAAAGAAACAGTTCAGGACCTCACCTCACACCATATACCAAATGAATTCCAGATTATATGAAGGCATGAATGTAAAAGATGAACTATAATAAAATCCCTAAGAAAATTTGCTTGACTAAGTGCTCTCTGAGTAGGAAATGACTTTCCAAGCATAAAAGGGGAGAAACCAAAATGGAAATTGATGATAGATTTGTTATGAAACTCAAAATCTTCTCTACAATTGAAAATATCAAAATAAAATGAAAAGGCCAACAAATTAGGAAAATATTTGCCAAGAACAAAAAGAATTAACATGCCCAGTATATGAAGAACTCACACGACTTTAAGACACAAACACACACACAAGATTTTGGTAACATGGGGAAAGGGCCCTAAACAAATGAGTCACAGATGAGGACATACAAATGGTCAGTAAACATGAAACATTATTTAACTTCTCTAGTAATCAGAGAAATGCATAGTAAAACATATTAATTTTCATCTTTCGAATGATTGAAAGTTAAATAGTGGTAACAGCTAAAGCCAGCAACTCTTGGACACTACTACTAAGCATATAAATAAAGGGATTTAGCAATATGCATCCAGACATGGATAATATTCCTATTCTGGCTAGTTGCTCAGTTCTAGGAAATTATCAGGAATCTACCCAAAAGAATCAATCAGAAATTCAGAAAAAGATTTATTCTCCCTGTGATGGTTAGACTAATGTGTCAAACTCAGCCAGGCAATGGTGCCCGGTTGTCTGGTCAAGCAAGCCCTGGGCTAACTGTAATACTAAAGGGCATTTTATGGACTTTAATCATCAGTGAGTTGATTGCATAGATGGCTGGTTACATCTACAATCAACTGAGGAGATTGCCGTCAGCAATGAGTGACATCTCATCCAATCAGGTGAAGGACTTAAAAAGAGAAGTGATTTCAGCATTCAGAGAGAGAATCCCCATCTCTACGTCAGATAGCCAGCATCTCCTGGGGAATTCAACGAGGACCTTCATCTGAGTCCCTGGCTTGCAGCCTGTCCCACGGAATTTGGACTTGTGCATCCCCATGGGCACGTGAGACAATTTTAAAAAATCTCATACTATTTACAGATATCTCCTGTCGGTTCTGTTTCTCTAGAGAACCCTGACTAATACACTCCCAAATGTCCAATATAATACTATTTAAAATAGGGGCAAAAAACAAGAATGCATTGGCAAACTACACCTGCTGGCCAAATATGGTCTGCCATGTGGTTTTGTGCAGCCTGAGAGCTAAGAATGATTTTACATTTTTAAATGGTTGAAAAGACATCAAAAGAGGAAGAATATTTCGTGATATGTGAAAATTATATGCAAGTTTTATTGGCATACAGTCAAGCCCATTCATTTATGGATCGTCTAACACTGCTTTTGTGCTTCAGTGGCAGAGTTGAGTCACTGGACAGAGACTGGCCTGCAAAGCCTCCAGTATTTACTTTCTGGCCCTTTTCCGGAAAGTTTGCAGACTGCTGGCCTAATATATAATGGCATGCTTGTATGAGGTAGTATTTGTAGGCTATGAAATGATACTTGTGATTAATTTTTAGTAACACAAGGAAATACTAAGAATATCATATTAGATGAAAAAATCTGGAACAGATTTTAATTTTGGAAATGCTGGTTTATATAGACTGGCCCCATTATTCTAAGATATATTTTATGTGCATCCACACATGCGAGTGTGACAGGAAATGAATCAAAATGTTGACTGTGTTTACTTCAGTAATAGGATTATAATTTTCTATTTTATTTTTCTACAACAAATATGAATACCCTGGCAATCAGAAAAAAATGTTAATAAGAAAAGAATATGGAGTGATGCTTGCTAAAGGAAGAAAGTTCTGGAATCAGTGTAGAACATCTGGGTAAATTAGAAATATATAGAAAATTCCTGGGCAGCAAAATTTGAAGTCATTTCCATTTATCTGGTCTGTTTTCTTCCTGTCCCCTTTTTCTTTCTTTCTGTTCATGTATGTATGCATGCATGTAGGTATATGTAATTTAAAACATCCACCTACATAACTTAGGACAGGTTTCCATATGTTAATACAGCAACGAATCTTATTATTTTGCATCCAAGTAAGTAAGAATCACCATTTCTTCCTAGTTATCCTCAAACTGGACTGGTTTCTTATTTTTTAAATAGACTTTTTTTTTTTTTTTTTAAAGATTTTATTTATTTATTCATTTATCCCCCCCTTGCTGCTTGTGCTCGCTGGGTCAGCCAACCACGCCGTGCGGGCGGGCTTGCCTTCACCAGGAGGCCCCAGGAACCGAACCCAGGGCCTCCCATATGGTAAACGGGAGCCCTACTGATTGAGCCACAGCCGCTTCCCTTTAAATAGACTTTTAATTTTGCTATAATTTTAGATTTACAGACCAGTTGGAAAGAGGGCAGAGAATTCCCATACAACCTTCACCCAGCTTCCTCTAATGTTAATATCTAACATAATTGCAGTACATCTGTCAACACTAAGAAATTAACATTGGTACAATCGTATTAACTAAACCCCAGGCTGCCTTTGGATTTTCTCCTATTTTTCCACTAATGTGCCGTTTCTGTTCCAGGATCCGACCTGGGATCCTACGTTGCATTTAGAGGGGCTGTCTGAATTTCATGAACTATAAAGCACTAAATACCGGGGAAGTATTTGTCTATCTCTTTCACGCCCCACCCCCAACTTGTGTTTCCAGGTTTTCCCTGACCTCTGCTGGCGATAAAGAGCTTTAGAGTTGAGAAAGCATTTTTACAGATATTACCTCAATGAATCATCCTGGTCACCCCGTGAAGGAGGCAAGGCAACTGTGTGTGTGTGTGAATGAATATATATACATTTTCCCCCATTTCACTGATAAAACAATGAAACCTAACGACAGGTACGACCCGTGCAGTCACACAGGGTCCTGTACTTGGTTGAATGCTCTGCTGTCACCGTTTTGAAATTCTTAGTAATTCTAAATAACTTGTGAACAAGGGAACTCATATATTTGTTCTGCAGAGGGCCACACGAATTATGAAGCTGGTCCTGCCAGGAGAGCTTGCCTTACTTAAACAAGGGCACGGAGAGCTGCTGCAACTGAGTGGAGAGCTTTCTGACTTGGGCTTTAGTCTTCTGCTTACTATAGCACAACATTCTGTCAGCCTTGAGGCCTATCATTTGAATTCAACCTCGTTGTCTGTCTGCTTCGTATTCGAAAACTTCACTTTCCTGTCTGTATCAGTGCCTCGGCATTATGCATGTCGTGCTTACTTCTACTCCTTTGATTTCAATTTTAAAAACAAATCAATCTGGACACTTGGTTACTTGCGGCTTAGAAAAACTGCTTGGCTAATTTATGTTCATAATGATTTCCTCGCGGTGGCCACTGTCTCAGCAACTCTGCACATATTTATTAAACAGGCTTAAAATAAAATCAAGACTGCTCTACTTTGTTTCCAAGGTTGGTTAATTAGCTCATGCTGTTGTCAGGGCTGAACTGTGAATTAGAACTCCCTTCCTGAAGGGGAGATATTAATTTTCCTGCAGACATGGAAACATTTGGCCGAACAGCATGATTTCAAAATCACAAGCGCTGTGTAGTGGCCAAATAGTCAAAGTGATGCTTGGTGGCCTGGATGGCAGGTCCACATTATCCCCGTTGGTCCCATGGCTCTTGGAGAGAGAGGAGAACCTCAGCCAAGTGAAAACTTCTGGCTTTATATCACCGATACAAACAGTGGGTTTGGCTAGGAGCAAAGGGCTGGGTTGACCTATTCTGCTTTAATTTTAGAGTGCAAAGACCTGGTTTTATGGACTTTGGTTGTCTCATAGTATCATATCTTAGCTATGCTTGCATTTAGTTTACCAAATTCAACCACAAGAATTCGGGGGGGGGGGGCGGAGAGAGAGAGAGAGAATATTCCATCCGACTTTCCACTCAGAGTGAAGACCCCGTGAGTGAGCTGTCAGGTGGGGTTGAAGCTATCGTATTAGAAGGGTCCTCTAAGGAAACAGAAGCAACAGGAGATGTCTGTAAATAGTATGAGATTTTATAAAATTGTCTCACGTGATTGTGGGGATGCACGAGCTCAAATTCCGAAGGCAGGCTGCAAACCAGATGAAAGTCCTCATTGAATTCCCCAGGAGACGCTGGCTATCTGAAGTAGAGATGGGGATTTTCTCTCTGAATGCTGAAGTCACTTCTCCTTTTAAGGCCTTCAACTGACTGGATGGTAAGTCACTCATTGCTGATGGCAAGCTCCTCAGTTGATTGTAGATGTGACCAGCCGTCTATGCAATCAACTCACTGATGATTAAAGTCCATGAAGTTCCCTTGTATTACAGTTAGCCCAGTGCTTGCTTGACCACACAACTGCACATCATTACTTGGCCTAGTTGGCACATTAGCCTAACCATCACAGCTACTTTACTTTCAGCCTCATTTCCCACCTGCCTCCCTCTGTTTTTCACAGGGACACAAGATGCCAATCTCACCTGTTGCTTAGCAATGAGATGTAGAGATCGTGTTCCAATTCTGCAGAAAACCCAATGGGTTGGATTTAGTGAAAGAAACGGCTGTACTAGACTTAATGAACATGAAGAGCCTTTTTTCAAGGGCAATTTCAACTCTTACTTAATTTTTCCTTTATACTTGTTATGGAACTTCAAACCCCGCTCCTTCCTCCTTATGCGTAAGCTGTATTCAGTAGTCACATAACTTCATTTTAATAGTATCTTTCTTGCTTGGAAATTCCTGTTTCTTTCATTGGTTGAGGAAGTGATAATCATTTCAGCACCTTTAGGTATTTAAGTCAACCCTGCAAATGGTAGGCCATGGGAGGATATGAAAGGCAAATTCAGTCATGGCTTTGCTTCTTCCTCTTTCTGCCTGCATTTCCCCTTCCTCCTTCACAGATCTGTTCATCTCCCAGATGATAGATGCTTGAGCCAGGATTCAAATCCAGGCAGACTGGCTCTGGGCCTGTGTTTTTAGTCACTACACCATATTGCCTCACCAAATATCTCTACTTGGCATTCTGTGGACAATATGTGCTGTGCATATTGACTTACAGACCTTCCCCTGAAATTCTGTGATCTGGCTCCCTCCTCTCCCCTCTCCACAGTCTCAGCTCAGAGTCTGGAAACCATGTGAGGAGAGGTCTTAAGGAGACAATCTGTTGGACTTGAACTTTGACTGTAATAGAAAGGTCTAGAGCCATTTAAATGAATCCTTCCTATGATTGCTGACAACATAAAAGATCATTTTTTTTTAGACTGGAAATTGTTTCTAGTTTCCCACATTCCACCAATGTATGTTTAGCTCACAACTAGTTAAAATATGTATCCTTCAAACTTTTCAACTGAGTATATGTTCCTAGTAGGTGCAACTTATGAACTAGATAAAAATAAGGTTATTTTATATGCTTGCTTGCTTTGGGACCCCAAACTAGCCTTATTATCATTGATGATGAAAAAACTAGATTAAAACAAGAAGACAGCATTAAAATATTTATTCAAAATCAATATTCCACATTATTGTATGAAATTGTAAATGAAAAAAAGGGACAAAATTGAAAGACAAAATAGCTTTAAGTGTCCTATAAGTATGAATGTAAAAGACAAAGAGTGCATCTTTTAATCAAGGTTTGTTTTATCTTTCTCTTCCTTTGCTTATTGCTTATTGTAGAAAATCTGGAAAATAAAAAGAGAAAATAAAAAGTAGTATAATTCATTTACACGTAAGGAAAAAGCAAATCGGTATGTACATACTTCCCCCCTATTCTGTCTCTCATGTTATCTCCAAAAATAACAAATATTGCAGTTTTGCAGGTTTGTGCTCAGGTAGCTGAGTTTTGAAAGATTTCTTTTGAACTTAATATACTAGTGTGGATATTTTCAATATCATGAAATGTTCTTTTATATAGCCTGAATAAGATTCTTTTGTACAGATGTACCAGATTCCTCTATATGGATATACTGTGATTTCTGTACATGATTTATGTATGTCTATGATTTAGACATTTGGGTTAAATGTCTTTAGTCTTCTTTCGTGAATCAATCGTTGCTTTTGATGTTGATTTTTTATGATAGATTCCAAAAATGGCTTTATATAATAAATGTGCATGCACATGCACATACACTTAATAGATTCATAAACAACAGAGAAGAGAGTGACTTTTCAACAAAAGATGATGGGAAAATTTGCCCCAGCTGGTCTAGGGCTTGTTCTCAAGACTCCCAGGGGCTTCTGGGGGAATTGGCTTCCTTCTGGTTGCACAGAAGGAAGTCCAGGCCAATACTTGAACTAGGCCGATCTGTGAGTCTGGGGCCATGGGCTTGATGAGTGGGCTCTGTGTTCACGCCTGAAAGCTCTGTATGCTTCCTTGCCCAGTAGTCAAAGTTGACCTTGTATGGCTCCAAGACGGACGAGGGGATCCTGGCTGGCATGAGGTGATCCCTGGCACATATCTGGACTGGCCTCTGTGCTGAACTGCTCCTGCCTAGGCAGGTAAGATCAAATAAGAGGGTGCAGGGTACGAGATATACATAAAACACCCATTTCTAACTTTCTAGAAGTGGATAAGAAATTTCAGTCATGCTATTGCTTCAAGTTATAAAATTCCTAGGGCTGTATCAAGTAGTAAGTTCAGTATGGAAATGAACATTTTATTGAAAGACACGAAAACAACAGCTAATAAATGAAGAAATAGAACATGTACCGTTTGGGAGGAATCAGTATTATACAAATGTCAATATTTCCAAAACACATCTGGAAATGCAAAATAATTCCTATAAGAATCCAAGGAAAGATATTTTTGGAGCTAGGAAAATTGTTTTAAAATGTATGTGGGAGAGAAAATGAGTGACAGTTGCCAAGAGATTTTATTTTTCAAAAGAAGAAGACTAAGGGAAGCCGATGTGGCTCAGTGGTTGAGCGCTGGTTTCCTACATATGAGGTTCCGGGTTCAATCCCTGAGCCTGGTACCTAAAAAAAAAACAAAAACAAAAAAAACAAAAAAAAAAAAAGAAGAAGACTAAGACCTTGTGTTACCAGATATTAAAACTTACAGTAATTCTATGGTGGTCAAAGCAGAGTGTCACTTGTATGAGAAATAATAACTAGAACAATGCACCATATTAATGACCTCCAATGCGTATCCGAGAATACAGAAGCTAATATTGGAAAAGCTGGCATTAAATTCAGTAGGAAAAGAAGGCTTGTTCAGTAAGTGTGGCTAGTATAATTTTGCTATCCATTTGGAAGGAAAGAAATGCCTATCTTACTACCATTCATAACAATAGATACCAGATGAATTCAAAATCAATGTAAAAGTGAAATCTTTATAAATGAAAGGAGAACACTTAGAAGAATGTTTATGCAACTTTCTGGGAGAGGGGCAATCAGGAATCAAGACACTTAGAGACAATTAAAGAAATGATCAATAGACATAAAACTTTAAAAATATTTCTGAGTGGCAAAGTAGATAACATAAAAACCTAAAGGCAAAAAATGGACTGGGCAAAATATGCAGTATGTGTAACAAATAAATAGTACCCTCAGTTTACAAAGAACACAAACTGAATGGAAAAATGACATAATAGCAGTCAATGTTCATATTTATAGCAACTGAAATGCAAATGGCTAATAGACTAATAATGAAAAAGCCTTAACCTCATTGGCATTCAGTTAAACACAGACCTGAGAGACAATTTTCACTTGTCCAATAGCAAAAAGTAAAAGACTGAGAACATTCAGTACCGGTGACAATCTGGGAAAACAACATTCAATCATTTCTGGTCGAAAGGTGCATATAGAACCTTTATGGAAGACTCTCAAGACTTGTCAAAATGAAAAAATGGCTATGCCTTTTGACCCAGCAGTCCCAGCATCGTTAATCTATCCTACCCAATTAAACACACCATGACAAGGAAGGCTACACACCTTGACATGTGAGGTTGTCTGTACTCGTATATCCAGAGCAGCTTTTTCTGTAGTGGAGAAACTGGAATAACTCATGTGTTCCTCAGTAGAATGGTTGATTTAATTACTCAAATTCTTACAGTGAACAACTATGAGAAAAATGACTTAGAGTTATATATGTTGACTTGGAAAGATGCAATGATACGTTACTAAGTGAGGGGAAAACCCCCCGAAATAAAACAATCTTTAGAGTAAAATGTAGAGTATGATATCATTTTGGTAGAAAAGAAAAAGACCCTCTTCGACATGCATATGTTTGTATATGAGCTTAGTGATAGATGTAGCAGGATATGCCCTAAATTATTATTATTGGTAGTCCTGAGTGCTTGATTGGCTTGGGGGATAGATAATGTGTGTAAAGAACATAGCACTCTGTTACATGGCCAACAGTTTTAATGACTGGAATATATCATTATTGTGTTTTGATTACAAATTTACAAATGTTTATTTACCATAAAGCAATATCAAAATTGCATTAAATTTTTTTAAAAGAGCAAACATGCTTGTATCGATTTTTGAGTACCTCCTTGTGTCTTTGTGTGTCTATCTGCCTGTCTATCTATCTATCCATCCACCTTATTTATTTGCATCAAACTTAGGTACATATAGTTTAGAATCTCACTTTATTCACTTAACTGTGCATTTCCCACGGTATTTTAAGATCTTCAGTATCACAGTTTTTATTTTTAGTATTATAGCTTTTAATGGCTGACTGGTATTTCATTTTGTTGAAGTACCGTTATTTTTTAGTTTTCTGCTATCGTGGTCATTGCTGTGCAAACAACTTCATGCTTATTCTTTTTCTTCTGTTGATTAATTTTAAAAACATATTCCCTGATATGTGATTACTGGTTCAAAATACATAAGAATATTTATTGATCTTGATATACACGGTCCCAGCTATAAAAACTTTACATCAGCTATTTGAATTGAGATTCACCGTAATCCCTTCCGTTTACGGGCAAACCTTCTTCCAAAAGAATATCTTTTTTTTTTTTTTTAAAGATTTTATTTATTTATTCATTTGTCCCCCCCTCGCCGCCCGCGCTCGCTGGGCCAGCCAACCACGCCGCACGGGCAGGCCCGCCCCCACCAGGAGGCCCCGGGAACCGAACCCGGGGCCCCCCACACGGCAAACGGGAGCCCCACGGACCGAGCCACAGCCGCCTCCCAAAAAGAATATCTTGATATAACAATTTGCAAAGTGCTGCTTTTCTCTACATTTTACTGATACCCCATCTTAAGGACACGTATTGCCACTTGTTCATCACAACCAGAAATTTTAAATGTATTAAAATGCCTATAATAGCTAAAAGGATCTTTTAAGAAGAGTTTAAGAGCATTAATGAAAATACTAACAGTAATTTGCATTTATCTGGTACTCTTACGCAACAGAATGACTCCATTTTCTTTTTTCAGTCTAATGGATGGATACAGGATTTCATATGCTCTTTTGCTGTATACATCATTTAAAGGGCTGTCCCTACCTGCCTGAATTACCACAGCTTGTTGGTGGAAATCTGGGGGAAGAGCTAGGTCGTCTGTCTTCCTGGTCATTGACGTTTCTGTAAAACACATTTTCTATGTTTTTTTTTTTTTTTTTTCCATTTTCTATGTTTTTGATGTATTCCTTTATAGTAGGTTCTCTTTGGTCTTTAGGGGGAGAATTTACAATCACTGGTAGGTTCTGAGAGACACACACACACACACACACATCTTTGCCTCTCTTCTCTATTGAGAGCTTTGGGATTGAGGATCCGTGTACCTCAGCTTGATCTTTTTGTCTGTTATATGAGTCACAAATCTGCATTACTTGACTGGTTTCTATCACCTCTGGGGCTTGTCGAATAAGTTTTGACCTTGTTCTTCTCCCTCTCAAAATAGGATTCTTACCATGGATATCTAATAAGCTAGAGATATGTTTACCTCTGCTTTTTAAGCAATTTCAGCCAACCCAGTTAAGACACATTTAGTTATGCCAGTTTTTTTTTTTTTTTTTTTTTTTTTTTTAAGTCTTTATGTTCCTTTATTGGAGCAAGATTCTTGATTGATATACAGTGACGTATTTACTAAACATAGAGACCTGTGCAGAAAAATTACATACTACCCATCTAAACAGGTTTGTTACACTTTATTACCTCTTGATGGATAGTTCCATTTATAAAGTTTTATGCATCAAAAGCTTTGAACTTGACCAGGCTTGCCATTATGTCATCTCTTAAAACGTAAGTGGCATTGAAATTTAGCTATTATGTTTTACACCATTAAAAGCTTATGCATTAGGTCGCTTCTCACAATGTTATATGCACAGTGGCATTAGGAGACTGAGCAGAGGCATCATGTCACCCAGATTCACACAGTCCCATTTGAGATAGCTTTGTTAGATATAGCTGGTACTTGCGACAAAAAGTAATCCTGAGTTTCTTATCAACACGGACTTCCTACTGTATGAGAGCCTGTCTTTCTTGGCCACATTTTAGTGCCAGTGAAGACATGCCAGCTACTGCCCCACATGTAACTTGGCATTAGAGCACCAGGTCTGGCAGTTGGTAGTGGTAGGCACTATTTCCATTATTATATCCAGGTAAATAGGGACCCTTTTTTAAAAATGCCAATTAGATTTTAAAAACCCTCAAAAAACTGAGTTTTGAGCAATCTGATATTCCACAATGATGTGAATATTTCCAGAAACTGATGGCAAATTGTTTTTACCCACAATGTTTCCTGCTATGGGGACATTAACATATTGACTTATATCCCTTTAGTCAATCCACATAGCCCTAAGGTCACCCTGCAAAGCACATATCCCAAAATTTGGAGGTAGGGTGACAAAGTTTGACGATGTGTTAAGCAAGTCAAACTTGGAAGTCTTATAGTATATCTATTCTGAGAGAAAAGCATCAAATACTTTGTGTACACATTTAGTTTTATTGTAACAAAGCAATTCGTACACTTTTAATGTTTAAAACTGAGCATCATCTTTCCCTTCCAGTGAAACAAAAAAAATTAAAAATAAACGAACAAAATTATGGAATCAACACACCACCGTGCTCTGTGGGAAAAAAGAAGAATCTTCTGCTCCTTTCGCTCTGCTGGAAGCTGGAGGATGCTAGGCCCCTGTGTAGTAGTGCAGAGAATTCTAGCTGTTTTCCTCCTTTCTCTGCATTTTGGGCTCAGAGATTACGCTGTGTAAATGGACAGTTAGGGGAAGCGGCTGTGGCTCAATCAGTGGGGCTCCCGTTTACCATATGGGAGGCCCCGGGTTCGGTTCCCGGGGCCCCCTGGTGAAGGCAAGCCCGCCCGCACGGCGTGGTTGGCTGACCCAGTGAGCACAAGCAGCAAGGGGGGGATAAATGAATGAATAAATAAAATCTTAAAAAAAAAAAAAAAAAATGGACAGTTAGCATTTACCAACATGCATCTATCTACTTTCTCTTATTTAAAAAAAAGAAAAAAAAAAACTTAAACAAATGGGATTATAGAAGGGTGGGTATGAGATGCTTGGGTGGGTGAAGTGGGCATTTTGACAACATGGCTTCTCCTTTGGTGGGTTTAATTGCGATGTTTAATGGACGTCCTTGAAGTTTAAGATGACACTTTTAAAATAAAATTCTCTCCTAATGATGACTTGAGTACTGCCACTTGATGGGAGAATCAGCAGAACCTGTAGGATCTTATTTGGAATTGACATTCTCTATTGTAATTTTGTTCCTGCCCTGTTTTTTTAGGCTGAAGGGGTCATAAGCCTTCATGTTTTATTACTTTTCAAACTACATCAAAATATCCTTAATATAATACCCGCCACACTCCCTTCCTCTGGTTCTCACAGAAAACATAAGATATTTGTGGTTGTGAAGACACCTGTTTTGAACTCATTTAACAGATGGTAACATTTGAACTCAACAGAAGTAGAGAAGAGATGGAATGCGAACTTACTCGCACAGTTAGAAAGTATTTAACTGATGTTCTGCACACTCCAAGGGTGCAAATTGCTTCATAAATGATCTACCTTAAACTGAAATGCTCTAAGATACTTATCGCTCCAATTTGTTCTAGTTTCTTTTCCTGCATGAAAAGCCAGTTTTTGCTATTTATCAGTTATCCTTTGCCTTCTTCCCCCTCGTCAAACAGCTTTGCTAGGAATTGGTCATGGGATTGGTATTATGTGAAACAAGATAAACAGATGTAGCTCCTACCACTATGACTTCCATCCTCAAAATAGCATTTCATGGGGCTACCACAGTTGAAGGAAAATAGAAAACACATGGAACAATGTTATTAAAAATGTTATACCAGCTGTTCCTCCTACTGCTCAGAATCCTTTTTTCTTTTTAGTGAAGTACAATTATATATGGTAAAATGCTCTAATCGTAAGTGCACCGTTAGATGAGTTTTGACAATATGTACACCTTTGTAGCCAACATCCCAATCAAGATATGGAACCTTGCCATCACTCCAGAAAGCTCCTTTATATTCCTTCTCAGTCAATTCTCTTACCTCCCAGCCAATCACTGTTCTGATTTCTATCATAGATTAGTTTTGCCTACTCTAAAAATCATATCCATGGACTCATGGGACATAAACTCTTTGGTGTCTGGTTTCTTTCACTCAACATAATGATTTTGAGATTCGTCTGTGTTATGGCACGCATTAGTAGCTCACTCCTCTTTATTGTTGAATGATATTTCATAAGTATGGATATGCCACAATTTGTTTTTTCCAATTCTCCTATTGATAGTGATTCTGTAGTTTGGGGCCATTCTGAATAAAGCTGCAATGAACATTCTTGATTAAGTGTTTTTGAGGACACATGCGTTTATTTCTCTTTCTTCAGTCCCTGGGAATGGAACTGCTAAATCATGATGTAGTTTTATGTTTAAACCTATAAGAAACTGCTATACGAATGTACCATTTTACACTCCCACCGGCAATGTATGCAAATTCTAGTTGCTCTGAATATTTGCCAAACATTTCATTGGTCGTGTTAGTTTTTGAACTTTAAATTTTAGCCATTCTTTTGAGTATGTAGTAGTGTCTTGTGGTTTTCATTTGCATTTCTGTGAGGTTTAACTATGTTCAGCATCTTTTCATGCATTTTTTTTTTTTTTTGCTGGTTCATATATTTTCTTTTTTGAAGTATCTGTTGAAGTCTTTTGCTCATTTGTTATTGGACTGCTTGTCTTTTTTGCTATTAATTTGTAGGAGTTCTTTATATAGTCTGGATACAAGTTGGATATATCTACTGTTGATCTTTTCTTCCAGTCTGTGGCTTGAATTTTCATTTTCTTAATGATATCTTCTGATGAGTAAAAGTGTAGATTTGTATGAAGTCCTATTTGTCAATTCTTTTCTTTCAAGGTTGGAGCCTTTGGCATTCTAAGTAATCTTTGCTTACCCTTTTCTCCCCCCCTTGTAGCTTTATCATTTAGCTTTTAAACTGAGGTCTGTAATTCATCTTGAGATAATATTTGTGTATGGGGTGGGGCATGGGTCAACATTTATCTTTGTTTTTTATATGGCTATCCAGTTGTTTCTGCTTCCTTGGTTGAAAACACTTTCCTTCCCCCATTAAATTATTCTGGAACTTTGTAAAAACCCATTTGACAATTGTGTAGTTCTTTCTGCGCTCTATTTCTTTTATTGATCTATTTGTCAATCATATGCCCATACCACACTGCATTGATTGCTATACAGTAAGTCTGGAAGGCAGGAATGTCTTCCAGCTTTGCTTTCCCTTTTTCAGGAATTTTAATTCTTTGCATCTCCACATACATTTTAGTATCCACTTTCAATTTCTCCAAAAAACAAACAAACAAACAAACAAACAAACAAAAAAAACCCACAAAAACAAAAAACACTCGCTGGCCTTTAAATTGTGATTTCTTCAAATCTATAGATTGATTCACAGAGTACTAACAACTTAATATCCCTGAATGTGGTGTATCTTTCCATTTATTCAAGTGTGTCTTAATTTCTCTCAGCAATGTTTTATCATTTTCCAAGTAGAGATCTTGCATGTCTTGCATTACATTTATTCCTAGATATTTTAAGTTTTAAAAATGCTATTGCAAATCCACCGCACTATTTTTAGAACACATTTTTCCTTTATTTTGAGGTGGGTTTGCAATGTTTTATAACCTTCAGAATATTGCTATTAGACCAGGCAGATATAATTGTGTAATCCCCATTGCTGTGGTCATTTGCTTGTTTTAGTGTGAGTTGAAGTAATATGGTGTAGTGAGGTGTAATGGACTTTGGAGCCCTTTGGTTCTGAGTTTGAATTCCAGTACTGTCACTTAGTAGCTGGGTAATTTAGCCAAGTCAATTAAACTCTGAGTTTCTCCATCAGTAGATAATAATCTTTATCTTATCTAGCTGGTGTATTACACAACAGACTATTTTATATATCTAACTTGAGTAATAATGTGTGGATAACCTCTCCACTTAAAAACTTTAAAAGCAATTTTATTTTGGAACAGGTAGTACATGCAAGTCATAAAAAAATCTGAAAATACAAAAAGGCATATGGTGAAAAGGAAGTCTCCTTCTCATTCCTGACCTTCATTCATACAGTTCTTCTCCCCAGAGACAACCACTGTTACCATCTTTTGGTATATATGCATAGTTATTCAATGTAGACAAAGCATATTTGCTATACATTCTTTTTTAGAAATACAAATAGAGCATACTTTTCATATCATGCACCACCTTGCTTTTTAAAAAGACTTATATAACCATATATCTTGGAGGAGATCATATGGACCTCTTTGAAAAGAAAAACACTTCCCATGGGCAAAAGAAGAGACAGGACTCATACGTCTCAGCCTTTTTTCTTCCCTTGCCCAGTAAAGAGCATGCCAACTTTGGTCTCACCCTTTGAAAACAATTCTGATTCTCCAATATCCAAACTGTCCATTTGCATGCCTATTGGAGAGAATGGGGGTAGGTTAGAAAAAGTGTACACTGTCTCCCAATCCCTACCAAAGTGAATTAAGGAAAAAAACCTCTCAGGGTGGAAGAAACTATGCATTCAGCATTCACTCTAGTGGTTTATGATGATAGTGGTGGAAGGTAAGATTTGTGAAAAAACTTCAGGGGAAAGGGCTAAATGAGGAGATATAGGAAGGGAGGTGATGGTGAGAGAACTTGTAGACAGAATGATGAATAGGAGAGAGTCATCTTCTGGGGTGGGAAAGTAAGAAGTTCACTACAGTCTTTGCATATTAGCAAATAGGAAAAGCCAGGGGCTTTTAAAAATAAATGTAGAGAAGTTCTTTGTGGATACCTTTTATGTTCTTCAAGAGCCTTGGGCCAAGACTGCAATTCCTGTTTGGACTGGGATTCTTTGAATGTGGCACCACTCAGGGAGTGAACCACATGGGATATAGCTTTTATAGGGTTACACTTAAACATATACAAATAAAAATAGTTCTAGACCAATAAAATTCAAATTGATAATTTTGAATTAACTAGTTGGATTTAAGTTTTGCTGAAATTAATTTGCTAATGTTATATTTAATAGTTGAAAGACATACTGGAGCATCTTATGGTTACTTGATTTGATTCTTTTCATTTAAAGCATGATGGACCATCATTTGGGTCATTATAATTGTCATTATTTTTCCTGTTTAAAAATAAACTTACTTTTAATGACTAATACACTGTTTTTTATAGTCAATTTAGTGCTGAACCTAGTTGGGGATGGAATCATGCCCCCCACACAAAGCATGTTCAGGGCCCAATGCCTGGTCCTGTGGGTGTGAACCCATCTGTAAACAGGACCTTTGAAGATGTTATTAAACTGAATGAGGGTGGGCCTTCATCCAATATGGCTTTAGTCCTTATAAGCAAAGGAAATTGGACATGGGAAGAGAAATCATAGAGAGCAGCCAGAAGCTGAAAGTCAATGGAATCCGGAAGAGACAAGGAGAAGACACTGTCATGTGCATGGCCATATGACGGAAAAGCCAAGGAGCCCCAAAGGTTGCAGCCAGCCAGAAGATACCCACCCCGGGAGGAAGCCAGCCTTCTAGCCTCTGAAACCATGAGCCAATACATTCCTGATGTTAAGCCACCCCATTGTATGGCATTTGTTTTAGCAGCCAGGAAACCTAAACAACCTCAAAATACAGTATTGAAAATGGAAAACAATTAGTGTTGAACAAAGTAGTCTTTATTATGAATTTTTCACTTCACTTAATGCTAAGTGTTGTGAGTTGGCATGTATAAAATAGGGGTCCTTAGAGTGAACATGTGAATACTGACAGCTTTGACTATATTACTGATTGTTACGTGATGTTTCAATTCTTCCACCACATTCCTCTTTTAAATTGTTTCAATATTTTTTTTCCTACAGTAACCTGTGAGGCTATTTCTCCTTTATTTATGGAGAAGGTCTAATTGCATCCACCTCTGTTTTCTTCCTAGCCCTTGGCAATTAACCTAATACTTAATTTCATTGTACTATGAGGTTTTCATTATGTTAGATGAAGTCTCAACTTCTGAAAAATGCACACTTTAGAAACTAAGGTCTTAGTCTATGGACATGGATTTCAAGTACAAATTATTACAGTAAAATCAAGTTTTGCCTTTATAACTTTCAGTGGCTTGGAGCTAGGTACCCCAGAAAAACATGTTCTTTAATCTCAATCCATTCCTGTGGGTGTGAACCCATTGTAAATAGGATCTTTTGATGAGGTGACTTCAGCTAAAGTGTGGCCCAGCTGAATCAGGATGGGTCTTAATTCTATTACTGAAGGCCTTATAGGGAAGGCCATAGAGAAGGAGAAAGCCTCAGAGGGAGCAGCTAGGAGCTAAACATCAATGAAACTTGCAAGAGAAGGGAGAAGCCAGGAGAGGCCACCATGTGTACTGCCAAGGACCAAGGATCGCCTGCAGCCAGCCCCAGAACACCACAGTCTGCCGGGAGAAAGCATCTTCTTGATGATGCCCTGATTTGGACTTCTCCTAGCCTCAAAACCCTGAGCCAATAAATTCCCATTGTTTAAGCCATCACATTACATGGTATTTGTTTTAGCAGCCAGGAAACTAAAACATACCTGGTTCAAGAATTCAATATCAGTCCAAAGGCAAACGTGGGCTGATTCTGTCATTTGGACATTAGGACATGCCAACCCAGAAGATGACAGATGTGCATATCAACACACTGTGAGTTCAACACTGTCATGCTGGGCAATTGCTTGGAGGCCAAATTGATTATAAAATAACAAAGTAAGAGAGTTCTTGGTTTAAAGAAGTCATTCTGACCATCTTGAATATGGCATATTAAAACTTTTAAAATTATTGTTTAAATGAAAATAGACTCAATAATATGTCAAAGGGGGTCCTAGGATGCCAGTTTGAGAGCCTCAGACAGTGTTTTAAAAGCATCTAGTTTTCTTCTTGGTACCCCATAAGTGTGTATCAATTAATACTGTTATAGTTTGAATGTAAGAGTCTTCTTAATCATTTGCTGAATGCCTACTTACACAGAGCTGTTTGGGAGGGGTTACAGAATATCCAGAAGAATACATTGACTGTTAGGTGATTCAGGCCCAATGAAACACAAAGTGAATAATTTAGGACAATGGGCATATTTATTCATTCATTGGTGCACCTATTATATACTAGGCACCATGCCAGGTGTTGGGAGTAGAGTGAGGAACTAACGAGGGTTTCTCCTTCTTGAAGCTTACTGTGTATCTTGGAGGGAACATACAATAATCAAGTAAATAAACATAAAATACAATTTTTGAATTGTGATACATACAACCAAGGAAATTATCAGGATGCAATGATAGAGAAAATCACTCAGATTGGCATCAGGGGAGGGCTCTCTGAGGAGGAAAGATTTTACCACGTGTAAAACAGGATCTTGCAAATTAAAGGAAGAAGTGCTGGGTGGAGGTGGGGATGGGGCCCAAAGTAAGGGACTGATCACACTAAGTGGCAGTAAGGGGGAAGCCTTGAGAGAGCTAATTTCTGAAGTAGATGCCTGAGTTTTAGAGGTGGTTTTGTGCCAGATGGTGGGAGAGAAAGAATATGAGTGTAGATGGATAAGGTTAGGACATGCTAGCTAAAAGGCAGGGAGAGAGGATTAGCATATCAACTTTAGGGAATGGGCAGAAGATGGGGAGGTTAGGAGGTGGCAATTTACTACCAAGTATCAGACAGGGCTTGGTTCATAGAAGGTTCATTCACAGGGATGGACACATTTCCACACTGATAAAAAGGTACAATGACAGACCCTCTAATTTCTTCTTAGCCTCACCTCCCTGAAAGTTTCATTGTTAGCCATGCTTTATTTTTTAATCCTCTCTAGTTCCACCAAAATAATTTGATATTCTATGGGGCTTTTTTTAAAAGATGAGACATTCTTTTGCAGGATCATTTTGGAACATCAGTATGGAAATAAATTCCTTTTCAGGGAGACCAAGATATGCCCCATCAGATGCCAACTTCTTCTGAATATATTATTGTGGTGGTCACATTTTCAAGAGAAAAATTATTTTGTATGCACATTTTCACTTTGTGGGTCAGATGTTTCATCTATGCAAATGAGAATAATTACACATAGCAATGAAAATGTGGCTACCTCTTCAAAATATCACCTGGAGTATTTATAATCTTTCCCAAATCATCAGCATCATTCATTATTAATTCAGCCATGAGACTAAGTATATTTGAAGTAGTGAAATAGCCCGTGGATCTCATAAAATAAGTTTCATAAGCTGATTGCCTGAGGGACAAGTGTAATGATCCAATAAACTCAATGTGTAGGGTTTCCTTAAGGTACATATATCATTTCTATTATTTTTTCTTTCAGAGTCTTCCACTCGTCTATGTAGCTGCTGATGAACAAAAAGAGTACATCATAACCTCTGGAGTCCCACATTTCACAAACACCAGGAGTAAAAGTTTTCATTCAAGAGGATTTTGCTCCCCCATGGGATTGATATATTTTCCCCTCGAGATGTAGTTAAAATTCTTATAAACTGCAACTCCATGCTACGAAATATGAATTGCTGATGTTTTCAGCTGCACTCAGGATGATTGAAAATGTATGAATCTGAATCAGAATAATTAACCCCAATATCAATGAAGTACTTTAGCAGTGAAAAAACCAACACTATATGGAGAGAGAAAATTTCAAAAAGCTATCTGGTGGACTTGGAACTCTTGAGGTATCATAGAACTTTTCTGATTCAGGGCACGCCCAGAGTCAAAGCCAACATGCCTTAGCTGACAGGACGGTGCCAGTGGGGGACAGGCACGGGGCTGCATGAGACACCTGTGTTCCTTGGCAAACTACAGATTTGCTTTAGGCAAACTTTACAAAAACCACACCTCCAGCCCAATCACTGTTACTTGAAAAGGAAAGACAGAAAAAAAAAAAAAAAAAGTAACAGGGCCTAAAAATTGGGTGTGGTTTCAACGGATGTCTAAAAAGCTACCTTATTGCCTTCTATTTCTCAAAATTTTACTATCATCACATCCATTTCCTTTGTGTCTCTAGAGGTGGAGGTAATTGGGAAGGCAGGCAGCACACCTCATCTGTTGGCTAATTTACTCTACATGCCTTCCAGTGGAGTCTTTGTAGAGGCTGTGGTTTTCTTGCTGACCCTGAAGTGAGGGGTCTAACACAACCATTATCATGGGATGATTTATCATTCTTAAAAAGTTGAGTCTTTTGAAAGCCTCTGGATGACCATACCATTTATCATTTATTCTCAAATGAAGTGAAGATACTTGATAAATTGCTTAGCCTGGCTTTCAAGAATTTGGATGAGCTCTGGTTTTCCAGTAGAAAAACAGCTTCCTTGAGGTAATTGCCTGATTTCCTGGACCTCATTGCCCACACTGTTTTTAGATGTTTGTTTGCCACATACTTGCTCCATCCACTTTAGGATTTCAAATTGTAGAGCTAGCTCTTATGATATGCTTACTAGTCATGAAATCTCTTGACCAAGCGTGCAAAATGTCAATCTTTTTTTTTTTCTTTCTTTCTTTGAATGCATTTTTGAATCTTTGGATAACTTGGTATAATCGAACTCTAGGGGGTGTGAAAGAATTAGACAGCAGTGATTCTTCCTGCTGTGTGTTTGGGCCAAGACAGTCTTTTCTCGATAAAAGAAAGGTTTTATCTAACCCCCTGCAATGTGATGCCATTTATAGTAAAATGCAGGGAGCAATGATAGAGTAAGATGCTTTAAAATCATTCCAGATGCTTCCGGACAACATAACAACTAGAAAAGCTTACTTTACTCAGTTGAAATCATGACCATCACCTCCCATCTGAACAGCACAGAATACAAGGAGTACAGGAGTCTTCTGAGTCACAGCAAGGAATAGAGTTCCTTCTGTCCTCTGTGCATTACACAACATTCATTCTGTAGCAGCCTCTCCCTGTTCTGGGTAGACTTAACTAGGCTTACCCTTACCTAAAACATAATCAGGGTAATATAAGCATAAATGAAGAAGAAAGAGATATCGAGTAGATGAGTATGAGTTTGCCACAGTAGTTCATACACCAGCATGTGCAGACTTAAGAGACTCAGGTCATAGTGGGGAAATGGTGAAAAGCTGAATGCTATTGGAGGAGTAGGAATGACTGAAAGGAGAGAAAATGGAGGAGTGGTTGGAGCCAGGATTGTAAAGAAGCCCATGTGGCAAGCTATGGACTTGTCTTCTGTCTGCATAAAGCCCACAGAGCTCCTTAAGCAGAAGAGAGATATCCTTTCTTGGGAAGGATGGATAGGAGTGGGGAGAGAGAATGGGCGGGGTCACTGGACTCGAGGTAAGAGATGATTCAATCTTTAATCAAGCCAATTTACTTTCTCCAAGTGGTGCTTCTGTTTACAGAGCTTTGTGATATTAAAACATCTTCTATATCCAAAGGCAAAAGATATTATTCTTATATCTAACCATCTTTTAGCAAAATGGGCTGATTTTTGGCAATTTTTGGCCTTTGGTTCTTAGGGCAATGCATATTTTCCTAAAAGTGACTATATTTTTCAGCTTGGCATTGAGGAATAAATTGTAAGGCTGTGATAGAGGACCCCCATCCTGTGATCTCATGAGGACTCCACCAGGATTCATCTGATTCACTCATCAAACATTTTTTGAGCAGTGGTTCAGACACTGTGCAGGGCAAAGGGGATACACTTGTGAATAAGGTAGAGTCCCTTTCCTCAAGGGTCACACAAACTAGATAGGAATGTGGAAGCCTAACATGGCAGGGTTGTGTTATAAATGAGGTAATTACAGTCAGCGCAAAGGATTCTTTTGAAAATAACAGAACTCGTGTGCAAAAGGAGGTGACTCCACAATAAAATTGCTTAAATGAAGAGTCAAAGATCCCAACATTTCATATATGCAACAGAAATTTAAAAAGAGCTCACCCTTAGGCCAGAGGTTGGCAAAAGTATGGCCCCATGGCCCAGATTTGGCCTGTTTTTATAAATAAAGTTTTAGTGGAACACAGCCACACGCATATGTTTACATGTTGGCAATGGCTGCTTTTGTGCTCCAAAGACAGGGTCGAATAGTTGTGTCAGAGACCATGTGGTCCACAAGGCCTGAAGTATTTACCATCTGGCTCTTTACAGAAAATGTGTGCCGACCCCTGCAGACATAGTCCCTTCCTCTTCTGGGCACTCTTTTTTTTTTTTTTTACCAGGAGGACCCGGGGATCGAACCTGGGTCCCTCCACATGGGAGATGGACGCCCAACCAGTTGAGCCACATCCGACCCCTTCTGGGCACTCTTGACCCTCCATCCCTCTGTATCCTAAGTGTAGGTGCCATTGTCTGTCTCCCTCACTAGGATTCTCCTTGGATATCTTTCTCTCCAGTGCAGAGGCCAGTGTGACAATGAGGCCTGGAGTTTTGGTTTGAAAGGCACACAGTCTGGAAATGGAAATGGAGAGAAATCTCTCAAGCAAACCATCCAATGGGACATCTACTTGTGATGATGTCACCTGATTTCCAATGTCCCTCCAACTAGCTTTCTCCATCTCTGGACCATTTTGTGGATTCTGAGGCACAGGGATGAAAAGAAATCTGAATTTATATGAATATTTTACTTGGTTATTTTTAAGATTTGGGGGCCTGGCCCAACTTTTCTTTAGCCCTGGGCACTATCCCATATGGCTGAGTACACCAGATCCTCTCTGGAAGGGCAGCACCATGGCCGAGGAACCGTAAACTGCACCGTGGAGGGATCTGGAGTGTAGAAGTTGCCACTCTACATCTCTGAATATAGTGAACTAATTATTTTTGCCTGCTCAGCACAGAGCTGGGCAGCCACATGGTCCAGGTGGGGCTGACCCCATCCCTCCATTCCAGGGGTGATCCTGTGACCCGTGGGCCCAGGAGAGCCATGCCCAGGACTCTTGGTGGGATCGCTCAGGGAAAAAGCTCTCTGCCCCATGCAGGTTGTTCAAGTGGCAGAAGGAGGGTCTGGAGCTGCCATGGCCATGTTTGCCACCATGGCAGGAAAGTGCACTGACCAGAAGGAGTATCTACAGGAAAGCAGAGCCAACGAGGCGCCCTTCCCATATTTGGGCACCTGACTGAGCAGCAGTCTATACATGCCTCTGCACACGTCTGAGCAGCGTGGAAGGAAGATGAATGGAAAAATAAAAGGGGGAAAGAGAAGGAACGCACAGAAGGAAGCTCCCACATCACTGGGAAAGCTAGGCTGTTTCTTGGGGAGTAACCATAGCCACCTTGCGAGACTGTTGTGGGAATTCGAGGAAAGGTATAAATAGGTAAGGCGGAACCTGCCCCCTACTGTCATTTGATAGGTTGCCACCTGAAGAACTGAAGGGATCTAAGTTATTTAAGGTTTAGAATCAGCCTCTGAAACATCCCATTCTGCAGATGTTGATTTTCCTCTTCTGCAGAAGGAAGGGCTCACACTTGAGCACCTCTAAGGGCTTGGCCTGAAGGCTCCTCCCCTTGGCACACTCCTCAGTATAGGCAGGGCTAATGCAGATGCAGTGACCACAGATGCCTACCAGGGACCACTGTAGGGCACAGCTGATTCTGGGCTTCATCTATCTGCCTTAGGAATGCTGGTGGTCACCCCTGGAGCCGGTTAGCCACTGTGCCACAATACTGGGCTTGCAAGCTGGAAAACCAGGCTCAGCCACCAGGGCAGGCCACATGCTACCTCTTTGCTTTCCTTGTAATGAGGAGGTCACAATACCTTTTCCTTCTTTGCTTCCCAGCCACCCCCCATGGAAAATATAGAATATTTTCCATTATAGAGACGCTCCACTCCAAGTGTAGTTTGGGTAGACATTTTCTGTCTCTGAAGAACAGTACTGTGCTGAATGACTGGAAACTTAAAATCTCTAGGCACTAATGAAAAGGTGTGCTTGAAGGCAAGCACTGCAGCAGGCACTCACCTCTCTTTCCTTCTGTTCTGCTAACGTGCCATCTGTCACCTCAAAGTCACCAATGCCAAGATGTCCCTCCTGGCTGAGGACCTTCTGATCCTGCTCAGACAATGTTCTAGACCACCAGTGGTCTTCCATAGCTTGTAATTTCACTGACCATGCACACAAAGTTCTGGGGAAGGTGATGAACGTATATGAGTCCGAGGATATGTATTTCTATGCTGCTTATCTCCCCATTGAATGTCAACTCTGCTTTTACTCAGATCATTTTATTATTTTGAGGTTCTGGGGTCAGGAACTGAACCCAGAACCTCATATATGGGAAGCCAGCACTCAACCACTGAGCCACATCAGCTCCCCTGAGTTGGTTTTTTTGTTTGCTTGTTGGCTTGCTTGTTTTTAGGAGACACTGGGGACTGAACCTGAGACCTCCCATGTGGGAAGCAGGTGCTCAACCACTTGAGCCACATCCACTCCCATTTTATTTTATTTTGTGGCTATGACAGAGACTGTTATGCTCACTAGATAATCATGTCCACCCCTATATTTCCCATACTCCCTTGAAACTAGGTTTGAGCATTTGACTAGCTCTGGCCAATGAATTCTGACTGGAAGTGACACTGTCACTCCTGGCTAAAGCCATTCAGAGTCTGTATGTCATCTCCATCTCTTTTCCTACTACATTGCCCTTGGAAGCCACATGCTCCAGCTAGCAGAGCCACAAAATGGAGGAGGATGGACTGCATATAATTAAGAAATAAGCCTTTCTGAATTAATTCACTAGAGATTTTGGGATTTTTGTTTCTATCCTATTCTGACTAACACAGTGGGAATGTGAACACATATGGGAGAAAATGATGGGCCTTATTCAGAAGCTAATTCAAGTCCCTGGCATTTTAATTCTTATTTATTATATTACTTTTTATTATGGATGAATTCGATGAAGGTAACACTCATATCAGCTGAGTACTATGTCAGGCAGAGTGCCAATATCTGGAAAGCATTTCTAGGGGGTTTTGGAAGCTAGCAAAGCCTAGAAATGATCATGTGGGCATTCTAAAGCCCCAAAGTAAGTATATTTGAGTAACCCATGTGGATAAATCTTGAACCAATGGCCTTTGGAGAAGTACCTATGAAGACTGATAAAGGACCCAGCTCCTTGATGAAAGAAGCCTGACTGCCCTCTAACCTAGTGAAGGCTCTATGACTTCTTTCCCCCACCCCCGCCCCCAAGATGGCTCCCTTACCTGTCTGCTTGTTGTCTTTTTCCTCCTTGTTTTTTATTCTTGTTGTCTGCTCGTTGTTTGTTTTTGTCTTCATTAGGAGGCACCAGGAACTGAACCTAGGACCTCCCATGTGGGAGGCAGGCGCTCAACTGCTTGAGCCATATCTGCTCGCCCTCTGTGACTTGCCATGCTCTGGCGAGCAAGATTTCAGTGATTAAAAAGAAAATACAGAGATGCTTCTTCTCTTTACCCAGGCCAAAATTGCATGGAATCTTAAAGTTACAAAGATGAAAAGGACTTCAAATAATTTTTTCCTGAGCACATTTATTTTTGATGCCTTTTGATTCTGAGTTCTAAAGCAAAAGAAAGGAGTTTTCAGTTTGGTGGTTATGACCCTAATGGAGGCCCCCCTCCCCTGACAGAGACTGAAAGAGGAATATTTAATTTTAAAAATCCTTCTCTTATAAAGTTTCCAGGGCATATCACCAAAGCTCACTGGTGAATAAGGATTTTATGGTTAGTAATTTCTGCACAATACAGCTCAATTCAGCTTTATTTACTGATTGGCTTAATTTTGTCTGGCTTTCCACTCATCTTTCTTCTGGTATTCCTCCCCACCCCCCATTTTATTAACCCAGATGCTAGAGTGTTCTTCGGCAGCCCACATCTCCTCGCAGGACCTCAGGCTTCCCTTTCTGCCTTAGGGCTCAGTTTGGAAGTACATTATCTCCTCAGGGTCTCTTGTTCTCTCCAATAAAGAGGCAATTCCTCAAGTATCCATAGCTGCTATCATGTCAAGCCATTAAAGATTTCCTTAGAATCCAGATGTTCAGCTCCAGGCTTCCCATGTGATAGCGCCTGGTAAATTGAGCAGGGTGCAATTCTACAGAGGCCCTTGGAGACCTTCCTTGCAGGTACTACAGATACACTGTCTCTGCCTTGGGGGGCCTGCAGGTGCCGTTCCTAGATGGCAGTCCTTTCCCACACATTAAGTGGTGAAGAGCAACCCCATGAGTCGATACTGTGGTTTGCTTATATTTTAATACTTTAACTTAGGGGCTTTGCTGTTTCTCTGGCCTAAAATAAGTTGAGAAAACCAATGAAAATATATTAAACTTTTATAAGATATAATTTATATTAATTTATTTGGGCCCGTGAAACCCTGGACCTTACCTAGATTGGTGGATTATAATGAGCTGCAGAGAACAAATGAAAGGGTTTAACTATTATCTCTGTGGTCACAGTAGGCTTGCCAATTTCCCCCAAATTTCCAAGAGCTTCCCTTGTCTTCCGAGGTGAGACAAAATGCTAGGGAGAGATTACAAAGCCTCACAATCCTTATCATGAAAATGGGGTGCTGACCTAGGCTGTAATAGTTATCTATCACTGCGTAACAAATTACTCCCAAACCTAGCAGTTTAAAACAGCAAACATTTGTTATCTCACATGGTTTCTGAAGGTTGGTAATCCGGGTGTGGCTTAGCTGGGTGGATCTGGCTCAGGATCTTTCACAAGGTTGTACTAAAGCCCTTGGCCAAGTGCATTCATTTCTGAGGCATGAGAGGGATGGGGAATCCACTTCTATGCTGACTCCTGTGGTTGTTGCCAGGCTCCATTCCTTGCTGCCTCCCCTTGTTCTGGGAGGATATGGCAGGTGGGCCTCTCCGTAGGGCTACTCACAACATGGCAGCTTGTGTCTGTCCCTCAGGGCAAGAGATCCAATAGAGAGGAGAGTGAGAGAATGCTCAAGACAGAAGCCACAGCCCTTTATAACCTATCCTTGGAAGTAACATATTCATCGCCTCTGTTATATGCTACTTGTCACACAGACCACCCCTGGTACAACGTGGGAGGGAGAAGACTCCACAAGGGAGTGACTGCCAAGATGCAGGGGTCAGTGGGGGCCATCTTGGAGGCTGACTACCACTCAGGCCTTCATCACTGGCCAACCCTGCTTTCCAGGGCTCCAGGGCCCCTGACCTTTTAGTTCCTCAAACGTGCCATGCTCCCGTCACTGCCTGTGCGTATGCAGCACCCTCTGCCTGCAAAGCCCCACTCCCTTCCTCACCTGGTCAACTGCTGTCCACCCTCCACTCTCAGCTTGACCATTGCTTTTTCCCAGGGGGGCTTCTCTGTTCCCCCTCCCCACCCCAGGCTGCTGCTTGCTCTTAGCTTTGTTGTAATTTTGCATTTATTTGGGTGCTTATTTAATTAATGTCTGTCTCTCTCCACCCTCTTGACTGTAAACTCCAAATTGACATTTGTTTTTGTTCATGAATGTATTCCTGGCTCAGTAGCTGATGCAAGGTAGACGTTGCGAACAGGTACATAAAAAGAAGGTTGAGGTAGGTACATGGGAAAGGTATGTGAGAGGAGATCAAGTGTGTAAGGATAATGAGGAGGTGAACTGGAATACTAGGAGGTGAGTAATAAGGCATTTCTCCTTCCTCCAACGTTCTCCATTCCTTTCCTCTTATCTCTACGCTACCCTTTTCCTCTTTTTCTTCTTTCCCCTTTTCTCTTCTTATCTCTTTCTTTTGCTTAACTACCCAACTTTACCCTGGTTCTCTCATCTCTTTGTTGGTAGTAATTGGAAAAGTGGATTTACAGGTTGGAACAGGAAAGTGGGAATTGAAGTGCAATAGGAGTAAATGTTTTATAACACAGTCCTGGGCAAGGTACAGAAATCTGAGGCAAAGCTCTCTCAGACCAGAAAACATGCTGCTGGCCTGTTACTACAGAAGTGGGGGTAACTGGGGGCAGTGTCCTGCTATGCTCATTCAACCATATATTCATTCCCCTGACATTTAGGAAATCTGACAATGAGCTGAGTATTGGGAATACAGCAGGTGGGTTGGGTGCTGGGGATACAAAGACCTGAGGAGACAGGATGCATGAAATCAAGGAACTCCCTAGGGGTCGGATGTAGCTCAACTGGTTGGGCGTCCATCTCCCATATGGAGGGACCCAGGTTCGATCCCCGGGACCTCCTGGTAAAAAAAAAAAAAAAAAAAAAAAGGAACTCCCTATCTAGCCCCTGTCTACCCAAAGTGTGGTCTATGACCCAGCAGCATCAGCATCCCCTGGGAGTGTGATGGACTACAGAATCGTGGGTCCCACCCACATCCACTGAATCAGGATTTCCATTTCAACCAGATGCCCAGGTCATCCACACATGCATTGAAGTTTAAGAAGCACCTGGTTAGAAGGCACATACAGGTAAAAAGCTGAGGACAATAGGTGTAAGGCATGCTGAAATGGAGGTGAACATAAGTTTTGTGGGATCACATCGGAAGACCATTTGACCCTCATCTTTGCTTGGCAGGGGTTGGGGGCAGGGAGGTCAGGAGATGGTACCTGGTCTGGGGCTGCAAAGGTGAATGGGAATCTGCAAAGGGAAGAATTCTATAGGGTGTGGCATGCAGAGGAAGTCAAATATACAAAGGCTTGACAGTGTTCAGAAGCCCAGCCCATTCAGTTAAATGCAATTTGGATAGAATTAGAATCCAAAGTGAGGAAGATGAGGCTAAACAGGTAGGTGGAAGCAGATCACAAAGAGTTAATGGCGCTCTGCTAACAAGGTTCAACTACATTTTTAAGGCATTGGAGGGTGGTCGCTATTTTTCATTTGCGCTGGTTGGAGGTTATTCTGGGGGAAACAGGAAGAGCCATTTAGTACTATTTACTGAGCATATACTATATGCCAGGTGCTGGACCAAGCACTTAAAATGCCTTATTTCACTTAACCCTCCCAATAAGCCTAGGAGGAAAGTACTATGATAACTTCTTGGGGGAGAGGGTACGGTATTGCTATCCCCTATACATATGGGGTGGGTCTAGGGAGAAAGATCCCTTGGCAATGCTACAGAAAGCGGCAGCAGACAGTTGCTTCGTACTTGGAGCTTGAGTGGCCATGGCACTCTGTATCTTGGGGGCTATATCTACAGGAGGCGGGGGAATGATAGCCAACACTCTTCTTGTCTTCCTTTGTTTGCTGCTTTCTGTGAAAACTCTGTTCGAAGAACCATCTCTTCTGCCTCCTGATGTAATTATGCATCGTGAGCCAGCTTAACATAGAGACTCCAGGCAATTGCAGGTACTCTGTGGGTTGCCTTTGAAGCGAATTCCCTGAATAAACAGTTCAGTCAAAAAACACCAGGTGCTCAATCTCACAACCATAAAGTCAAACCTGATTTTTGCATCCTGTGGAGAACCATTTTCACCAGGGTTGGTGGTAGCCAGAATTGGGAGGCAGGGCACACTTGCCTTTGGGCTCCTCCCCTGCCTTCCCTTCTTGGAAAACTTTCAGACTCAGTTGGATTTCCCTTTCTCATCAAAACATACCTGGCCGGTGCCCATTTCCTTCCCCAAGAAAATGTGTCATATCAATTAACTGAATGTTAATCCTTTATAATGTTTGCCCATCGATAATATCCTATCTCTAACAATGTTAAATTTTACCTGGTCCTGTGATCCTGGAAAACAGCAAAGGTTAAGAAATCCTCCTACCCTTCCTATCCCAGGAAATGGCTCAATGCAAAGAACCACCCTTCCCCATATGACTTAGTTAAGATTCATAAATGCCCCCTTGTTTACCTATGACAAGACCAAGCACAGATGCTCCAAATTCCTATTCCTTGCCTCATAAATGGTTACCTGACTGGCTTGTCTCCACTGAGCAATCGGAACAAAATGCTTATCAACCAAACTTTGGTTAAGTTTCTCTCCTTAATCAACTCTTGAAGGGTACCTCCCAGAAAATAGACTGTTACAGCATAGAAGATTCTCTGATCATGCCAACGTTTCATCCCACTTCCTTACACCTGGTTCTTTCCTCTCTATAAGAGGAAAATGCTTTTTGCCCAAGCCTGAGGTGCTTGTAGACCTCATGGTCGGAGCATTCTTCCTACTGCAGTGGTCTCCTCCATTATAATAGCCCCTTCCCCCTTTTACAATAATCCTTTTGAATAAAGACTCTCCTTACCAAATCCACATTTGTTTTGCATTTGACCTCTGCCTTGTAATTAGAGTGATGTTCAGACAGAGAGTGGTTTTTCTGCATTGGGGCACCTTCTCTCTCTTCCCCCGGCCCCTGCAGTGTGTAGCATCAATGAAGACGAAGGACAGCGACAAGTATCTCTTTACCTAACTGGTCTCAACTGTTGTTCTCGCTCTTGGCTTTGCTGTTTCTCTGGCCGATATGACTGACCTTTGAGGTCATCTGTGTGACATGCATCCCAGTGGCTGGACTCTCTGCAGGGGGCACGAGTGCTTCTATGAAGGGCCCTGTAGAGGGTCACTCCACTGCACACTTCCTTGATGTGGTGATCTGAGCCCAGCATGTTCTCTTCCCTCTCCCGCCAGCTACTGCCATGGGTGCTGCTCCCCATAGCTGCTGGCTGCTGCCTCCCTTCTAACAGAAGGCAGCGCTATGGGGTTGGGTACCAGTAAGATGGCTCGTGTCCCCTTCCATTTCCCAGACACTGACCACCAAAATGGATCCCTTTCCTGCGGCCCAGCATCTCCCTCATTCTTCCTGTCCCTGCTCAGGTGCCAGAAGCAGAGAAGTGGGCCTTCTGCCTGAGCAGATGTCCAACCAGCGTCTGTGCAGACGCTGTCTTGCAGGCACCCGCTACTTGTCCTCCCAGTGCTGGTCCCCTCATTTGGATTCAGGGTTGGTGAGGACCCCCCTGGGAGAGGTGAGGAGAAAGCCACTGGGCTCACCTGACCTTGTCGACTTGCTTCTCCCTGCCCCAATCTCCTTCATTGTCAGGGAAAGTGGAAGGAGGGCTCATGGGGAGAGGACAGCCACTGCGGTGGCAGGGGCAGTTTAGCTCCCTCTTAGAAAGCCCTGCGGGGAGGTATCTGGTCTTGAGTATTCTCTTTAGAATACAGGGTTACCATTCTGGACCTAGTGCCAAGTTCCAGCCATAGGAAAAATCTTGCTCCAAGTTCCAATTACATAAGCATCTCACAAAAGCCATAAATAGATTAAATGATTAATGGTGTGAGGAAAAATTTAGAAAGTTCTGTATGTCAACACCCAACTTGAACAATGGCAAACTGGGAAAAAAAATATTTGTAACATGTATGCCAGACAAAGATTCGTATTTCTAGTATATAAAGAGCTGTTCCAAACCAATATGAAAAAGAGAAACACCCCATAGGAAAAAAATGAACCAAGGACACTAAAAGGTAAGTAATGGGAAAAATTATAATAGAAAATTAAAAATGAAGAAAATTAGTTCAACGTTACTAGTTACCAAAGAGATGAAAATTGAAATAACTTTGGAATACATTTTTTGTCTAACAAACAATAAGGTTTAAAATAAAATAACACATAGAATGGCCAAAGGTTAAGAAACAGAAATTTTTAGATGCTGCTGATTGGCACAAACATTGACACAAAGCTTTTGGAGAACAGCTTGGAGGAGCTTTAAAATTTTGCATCCTTTTGGAGTCTGCAATTCCACTTTTAAGATAAAAGAAGTAGTAAATGAATTTGAATCTGTCTAAAGAAATAGCTACTGCCATTTTCACTGTAGTACCTCTCTTGTGAAAACTTGGAGACCACTAAAATACCCAATAAAAGGGGATTGATTAAATAAATGACAGAATATTGTGCAACTACTAAATACATGTATAAAAACCACTTAGTGGCATGGAAACGTATTCCCCAAACTGGCTTATAAAACAGTATTATGACATGATTTTTTATTATAGAAGAAATTTATATACGCATGTGCACTGAAAGAAGAAAGGAACAATTTACTTCAAAAGGTAAACTGAACTATTGGCTGGGAAGTGAAGGGAAAGAGGAGGGTGATAATTTTTCTTCTTTTCTATATTTTCTAACCTTTCACCAATGCATATGTACTCTAGCTAGTGGCAAGAAAATAGGCAGTAAGAATTATAGAAATATCCCAGCGAAGGAAATTAATGGTAGAATAAATGACATGACACTAGGAATAAATTTAGTATACCAAAAGCATGCTGCAACATCCAGCACACTTGTGAGAGATGGGTCTCAGATTCAAACTGGAGCCAAAGTTTAGAGGGAGCATATATAATAGATCCTGCTGCTGGGACGTGAGAGAATTTTCTCCTCTGGCTTACCCTAAAGAGTTCATTATGTACTAAAAAACAAACAAAAATCAAACAAAATGGGGAAAAAAAGTAAGTCAGGCCATTTCTTTTCAAATCCTTTGATGTTACCTGATGGCCTAAAACTGAAGCTCAGTTCAGAAAATGCAAGATGAGGAAGGGCCAGAAGAAAATGGATAAAGGGCATAAGTCTCTGATGAGCTGGCTTCTTCAAGGATAAACTTTTGTGTACACGATAAAGAACAGAGTGGACAGCAACCTGTTAGCAATTACCTATAAGTATTATTTCTTAAAATTCAGCTTTTGCTAAGAGAATGGTTATCCTTGCTGGCAAGTAATCAGCCCGCAGAGGTTCTAAGTCACCAATTACGGCGGAAGTCACATGCTTTGAAATCAGTCGAGACCAGGATAAGATTAACTTTCTGCTGTGGAACTTGAGTGTTTCCTTGGAAAGAAATGCATTCCGAGTCTACACAGGGGAAGGCAGGTCCACCCAGGGATCCCCCATAGAAGGAAAACACCTCTGGGCTGGCTTACAACACATGGTTTGTCTGGGAGAATATGGACATTTTATCGGTTCTCAAGGTCCAGCTTTTCTCCTTTCCCTCCCCCTTCTCCTCCTCTGCCTCCCCAACCCTTCCCTGCCCTTCTCTCTCCTCTTCCTCCTCTTTTTTCTTTCATCTCCCACAAGCCTTGACACTTGCTCATCCAGACAGCGAGTGGTATGCTGTGCCTTCTCACACACAAGGGAGATTTCAATGATGGAAGAAGACAAACGCATATCAAGCAAAGATGAACCGCCTGGGCAGTGCAGATTATGTAAGGAAACGGGGAAATTAATCACAAGGATGAGATTGTTTTCACTCATTTCACTTTGACAGCCTGCTAAGAGCTCACTGGGGAATGACCAGCATCTGATGTGGAAGAAAACCACTGCTTTTCTGCTAATGGACAATGATTTCTGAGGCTCTTTCCCCTTCTGTAGCTTTACCCTGGCTGTGGTTCTTATGAATGAGCTTGTAGGAAAACCTCAGGACTCACAATGTTCTCGAGCTTGCCTGGTGCTGCTCTTCGGACATTTTCCATGGTCCAGCCACATTCATTCTGCAAGGAGCTTTTGTAGGACCCCACCCTGGTGCAGCTAGTAATGTCCATGACAGAGTCAGCTGAAGCCTCTGTCCTCATTATTCGCTACCAATTGAGCTACACTGAGGAGACAAAAACCTCAGTGTACATATTGAGAAGTTTTAAGTATCTGTAGTGTTTAAAAGAATGCAACCTCTTCAAAGTTTTGGGCCAGCCCTGTAATTCCAATTTCAAACTGTATAATTCAGAAATTTATTTTTTGTTTTTTAAAGATTTTATTTATTTATTCATTTATCCCCCCCTTGCTGCTTGTGCTCGCTGGGTCAGCTAACCACGCCGTGTGGGCGGGCCTGCCTTCACCAGGAGGCCCCGGGAACCGAACCCGGGGCCTCCCATATGGTAAACGGGAGCCCTACTGATTGAGCCACAGCCGCTTCCCCAGAAATTAATTTAGATTTGTGCTGTTAGGTTGAAATCTTACAAGGTGAATTAGAATATTTAAAGTACTTAAGACTCATCCTGTTTTTAAGTTTAATTTATTACATTTATAAACATCAGTTGAGTACTTGAAAGGCTTGTTAAACCAGACAACTGTAGTTCTTGAAAAGGATAGGAAATTGAATATATTAAATTTATAAATGTAGTTTAAAATGGTTAAAGGCATTAGCTAAGTTTTAAACAAGACAACACTATTCAAGGGCCTTTTAAAGGTTATTCCTCAATCTTGCTAGCCTTATACATAGAAAAAAAGTGAAGCTTTTAACAGCTTGAGCAATTAGATCTTTGGATATGTAACTTTAGTAAACTGAATGTTGATTTTTAAAACCCCAAAATCAAAATATTCTTTTCTATATATAAAACCATTGTTAGGGACACACACACATGCAAAATGTCCACAAAAACTCATTGACAATCTTGAACTTTGCATAGCACACACGACAGAGGTGACTGGGTGAAACAGAGAAAGAGAGATTTTTTTTTTTCTTTTCTTCTGTGCTGTGCTGGTGAGGAGAAAGAATGCCATCCCCATGGCCCCAAGCCCAGGAGAAAGTAAAGATGGCCACAAATTCTCTGACACTCTTTCCAAGAGATGGGGCTTGTGTCTCTTCTCCTGAACAGGCAGGCTCTGTGATGCTTGACCACCATGTGGTAAGGCTGAGTATGCAGCTACTGAAGCCCCACAGTATCATGGCAGGTCTATTCCCCGGACAGACTCCCTGATGAGTGCAAAAGGAAAGATATTCTAGGATGTTCGCAGTTTCAGAACTAATCAACATTGTCATCCACAGGAGAATGGATAAATCATTTGCATTGGTGTGTCCTACAGAGTGAAAATGGAATGAACTAGAGCTATACTTACTAACATGGACACATCTCAGGGACATATAACAGGGAAAACAACAGAATGTACAGTGTTTTTCAACCTTTTTTCCCATTATCCCCTAGTATTAGGCAGGGTTCTCTGGGGAAACAGAACCGACAAGAGATATTTGTAAATAGTATGAGATTTTATAAAATTCTCTCACACGACCGTGGGGATGCACAAGTTCAAATTCTGCAGGGCAGGCTGCAAACCAGGGGCTCAGTGAAGGTCCTTGATGAGTTCCCAGGAGATGCTGGCTGTCTGAAGCAGAGATGGGAATTCTCTCTCTGAACGCTGAAATCACTTCCCCTAAAAAAAGGCCTTCAGCTGATTGGATGAGATGTCACCCATTGCTGAGGGCAAGCTCCTCAGTTGATTGTAGATGTGACCAGCCGTCTATGCAATCAACTCACTGATGATTAAAGTCCATGAAATGCCCTTGTATTACAGTTAGCCCAGTGCTTGCTTGACCAGACAACTGGGCACCATTACCTGGCCGAGTTGACACATTAGCCTAACCATCACACTTAAGAGCCTTTTTTGACATATTTTTCCTAACGCCCCCCCTAAACGAAATTTTAATACCTCAGATATATTGTGTATCTATCTGTTCATGTACTGTATATATTTTTGTGCTTTGTATATAAAAAGCAAGAACTTTTTTGCCCCCAAAGAACCAACTTTTAAAAGGGCTTAGGCCCTCTTGGCAGCAAGATTGTCCCAGTTGAGAATGCGTGATACAGAAGAAAACACAAAATATACTATTTATGTAGCATTGAAAAGCATGCAAAGCAGTAGCATTTTCCTTATGGATACATACCTATGTAGAAAAGACAGAAATACCTAGGAATGGTCAATACCCATTTCAGGACAGTGGTAACATTATGGAGGGCAGGGAGGGAGGAAAATGAAATTGGAGAAGAGGACACAGGGGACTTCAGGTGTGTTGCTGGATACATGGGTATCAGTGACATTCCAGGTAGAGCCTCTAGGAGGTAGAGGGTAGTACAGGGTGCCGGCCCTACACTTTGCACATATCGACTTTTACCTGAAAATTTCTCCTGAGCGTACATTAAAACAACTTTCTTGGGGAAAATAAATTTAGTGGACTATAGACGCAGCATAATGTGATAAAGTGCAAGCAATAGTCACTAGTATATTTTTGAAAGTGTGACTGGATATGGCATAACATTAAATAACATGAAGTGGGATGTCACAAGAGGAACCTACTCCCCCACCAAACAAATCAGCAGATGCGTGAGAACCGTTGTATTTGGTGGGATCGGGGGAGGCACAAATCAGTTGGCACATTAATCTTAATAGAAATTTGTAGAAGATAGCAATTTACATCATAATAAAGCAAATCCCACAGGTTTGGAGTATGGAACAGATACTACAGAGCTTGTAATTTCTTAATTAGGCTCATGAAGTAGCTTTCATGAAATATGCATTTATATGTTTTATTTTTCCTTTATAGCACAAGACTAATAATATGTATGCAACATTACCCTCAGAATGAACATTTTAGAGCTCCATAGTTCACTATTTTCGCATGTAGCAGTAGTTTAAAACTAACTCATTGGAAATATGGTAGACACCTCTGTGACCTCCATGGCTCGAGCTACCTTCATCTCCTAATTTTGTATTATGACTTAGTCTGAAGATATGCTGCATGTAATTCATGAAAACCTCAACATTTTAGCTTGTTTTGCTACATTACATATTTTCTATGTCCATCCATCTATCTTCTCTATATATTTATATTATAGAGACATTTTCTTAATGTCTATATCCTATACATAAAATATATGAACTCTCATTTTTACAGCATTTGTCTTCATAATAAGACCCAGCAGGAACAAGCAGTTTTGGTTTATGCACATTGAATATATCAGATTTTACATATTTTATTTGATAGTGTGGTAAAGAAATGCATCATAACATGGTAATGTAATTTCTTCCATTAGTGATGCAGTACTTTAATACATAACCATATAAGAGGCTCCCTTTCCCAAGCTACTACTGAATGAATGGCTATAGCAATTTTTATGAAAGAGATTAAGTTTGACTGCATGTAGTTATCATAACTTATTTCCAGATGAGTCTTTAGTCATAGCTCCTATAATTCTACAAAAGATAAAAAAGGGCGCTTGGCTTGTTTATAAGAGGAATGGCTAACAGGTAGTGTCCCAAGGAAAGTTGTGCCTTTGTTTATGCTAGGGTTTGGAGTGAGGCTTCCACTCACCATTCTTCCTTTCTGAGCTTCTGGGTGATGAAGAACATAAAGCACCAAAAGCTATAAACGGGATCAACCTTATTAATTGCTGGGCAAAAGTCTGTTAACTCCAAAATGCAGATGTTTTCGTTTCCAGGAAGCTATGATAAATACCACACAATGGGTCAGCTTAAACAACAGCAATTTACTGTCTCACGATTTCAGAGGCTGGGAAGCTTGCTTCCTCCTGGGGTCTGTTGCCTTCTGGTGGCTGGTAATCCTTGCAGTTCCTTGGTTTTCCCATCACATGGTGATGTCTTCTCCTTTCTCTTCTGGGTTCCTGCTGACTTCCAGCATTTCCCCCATGGCCTTCTCTTTATAAGGTCTCCAGTAAGAGGATTAAGACCCATCTTGGTTCAGTTGGCTACACCTTAACTAAAAATAACATCTTCAAAAGGTCCTATTCACAGTAGGGTCACTCCCATAGGAATGGGATAAAGACTAAGAACATGTGTTTTCTGAAGTACATAACTCAATCTATCATAGCAGAGTTCTCTAGAATGGAGGCTATGGCTTTAGAGAGAAGTCCAGCCTTTATGTCCACTTACCCAGACAACTTCAAAGGATGGCAGACCTGCTGTACTCACAGAGTGGATGGGAGGACAGGTTGAGAGAGATGGAATGGAGGGTCTCCTCCCTTCATGGAAGCCCTGTCCAGGAAACCCATCTCATGGGTGTGAGATATGAAGATGGAGGACCTTCTCCTGAAACACCACCTGAGCCCACATAGGTCAGAAAGGCTGTAATCTAGCCTTTAAGACCCTCGAATGCTATTGATTAAAACAAATATCACCTTATGAATGCCCAGGATTCTAATCAACTTGATTATTCATACCATGTGTTGTGAGGAGCCTTTGGGAGAGAGATTGAAAGTGTTCTCACTAACTCTTGCCCATGAAGTAGAGAGATGTAGAAGTCCCTTCTTGTCTGGAAACATAAGGGGGGCATGTTCAGGTGGGGATATAAATGTGGAAACCAAGTACAGCCTGCCACTCTGCCCTGGGACCCACAAATAAACCCTGTGCCCAGGACCAGATGTATTGACCTGGATCCTTGGCCAGGATGATAAGTGTGGGCTGACTCCCTTCTTGGGATATCTCAGACAGTGGTCTCTCTGCGCATTCCTTCCCCTTTAGCCCTGAACACATGGAAACAACCTAGACTGAGTATGTAAGTTTTATGGCACCTGGCTCACCCCCACTCGTATATCTATTCCTGGCAGGGAGGGAGTGACGTCCTTCCACTAAGGCACAAGAGAAGTGTGCTAATCAGATCAGATCAGAGCAGATCATCTCCCTGTGTCAGCCAGTGTATTGGGACCTGCTGGCTATGGGAAACTGACACCCACTAGTGAAGCTGGCCTTGCCCTGACTCTTCTCTATGTGAAGAAACATACTTCCATCATGGTGCTGTGTGAGCTGTGCTTTGCTGGCACACCTGCAAACCGTGGAGCAGGTTGGGACCCTAGAACTGTGTTCCTAGCGGTGGGCTAGGTGTCTCTCTATCTGACAAATAGTTTGGACAGTGAGCTGGGTGTTGAAAGTTTGGCACACAGCAAGCAAGATGCCAACAGTCCAACAGCTTGGCACCACGAGCAGGGTGCCAACAGTAAACATTCCCCTTTCATCTCAATTTAGATTCAGTAGCCCCAACCAGAAGACCATCCATTGTGTTGGAGCCTCTGAAGTATGCTGTTCAAGTAAATATGGTAGCCAAGGAAAGAAGTTAACATTTATTGAGTGTCTACTATGTTTCAATAATTCTATATACTTATCTAATGTCACCATAATATCATTTAATGCTCACAGTAATCAGGTGGCATTGCAGTTCACACTGGGGTTAGGTTCTATAGTCAGCTAGGAAAGCTCTGTGGTCAAAATTATCCTTGAAAACCCCTTACAGAAGGTACTACGCTGCCAAGAGGTTTACCTTCTCTCCATAAGCCCAACAGTCATATTTTTCTTTAGCTTTGGAACAGAATTCTGAGTTTTGCTGTTCAGTTGAACATGAGACAAAGTAATTGACTTTTTAGAGAATATGTTGTTCATAAAAAAAGCACGTATCTTCAAAAACTAGAGTTATATTTATCTTAGTGAGATGTTTACACTATAAGGCACAGTATGACTGGGGAATCAATAAGGATGCAGCCATACAAGACCATTACTTATTTCACACTCACTCTAGAACATATACTTATGGAAGGAAATGGGGGGCAGGGCAGAATGGTATTACGGTATTTCCTTCTTTCTTAATCTTGGTTTTTGCCAAGCTCATATAATTGAATTGCTTGAATTAATTGTGCATATGATGTAACTACATTGTAATGATGTATTAGTCAGGCTAAGTTAGGCCATGCTGCAATAACAAACTAATCCTAGCATCTCAGTTGCTTAACCCAACAAAAGCATACTTTCCACTCACACAAAATCTGATAAATGTTGATGACTCTCCAAAGCAGCCATTCTCCATGGGGACGCTCAGCAATCCAGGCTGTTTCTGTCCGGTGTCTTTGCCATTTCATTCTGTAGCCTGTAGTGATTAATGCTCTAGGGAAGAAAAGAGCTGAAGGGTCACACACTGACTTTTAAATGCTTTGGCCCAGAAGTGACACACATCATTTATGTTCATAGTCCATTGGGCAAAATGAGGCACACAGCCTCAACAAGTTTAAGGGGGCTGAGGAATATGGGGGAGCACACGGATATTCAGAGAGCAGTAAATGTCTCTGCCACAGCTAGTTGATTTAATAAGGAATGACTATATGCAGGGCATTGTTCTCAGCACTTTATCTGCATTGTTTCATTTAACCTATGAGAAAAGTAGTAGTATTATTTCCATTTTAAGATGCAAAATGGAGGATTGGAGTAGCTAAATGATTAGTCCAGTCACCCAATTAATAAATGGCAGAGTCAGGATGTGAACCCACTGCAATCTAATTCCCAAGCCACTACCCTGGGTATTTGTTGTCAAGTCACACTTTAGTCTTCTCACAAGACTTTTTACCTGTTTGCTAGGTCTAGAAGTTAATATGAACAGTGGTGTATCCTAAACCAAAGGAATAATAAAGTATATGATTTAGGCATGATATCTGGTCCTAAGGGAGTTTTTTCAGATATCACTTTTGCATGTATCTGTACAGATACTCTGTCTTCTCTCTCTCTTTAAAAAAAAAAAAAAGTTATCCTCTTCTAATGCTTCCTCTTTTTCCCCCTGAAATGTCTTCTTTGCTCTTATCACCTTTAGTTCACACACTTATAGTTATCTATGCATTGAAAATGTCTGTCCACAATTACTAGAAAGCAGAAAAATATCCTACATGGGGTGGGGCATGTCCAAGCAGGAAAGGACACAAGAAATGTTGGCCTGGAGGAGGGAAGCAGAGGAGAGGTTGGGTGATAGCAACAATGGTGACTGGATAACATTTTTCAATTTATAGGAGGATTTATCATTATTGGCTAAATAATGACACAGACTGTAGGGTGCTGTATAGCAGGAGTAGTTTTATTCGGTAGAGAGGTTTGCTCTTGAAAGCTAGAAGGGAATGGTATCTCAGAGAAACCCTTGTTTTCTAAAGTGGAGTTTCTAGGAGTAAGTGTATGGACCAAGGGGAGTGTGGTCTGGTGCTATAAGGGAGCAGGACATTTATTTCAAAGAATAAGATGTGGTTCAAGGTTTGGGGGCTCAGAGAATGTTTTTTCAGGGCCTTGGTGGGAAGAAGTGGTACAGATCTTGGAAGGAATAGGAAGGAGGATGCTCTTTTGAATCACATTTGGATTCTGAGATTGCTGAATAGAAACCAGAGAATGCTCTGTGAAATCCCACATTAGGAAAGAACATATTTCTAAGAGATGTGAGCTGCTCTTCCCTACTAAGAGTATTTCTTGGCAGCCTAATCACCTTGGACCTAGCTGGACTATTTGAGGCTATGGATTCAGGGTGAGACAGATATAATACCTTGGGCAGTGCAGCAGCTTCATCAAACAAGCCCCCAATCACAGTGTCTTAACATAATAAAGTGTTGATGGGGATGGTTTTTGGGGGAGAGTCTGCTCCATCTAGTCAGTCAGGGACCCACAACTCTACCATCTAGTGACTCCACTATTCCTTAGGGCTCAGAGTCCTCTGCTGGATCCTCTGCATCCAGCTGGTACATGAATCCTTCATGTAAGAGGATTTCCTGGGCCAGGCCTGGAAGTGGTACACATCACTTCTATCTACATTCCTTGGACCAGAACACAGGTACAGGGTAGAACATGATGCAAGGAAAGCTGGGAAATGTAGTCTAGCCTGGTGCCAAAGAAGAGGATATGGGTTTGGTGAATACCTTGCCAATCTCTGCTGCAACCAATATGAGGAGAAAGTTAGTGTCTTCAGAGAGGGCTTGGTTTATGCCCCTGATGGGGAGCAAGGAATCAAGACCACACATTGGAGGCTAGGAGAGCAATAATACTGTGGGTCAGCCTCACATGGGCAAAGATCTAAGGCAGGGAACACTAATCCCTTGACACACAGAGACCATAGTTCTCTGATGGTAACCAGGAGTCTTCTGGGAAGAGATTGCAAGGGAGGGGATCCTAGAGTATGAGGGGGTGAACAAGTGAAAGCTTTGGAGACCTTCCTGGTGCCTTCAGCAATAATCTCATAAAAGACCAAAAGAGAAGCTTCAGCAGAACAAGTGATCCTCAGATCTGAAAGTTTCCTTCACAATGTACTGCCGATAGGAACCCTAAGACATTTAAAGAATTTGTAAGTCTTAGATAATAATAGCTAACATCTATTTAGTGTTTACTGAGCATCAAAGACTGTACTAAATGCTTTACCTGTTCCATCTCTCCAAATCCTCACAAGTGTTGGAAGACAATTCTCCGTGGTTCTCCTGCATTTCTGAATGTCTTGCAGGCAGAGGCACTGTATGCCTTTGTTCCAGACTACCTTTTTCAAGATGTCTATATAGCAAAGAGCATTGGAAGATATAGGTCTCCCTTTGAAGCAGAGGGAAGATTTGTTTGCTGTCCAGGAAAATAAAGATAATGTCTCCCCCTGGAGCAAAGATTGGGCAGGCTTGCTTGAAGACCCTTTAAAAGACTAGTTTCCGAAATTCAGGATTTGTCATCTGTGACACAAACCCTCTGTGTGTGTAGCTTCTACTTGGGCGCACCTCTGCATCACCTTGTTGGATATTAAGGGTACAGGGTGAACCAATGCAAACATGAAGCTCATGCTGTCCGCTGTGTTGTGAGTAAAAATATTCTTTGTCTCTGACCCCGGAGTCTTGTGTCTTCTGACCACGTCTATGAAACCCTGGTAGGCTAACTTTATCAACTTGTAAGTAGCATAAAATCATAGACCATTCACAGTTCTTGCAATAACAACCCGGTGACGTATATAATAATTATCCCCATTTTACTGATGGGGAAATTGAGGTTTTTAAATGTGAAGAGCCTTTTCAAGAATCACACAGTAATTAAATGGTAAAGCCAAAATTTGAATTTTGATAATCATCTCAAGGCATTAGGATTTATGGTTAAAATTTTCAGGTACATAAATGAGGTATGACTCAGGCTGAGAAAACACATGGGATACAGTTTGATGAATGATTACTTGGTTTTATTTTATTCATGAATAAAACTGGAATATGTAGGTAGAAATATTTATCCTTTATGTAGCCTCAAAAAAGAAGGGGGATACTTCCCTACTGGGATTTTAGGAATGAATTGTATATGTTGTAGTATCATTGAGTAAATGTCCAATAAGACAAATGACCAGGGCCAAATGAGCATTTTCTTACTTTAAAACTCTTTTTTTTTTTTTTTTTTTTTTTGACAGCAATGCAAAAGTTTACCATGGAGAGGGCTTTGGGCTTGTCTCCAGAGTTGAACAGCATACTCAACATTAAAAGATTTTAAAAATTTAGTTATTTGTGACCAGTGAAACATTTTGGCAGCAGAAAGGGATCTACTGATGGGCAGGTACCATTGTTTCCTGGATATGGTGAAGATGAAGGTGTGATATAAAAGAATGTAAGTGCTTCAGGCAAGTACTTATCTCCTGGTGTGCTATAAGGGTATAGGGAGTTTTCTTCTGTGCAGAGGTAATCAATATACCATGAAATTTCCATCTTGTAGATTTTTTGAATTGTACTCATCTTTAGCCTCAAAGAGACTGAGAATACTGGGGAAACTGAATCAGTTCTGCATTCAGTCTGTAATTTTTTTCTTTATTTACTTGGGAAGTGCTGAGTCCCGATGTATGCCACTGTGATTCTGAGACATATCTGGAACTTAATGTTTCCAAGTGCTTCGGTAAGACACTCAATATCCTGTTTCTTCAGGTTATTTCCCTCCCTCCCTACTTCTGCTTCTTGGAACTTAATGGCTGGAGCTCCAGCTGCCCTCTTGGAACCTGAAACATAAAGCAAAGCCTGTGCTAAAGTAGTTTCATCAAGGATGGGTTTGGAGGTTTGGTGAAAATGAGTTCATTAACGTAAAATGTACAGGAATTACAGTTTACTCCACTAAGTATACAAAATGTATTGTCAGCAAATGTTAAAGAAAAAAATTGGGTGATGTTTCGGAGCATGTATTTGCTCCTCTTATACTCCCCAATAATGTCACTCCAAAACTCCATGTAATTTTTTTGAGAAACACTCACATAGTTTAGGAGACTCGGGTACAATTTTCTACTGTGCTACAGTCGCTGTCTTGTAGGAAAATAAGAATGGCAGTGGAACTGGGTGGCTCAGAGAAATAAAGGAAAGTAAGAGAATGGATATTAGGTAAATACAAGTTTATTTCCAGAGAAGACAATCAAAGAGAAGAGTGGGATAAAATGCAGCATTAAGGATTTAAGTTAGAAAGAAGGAAAATTTTCTTCCATAGTCCTACTTGCTAAAAATTGGACTGGGTTATAAAGGGAGGGTATGAAATCTCATTTCCCAAGAACTGGTATGAGGAAGGGAGGGCTTTTATGATATATTGCTCAAGCTGGACTCTCTTGGGCATAGTTATTTTAGGCAAAATAGACTTGAAGGCTGCTTCTATTTCCTATTTATCTTGTAGTTTTTTGCCTTTGCTTGTGTTGTTACTGGAGAACTAGATGGCGTGTGTTTAGGGAGGAGGAGAGGAGGGCAGGTTGGCTGCCTGTTGTACCTTGCTAGGTGGCCAGATGGGGCTGAGGCAGTGCCCACCTGTCATCCTACCAAGCAGGGTTAAGATAAGTATTTTCACCATTGTTCTGCATTCTTTTATTTATTTATTTATTTAAAGATTTTATTTATTTATCCCCCCCCTTGTTGTTTTGCACTCGCTGTCTGCTGTGTGTTCTTCTGTGTCTGCTTGTCTTCTCTTTATTTATTTATTTATTTATTTATTTATTTATTTATTTATTTTTAAGATTTTTATTTTATTTATTCCCCTACCCCCCACCCCGTTGTTTTGTGCTGTCTGCTCTGTGTTCTTCTGTGTCTGCTTGTCTTCTCTTTAGGCAGCACTGGGAACCGATCCTGGGACCTTCCGGAGTGGAGAGAGGCTGCTCAATCTCTTAAATCTCTTACACCACATCAGCTCCCTGGTCCTTTTTTTTTTTCTTTTTTCCTCATCTTGTTGCGCCAGCTCTCTGTGTGGGCCAGCACTCTGTGTGGGCCAGCTCTCCACCTGGGCCAGCACTCTGTGTGCACCAGCTTGCTTTTCACGAGGAGGCCCCAGGAACTGAACCTTGGACCTCCTATATGGTAGACAGGAGCCCAATCACTTGAGCCACATCCGCTTCCCTTGTCTTCTCTTTAGGCGGCACTGGGAACCGATCCTGGGACCCTCTGGAGTGTAGAGAGGCGCTCAATCTCTTGTGCCACCTCAGCTCCCTGGTCTGCTGCATCTCTCATTGTCTCTCCTCTGTGTCTCTTTGTTGCGTCATCTTGCTGTGCCAGCTCTCCACACGGGCCGGCTCTCTGCTCAGGTCAGCTAGCCACGTGGGCCAGCTTGCCTTTCACCAGGAGGCCCTGGGAATCGAACCCTGGACCTCCTATATGGTAGATGGGAGCCCAATCGCTTGAGCCACATTTGTTTCCCTGCATTCTTTCATGTTCACATTTTTCCCCCACATCTTAAATTCTTTTCAGCTTTCTCAGGAGAAATATTTTGCTTATTAAGGATGGTGTGAATAAATGTTTAATCATAATCTTATTATACTGCACATAATTCTGACATAGTATTTTCTACCTTGATAAATGTGTTAACTTTACCTAAAATTAAGGATATTCATAGTGCAGATGGGTGTGTCGGGAGAGGAATAAAGGCCATGCCTAATACCATCAAGTTGTACTGGATGCTTATGTGGATGCCTCCTTAAAAAAATGATTCCTCAGTTTCTAGATTTAGTGTTCACAATTTTATAGCACCAAAGGGCAAGAAAGAATAGGGTAAATGAGAAACCTTATCTGAACTCATTTGCTGGCTCCTGCTCAATCTTATTTCTTCTTCAAACAGCTTGAGACTCTCCCATGTAGCTGTAAAGGGATGGGTCACATCAGGAGATCAGACGGCAATGGGTATTTCAGACTCTTTGGAACACCTCAGTTCATGTCTGGAAATCTTATATTTTGATAACATTTAGGGGAAAAGTCTAGAATTCAATAATTTTCATTTTTATAGGCTCTCCATTTTCGTTTTTCCTCTGATCTGCTTAAGCAATACACTGCTCCAACAATTTATTGCCTTTTAAGGCCATGAATTCAAAAGGCTGACAGTAAATCTGGACAAGCTCTAATATGCCTTGTGCCAACTGTAATTTAGCGGGTCCTTTGAGAGCTGAAGTTTTTTATTCCCATAAATATTCTGCTTCCAGGCCTCTCACTGCCGACAAGGTTGCCCAATTTTGAATCCCCACATCTTCATTTCAAAAGCTTGAAAATGAAACTGCAAAGGTCAGGTTTCACTGTAATCCGCAGGCTATGGGGAAAAAAGATCACGTTCCTTAGTATCGAGCTGCCACCTACTGCTCGCTTTGGTGAGCACAGGGTTTGGGGGAAATGTCACTGGGTGAAGGACTGTACCTGGCATTTGGATCACTGGGAAATATCTGGTCATATTTAGCCTTGTCTGGCTTGGCCACCACTCAAGGAGGGAAAGATTTAAAAAAAAAAAGAAAAAAAAGAGAGAAGTCTGATTTAGCATACATGAACTCCATGCACTTCCTGTTTCTGGAATGTGCCTTTCTCCTTCATTATATAACAGATAGGCTCTCAAATCAGGTACCATGCCCTTGTCTGATTGATCTCCTGGCACCTTGTATTTAACAGCAAAACAGCTCCTACTTCAAAGAGCCATTATGAAGATTAAATGAGTTAGTGCATGCCACACCCAGCAAAGAGTGCCTGGCATGAAGTGAGTCCTCCACTATCATGATGAGCTCTATCACCACGAAACCTAAGGCCTTTGAGCAAGGCACCTTATGTGCTTCACTCATATTTTCCTGTTTAATCCTACAGCAGCTCTATGCCATTTCTATTCTACAGTGGAGGAAACGAAAGTTAGAGAGAAAGCTTGGTCAAGGTCACAGAGGAAGTCAACGATGCACCTGGAATTCGTACCCAGGCATTCGGGCTCCAGAGCCCATGCTCATGAGCAGAGCCATGGAGACAAAGCTTTATGGCAGATGCCGCTGTTGCCTTGCTCATTCATATCCCCTCGCTCTTACCAGTTCCGCGGACAATGGCCAACTTCCAAGTCCCAGCACCTGCATTTTGTGCTTGAGGGCTCTCTCTGGCCTCTGAAGCCTGCCTCACCGCCCATGGGGCAGACTGAAAGTGCCAGGGAATCAACATCCTTGAGAGAGAGCTAACGGTTGCGGGGGGTTCGTGGCTATAGCCAGCTTTCTTGACCCTGGGTGGGATAACTCTGAGGCTCCTGTTGTCCATGGTGGTAGCTGACGTGGCATCCACGATAAGCTGCCTTCCGTTCCGTGACTTACTTTTCCACTCTCCTAGCGATGTTTCCTCCACTGTACAAATAAACAACCTGCACTAGAACCCCTGTCTTGTGGTCTGCTTTTGGGGGAGCCCAAACTAAGATGGTCTCTTTCGTCACTAAGATGCTGTAAGTCGAGAGGAGCCAGGGAGCGGCTGGCGTCAGTCAGAAAGAAGAGGGTGCACCACCAAGCAGTGCGTCCTGTCAGCACACAGCAGGGCTTCTCAACCTCAGCACTCCTGACATTCCAGGCAGATAATGCTCTGTGGCGGGGGCTGGCCTGTGCACCGCAGGATGTTGAGCAGCACCCCTGGCCTCTACCCCTTGTGATGGTTAGGCTGACGTGTCAACTCGGCCAGGGAATGGTGCCCAGTTACCTGGTCAAGCAAGCACTGGGATAACTGTAATACAAGGACATTTATGGACTTTAATCATCAGTGAGTTGATTGAATAGATGCCTGATCACATCTACAATCAACTGAGGAGATTGCCCTCAGCAATGAGTGGCGTCTTATCCAATAAGTTGAAGGCTTTAAAAGGGGACGTGATTTCTGCATTCAGACAGAGAATTTTCCAGCTCTGCTTCAGAAGCCAATGTCTCCTGGGAACTCATCAAGGACCTTCATTGGAGCCCCTGGTTTGCAGCCTGCCTGCAGTTTGGACTTGTGCATCCTCACAGTCGCGTGAGAGAATTTTACAAAATCTCATACTATTTACAGATATCGCCTGTCGGTTCTGTTTTCTTAGAGAACCCTGACTAATACACCACTAGATGCCAAGAGAACCCCTCCTCCTCACTTGTAAGCATCGGAAATGCCTACGGGGGGGGGGGGGGCAAAGTGACTACTGGTGATGAACCACTGGGTTGGGTTGCTCTTTTGTGTTCCTTCATTCTAGAGGATCATATCATCATTAACACTATTGAATGTCCAGGTGCAAGGCACTTCCCCTGGGGCTCTACAGACCATAGTTTCATTTGGTCTCCACAGCCTTCATTTTATCACCTTCATTTCACACTTAAGGAAAACAAGGCTCATAGTGATGAAGCGGTACTCAGAGTATCATAGAACAATGAAAAGACGGAGCCAGGTTCAAATCCAGGTCTTTCAGGCTGCAGGTTCGTGTCCTTTCACTAAGACTCATTTATTTTTTCATTAATGTTTTGATGTGTGCGGTAATTATTGAGAATCTGCTGGGTATCAGGCATTACATTTGGGGCTGGGCAAACAAAAAAGAAAGGACTCTAGAGAAGCAGACCAATGCTAGTGCAATGCTGTCCACAAGAACTTTCTGTAATGATGAAAATGTTCTATTTTGCACTGCTCAATATGGTAGCCACTAGCTACATGCTGCCACTGAGCACCAAAACTGTGGTTACTGTGACAGAGGAATTGTACAGCAAAGGTCCAGTGGGACAGCAGGAACGGTTAACAGCTAAATGCCATTATAAAGAGTGCAGTTCTACTACAGAGCGCTACCTGCACAAAGAGCTGTGAGAGGCAACAACAAAACAGGTAGCTCCACCTGGAGCTGGAAAGGTGGCCCCAAGAATTTGACATTTGGATTGGTTTTCTAAGAATGAAAGTGCATTAGTGAGGGAAGAATGGACTTCGAGGTAGAGGGAAGGGCTTACAGAAATGGCAGAAAATTCAGACAGTAGAAGCTTCGAGGAGATAGGCAGAGGTGTAGGGAGATGGCAAACCACACAGATACATCTTGACACCATGGTGGAGAATGTTTGGCTCCACAAATTAATGACAATCGGCAATCTCTAAGTCAAACTGGAGGATTTGTGGGTGCGATTGAAAGAGTTAAAATAGAAAGATCTAGTATTGTTGACGCTGGACACTTTGCCATTTGCCCATGTAAAAGGCACCATTTTAATGATTCTTGACACTACAAAGGAACAATGTGATCAGAATCTGTGTTAATGGTTGATGAGAAAGAAAAGTGAACCATATTTACCAAAACCTTTAGATTGAACTGAATCAGCTTAGGCCCCACTCAGAATAAGGACTTACAAAATAGGCTCTACTATATTGATAAAATACTCAAAATTTACATCAATTTTGGAAAAAATAATTGAAAAAAAATCAAAATCGGTAAGTCAGAACTAATCATTTGAACAGTGTGTGGTGTAATGGATGTAACCTAACTGCTGATAATTACCTGACTAACTGGATAGCAGGTATGAGTTGAACCTTTTTGAAAGGCACACCCAAGGCTCATGTCCCTAATCCCAATTTGTAAAGCATCAGGCTATATCTGAGACCTCAGTCAACTCCAGAATGCAACTTTACCTCTCTAGGGTACACTGGTAAAAGCATACCAAAGGGATGAACTAAGGCTAACTCCAAGGACAAAGAAGTTTTAGAATGAGAAATAAGAGACAAATTCAAATTCATGCCATTAGCACTTCTGGAAATGATTATTGTGTATTTATCATTAATTGTGTAATTGTGAAAATTTTTAAAAATGCAAATGCCTACCAAATAATAATTTGTCAAATGTCCAAAATACAAATATTAGGGAATGTGCTTTTCCAAGCTCCACAGTCCCTCAGCCATTAAAGTTCCCATCAATAGGGTTAAAGCAGGGTTTCTCAACACTTTTTAAGACGTTTTTTCCTAGTTGCCCCCCTCATGAAATTTTACTTATCACTGATATACATATATTTATGTATTGTATATATATCTGTGCTGTATACATAAAAAGGTAAGATTTTCCCCCCCAGGAACTAATTATCACCCTCACTGAGAATACATAGATTAATGAGTGAAAGATTTAATGCAAGAGTCCATCCATGAAATCTAAACACAGGTATGCATTTTTCAATACAAATGCAAGATGTAACTGCATATATGTTATGCCTTGAGGCACATAGGGTGGAGTCTATTATTTCCCTCAGTGCCCTCATTTGAAAAACAGTGACACTTGGTTGAGTGGCAAAAAGCCACAACTACCATTTATTTAGTCCCGATTCTGCAATGTGGGCAAGGCTCAGCAGGGAGGGACTGTCTCTGTTCCACGTGGTATTGGCCGGGGCTGCTCACCTGAGGCTGGAGGATCCAAGATGGTTCCCCTCACCTCACTGGTGCCTTTGCTGGGATGGCTCAATGGCTGAGGCCTGGCAGGGCCTCCCCCTTTCCCATCATAGTCCTTCCCCCTCCAGGGCTTCTCTCTCTCCATGTGATCTCCTTCTCTCTCTCTGTCACCAGCATGGTAGATCAACTTTATTATCTGACAGCTGGCTTCCAGGGCAGCAAAAGTGGAAGTTGCCAGACCTCTAAAGGTCTAGGCCCTGAACTGGCACCATGTCATTTCCACTGCACTCTGTCAGAGAATGACACAAGGCTAGCCCAGGCTCAAAGGACACCGGTTTACCTCCTGATGGGAGGAGTGGCATACATGCAGAGGGATTGTTGGCAGGCATCTTTATAGGCAATCTACGAGGGACATATTTGTGTAATCAATGAATGCTTAACATAGTACTCTTTTTTTTTTTTAAAGATTTATTTATTTACTTTATCCATTTTAAACCCCCCTTCCCCATTTGCCGTTTTGTGTCCATTTGCTGGGCAATTCTCTGTGTCTGTTTCCTGCCATCTCTTCTCATCCTCCTCCTCCTGTCTTCACCAGGATTCGATCCTGGAGACCTCCGATGTAGGAGGGAGGTGTTCTGCTACCCGCGCCACCTCGGTTCCTGGTTTTCAGAGCTTTCGGAGCATCTCGTCTTGTCTCTCCCCTGCGTCTCTCCCGTTACATCATCATCCTGCTGCATGGCTCCCGGGGCCTGGCGGCTCACCAGCACACAGAGCCTGGCAGCCCATGAGCCTTCTATATACATATTTTTTATTTTACTGGGAGGTCCCGGGGATTGAACCCAGGTCCCTCCATATGGCAGACAGACTCCCAACCATTTGAGCCACATCTGCCTCCAACACAGTACTCTTCATACAATTCTAATTCTATGAGCTCCTTATGGGATGAATATGTTACTCTTTCATTTATTTAACCAATTTTGTTGAGCACCTATTATGTTCCGGGAATGTTTTTGACATTGAGGATAGAACAGTAAACAAAATAGACAAAGTCCTGTCTTCATCAAGTTTATATTCTGGGGGGGGGGTCAGAAAATAGAAAAATAGATATCTAGCATGATACCAAGTCATCTAGTAAGCACAATGAAGAAAATAAAGCAAAGAGGAGGAATATAGAGAGATTGATGGGGTGGGGAAGGGGGAGGTAACTGCAATTCAGCATGGTTAGGGCAGTCATTTGAGGAGAAATCTGCATGAAGAAGGGAGATGGCACTGTAAGTAACTTGGCAAAGAGTTTTCAAGGCAGGAGAAATTGTCAAGTGCAAAGTTCATAATATGTGAACATTCTTGAAATGTTTAAGGAATAGGCAGGAGGCCAGTGTGGCTGGAGCAGAGTAAGAGAGGGGGAGGTGGTAGGAAAGAAACTCAAGAGGGGTAACTGGATACCAAATCACATAGGACTCTGGGCTTTATTCCAAGTATGATGGGAAGCCCTTAGAAGGTTCAGAGCGGGGAAGTAATGTGAACTGATTAATGTCCTAGAAGATTACAAGAGAGAAAGCAAGGAAATCAGGTATGTGGTTCTTTCAGCAACCTAAGGAGGAGACGATGCTGGGTTGGGCTAGAAAACTGCACTCTAAGAGGTGAAGTGTGGTTGGAATAAAGACATATTTTGAAAGCCAAACCACTACGATTTGCAGATAGTTAGTATGGGAAGAGGGAAAGAGAGAGGATCAGGGATGACTCCAAGGATTCTGGCTAGAGCAGGTACACAAGGCCTTCTAAGACTTGCTCCCACCCCCACCCCCCAATCTGGCCTCATCTCCTGAACACTCTTGTTTCATGCTATTTCTGGAAGCTCTCTCTGCCCCTCTTCTTGACCTGGCTAACTCCTAGCCATCCTCAAAACGTCAATTCCAGTAACATTTCCCCAAGAAGCTTTCCTTGAGGCCCCACCTGCCCTTCCCCTGTCCTGTTGAATTCGGTGCCAACCTCTAATGTTGCTGTTAACTTTTTCTTTGTGGAAAAACCCCAAGAGAGGTTGTGCAGAAGTTGAACAAGGCAGGGATTGTGCCTTGTTCACCTTTGAATCCTTGCCTTATTTTTTTGTTTCCCCAAGAGCAGACGCTGAGGCAAGGACTTGATCACAGGCAAGTGATGCCAGCAACCACATGTGACAGGTGATAAAAGGGAGATGGGGAAGAATGGAAAGCCACGAATCTGTTACTGCTGTAGACAACTGGACTTCAGTCCTGCTGGGGACCCTCTGAATACTTCAGTGGGAAACAACTCACAACCGTCCCACTGAAGGAGGGGCAGCTGGAATGTTCACCCACTAACTCCCTTCCCTCACTGGACAAGGGATGTTCCTGCGCGTGTGAAAATCCTGCTAGTTTCAGGTGCACTACCCATGGGCTAAGCTCATCAGGATTCAGGTGCTTGAGATGGGAGGTGGCCGCTGGGAACTCAAGAGGTGGGTCAAGTTCACAGTGAACGGGGCATCAACAGCAGCTGCTACAACCCTGATGCTTAGCTTGGTGCCTGGCAGTTTGTGGCTCACACTTTGTTGCACCGAACTAAACAAAATCATACTAAATTAAATTTGGGGTGATAATCTAAAAAATGTGGGGGACACTATTTTGTTAGAAAACACGTTCTCAATTTCAAAAACCTTACTAATGAAGTCTTGGAACAAACTATGCAAAATTTGGAAACTACCTGTACACATTTCAGAAATTCCTTTTTTCTTTCTTCCTTATCCCTTGGAGTGAAAGATAAAGACTTCTCTTTGTATACAATATATAGTTACCATTTCAGTGGACATAGTGATCTTTATGGGAATTCATGTTCCCATGAGTTCTGAAGTCTCCAGAAAACCATTTCATTTCAGGTTGACTTAGACAATTAACAAGAGGACCTTAGCTGATTATCAGATCATAGTTTCACTCAAGTTTCTCATGACTAGAAATTAGGAAGTGGTTTGCAAGATAACTGAAAACCAAAGTGTTTTGCCATGCAGGGTATCAGGATTTTAAAATGGGACTTTATCTTAGTTTTAGCTGACATCTCAAAGTTGTTAAAAAATAAAAAGTTCTAAATACACTCAATTCCAACGTACCAACATGAGGTGCTGGATGGATTAAACACACACACACACACACACACACACAAACTGAGTTTTGGACCCTTAGCACAATATCAACTCAAAGATATAAAAGGACCGATGGGTTAGAGACTGGGGACTCTTGGACTCTTGGATTCTTGGACTCTTGGATGCTGTAATTGTGTGACATTTTCTTTCTTCATCCATGGGGGAGGTGAAGGCAGATGCCTCTCCCTTGCCTCAAGTCAGCAAGAGAAGCTTCCTGGACACCTCCTAGAGAAAGAACTTGTTTCTTGTGTCTTCTGGAATCAGTAAGCATACGGAGATTGGAGCCAGGCTCACGTGGAAAGAAAGATGATGGGCAAGGGGCTGACTGGAGGGGCCCTGGCAGCGGAGAGACGGAGAAGCTTTTGGGCAAACTACATTTCCATTGAGGGGGAGCAAATTACATGAGTGTTTCTTGGGGGCTGGATCTTGGTCAGCATGCAACTGTCTTAAGAACGTGTTTCATCGGCAGACTTTTGGAAGCCATCACTCAGGGAACATGCATTGCCCAAGTCAAGGGAAATTCAATGTAGATCCTGGGGGGGGGTGTTCTAAGGACCCCCAAAAAGTAGCCCATACAAGAAAAAGTGAGTTCTTTCCTCTGTTACCTCTCTTCCTTCCTATTCTCCCTCCTCCGTTCTCCAAGCCTGGAGTGATCAAAAACCACATTTGGTGAGGGGGAGGGACCTGACAGAGAAAGAGAGAAGTCAACCACATCTTCATATTCCATATAGGCAGCCAAGCTGGCAACAGTGAAATGTTCTAGAGTACAAGGATGCAAAGCAACAGGTATTTGACCCATGTAGAGAAGATCAAAGTCAGATAGCTGGAGCTGCTCATGGTGGCAGGTGGGGAGCTATGATACCAGTGGGAGTAGAGTACAATTCCAGTATGTGGGGTGACAAGAATGCATGGCTTTCCCAGGGGTCAAGTGGAGAACTGGGCTGGCATAAGGTTAGTGGCCCCAGCAGTAAGAGGCTCTGGGGCAAGAGCGGCGGTGACAAGAGCTGAGGGAGGTGTTCCAAGAGGTCAGCTGGAGAGGGCATGGTCAGCACCAGGGAAGTGCAGGTGCACAACTCCCTGGGGAGATGTTCCCTTTATGTCCCGCCTGAATGGTAGCTCCTGAAGGTTTGCCTGCTGAGCCTAGAATCTTTCAAAGCCTGCTGGTGACTGCACTGGTTAAGTATAGACCTTTTCTGCCCGTCACAAACCTGGAGGGCCAGAGACAGCCAGGAGCTGAAGTGTGGAGGAGAAGCCAGGTGGGGAAGGCAAGAGGAGCCTACTCAGCCCCTTCCCTGGAAGCAGGCTGGGAGCTGAGGAAGGGTAGAAGCCATAAGTGAGGTGAGGAGTTTTGATTATTAAGCTAAACTGGATGTATTCACGACTGCACTGATACCATTTGTAGGCTAAAGTGACTGGAAGGTGTTGTATTATCTAAGAATGATGAGAAAAAGCCTGGGCCCTGTAGTAGACTTCCCTTAAAGGGCTAGAAAGAACCAGTCCTCAGTATGGACGGTAATAGTGTGGGGTGCGGGTGGTGTGGGAGGGATCAAGAATGGCTTACCCTCTGCCTGGGCCTGTGGCCACAGCGGGCATCCAGAGAGGCCTGGAATCACTGGGGAGGGTGTGGGCCATGGGTGACGGGCTTAAACAGTGCTTCTCCCAGTGTGGTCCCCCATCTGCTGCAACAGCATCAACTGGCAACTTGTTAGAGATGCCGATTCTTAGGCCCCACCCCAGCCCTAATCGGGCACTCTGGGGCGGGGTCCCACAATCCCTGTTTTTTCAAGCTTGCTGAAGTTGATGGCTCTCAGCTCTGTCCTAGGATCACCTGGGGTAGCCTTTCACATGCACATTTACTTGGGTTTGAGGACCACTGGTATAGGTGCCTCTGAAGTCAGGGCTTTTCAAAATGTAAGGTACACACAGGCCCTGGGGACCTTGTTAAAATGCAGATTCCACTGCGGTAGGTCTGCGCTGGGGCCAGGCACCTGCCTTTCTTCCCAGCTCCCAGGTAAGGCTGGTTCTCAGTATGGCAGACCACGCCTTGAGATGCAAGACTTTGAGCTATCTGCTGAATTCCGTGTGTGCGCATGTGTACGTTTTTGGGGGGAGAGGATTCAGAGGATCCATCCATTTCAACAAGTCTGTGACTTGAAAAACATCATGAACCACCGCCTTTAAGAAAATTAAGGTATAACCAGCTGAGTTAATGAGTTCTTTATGAGATTTAAAAATGCATATTTGGAAAGAGACTACTAGAGACGCTGCTGGTGGGAGCCCCGGGAGTCTCCTAGTCTGTGGGAGGAAAGAAGACTGTACTCTCAGCTGTTCCCTTTCTCCCCAGGGTGAGGAGAAGGAAGGGGGGACGAGGTGTCCGTGATCTTTGTGGCCCAGGGCCTCAGTTTGCTTCTTGGGCCTGAGAGCTGCATAAGGAGATGGCAATTGGAGGAAAGGCCATACCCTGCCAGGGCAGAATGACCCCCTGGGGTGGGCTTTTAGAATGCAGATTCCCAGGTCTCAAGCTCCACCCCCTGGGTGGGCCTGAGAGGTGGGGTGGGCCCAGGACCCTGCGTATACAGAAACACCTCCAATGACTGATGCAGCCTTCCCCAAGCAAGTTGTGAAAAACCCTGATTTATCATTTTCCCAGTGTTATGCTGGTTTGAAGAAAACAAATTAAATCTCTAGGTGCATCACAAATCTAATTTCCCGACTACCCGTGGTTATGAAAGCCAGGCCTGTCTCTTTTCTTATTACACTTCCAACTAGGGTCATTTCCTCCTAAGATTCTAGGCCCCCTGTGTCCGGAGGTTAAGTCAGAGCATTTCTCCTCACTTGCCTTCCTAACTGCTGGGAAGGGCTACTGTGCCTGGTTTTGCAACCTCTTCACAGTACCCTGGAGTGGGGGTGGGGTGGGGGAGAGGGGCACCATCTCAGTGGGGGGCCCAGTATTTTCTCTTTGGAACGTGCTTTGTAGAGTCAGTAAAATTTACAAAGGGCTTCAGAGCTATTTGGACCTGAGGCATTGCATAAAGAGATTATGCAAACAGAATGGCATCCTCATTGTAGGCAGGTGGGGAGAAATTCCTTCTCTCTCCCCTCCTCCTACTTTTCCTAGACCTGGGAAGAAATTGAGTGCAGATCTGCTGGGAAGCCTTTGCAGAGAAAAAGGCTGAGCTGTCAAAAAGAGGAAAGTTGGTAACATAAACTGCTAACACCTGCAGGCTGGAGGGAGCGCCTGGAGATAGAGCTGAGTCGAGATGTAGAGACCTTTATGCATTGAGTGGATACATCGATCAGCCATGGGTCTGATTCTACTACCAGCTACTGAGCAGCTCCTCTAGGTCAGGTGCTAAACTAGGTGTCTGCTTTATATATCTTGTCTTATTCCGTTTTCCTCACCGCCCTGTGAGGAAAGGCATTTTTATCCTCATACTATAGAAAGGGGACCTGAAGTTCAGAGATATGTGGGGAATTTGCTCCATATCATACAATTACCAAGTAGAGAATCTGGAATTCAAAACCAGCTTTCTTGACCACAACCATCTTCTTGTCACTATACAGCTCCGCGTCCATTAATATCTGGGAGGCGAACGGAAAGGAAGGAGAGAGAGCTATAGGGCTGATGGTGTGCCCAACACCAATTTCTTCTTGGCTTAATTTTATGCCAAGTTTTGGGATATTCCTGCCACTACATAAGTACCATTTCTTTTATGTTGTGCTTGGAAAATGTTTCCATTTCTGCTAAAGGAAAAATATAATTTTGAAAACAAGGAGATGGGGATAATACTTTGAAAATAAACAAATATATGTGTTTTATTTCTCTGTAAGTATTGTTCCCCTCCCACCGTCTTGCTGAGTAATGAGGCTTATGGCCAGGGAAAAAAACAGGAGGGCTCAAAGATCAGAGATGCAAGGAAGGAGGAGAAAATGGTGAAGAGATGCTTCCATTCCACTGGGGCAGAAAGTTCTGCAGGTTCTGGGAGAAAGGCCCAAGGAAAGAGAAAAGGTTTAAGTGAGAAGACACCAGTGTCCTTGCTTCTTCCCATGCTAATGACTGAATCTTAAGAGGTGGAGACACATTAGTAAAAAAAATTCCATATGGTTTCAGGGATGATGCCAAAAGGAGAGGGGGCTTGTGTTCTGACTCCTATTTGGGACCCTGGGAAGAAACCTCACAAGATGCCCCCACCTGCATATGATATTCATAAAATGTTCCTGAAGATAACTTAGTTTTGGTTGACTTTATCTTTCTGAAATCTGGCATGGAGTCTGATATAACCACTTTAGAGAGCTTCTAATTTAGTTTGGTTAGTACAAAGTGTTTTCTTCACTACCTGTATTCTAGAAACACATACATGGTTTCTTTTTGATTCTCTTTGTTCTCCAGTAACATGACACAATGAGTCAAATTTCATAAAAGGCCAGGAAAATCCAGTATCTCCCATGGATACTGAAACTCATGATTTCTTATATACCAACGGGTTGCTCCTTGACAATACAGCATGAATGTAACCATGCCATTAACACTTCGTAGCCACAGAAACAGCACTCAGATACAGGGCACACAGAGGTGGCAATGTCTCTTGGTGTGTAAAGGCTGTTTTGCTTGAATTCATCTTGCACACATGAACTGACCTTACTTTAAGGAAATGATGAAGAACAGTTGCACTTGTTAGGTCTGTTGAAGAGTGACAATGACTCAAGGATGTCAGATGTTGCCTGGTTTTCAGGATGGTGATCCTTTGAGGTCATCACTATGGCCTGGCTGCCAGCTTTGGATGCTTGGTGGGTTGATTGCAAGGATGGTTCAATTTTTTTCATGGCTTCCCATATCCACACCCTCAGCAGGGCCCTCCTTCATTGACTCTGGTCTTGGCGTTATGAATTGCTTTGACCAATGGGACAAAAGCATATATGAAACCAGCAGACTTGCAAAGTGCTTGTGCATTGGAGCTTGCCCTTGTGCTGCTCTTGGAACCTTGCCATCAACCCCAGGCTAGCCTGCTGGAGAATGAGAGACCTCATGGAGAAGAATGGAGGCATCCACTGACAGCCAGCCCCCAGTGAGCCTGGCAGCTGACTGCAGCCACATGTGTGGCCCTAGCCAAGTTTGGCCAAGGCTGGCACGAATCAGCTGGTACCGAGCAATTCCTTTTAATTTTACATATCCAGAGCCATGGCTCTTAACCCATTCTAGGAAGAAACATCAGAATAGTTTTCTTTGGAACAAGGCATGGCAGAACTTCTCTGGGCATTTCAACATGGACCTAGGACAGCCTTGCATAGAATGCCCTTGAAATATAAGTGACTAACATATTTGACATTCTTTAATGCACAAAGACTTACCACTCTTTAAGCAGCTATCTTCAGTAGCTGACAGAACATAAAGAGCTAAAGAAGCTATTGCAAGCTGTCAGAAAATATTCAGCAACATTAGTACAGGATCAGTTCGCTTGCTCAACAATTTAACCCAGGATGCTGTTGGCAGATTTCTTAAGCAGCTCCATCAAACTGCATGCAACCTGACAGAATTTTTAAGTACTAGGCCCACGTTTTGTCAAAGACCAGCATTTTAATTGATTTCTCTGGGGGGCATCAAGGTGTAAAATGGCTTTCATGGGCTGTCAGAAGACTCTTGGTGAGTTAACATCAGAGACGATCTCGATCACCAAACTTTAGGGCTGGAAGAAATTTAGAACCCATAGAAGTCACAGAATCTCAGAACAGGGAGGGACTGAGGCCTAACTTCTCATTATACAGTTGAGAAAGTTGAGCCTGAAAGACTTGTCCAAAGTCATATGAGTGAATGGCCATCCTTAGTAGAGTTTCTTGTTGTTACTGAGTGCACAACATAATGGTACTATGAAACCTTAAGAATTAGAATTTTGCAAGGCCCACATCCCACATGGAAAGATTTATTTAAGCACTTGGGGAGTTGGGAAAAAAATGGGACCCCCAAACTGAAGGCTTTGTCCATCTTCTGTCCTTGATTTTAAAAACCTAGATTTAGACACTTTCCATGTTCCACAAATAGGAGACTCCTGGTGTTATCATTAGAAGGTAGGAGAATTTAAACCAGATAAAGAAATTCCTTCTGCTTTCTTTTGAAGATTAACATGAGCTAAAAGGCCTCCTGGGAAGATGGTCCTTGCTTGATTAGGGCTCCTGTTAGAGAGTTCTTTAGGGATGGCAAATATGTGCTCCACATATTAATTATATAACAAAAAAGATATTTGGTTTCTATACCTTTGCACTTTCTCTGGTTTTAGTTCTGTAGTAAAATCCCTACAGAACAATATCAAGTCCTCTCTCAGATGACCAAAGGGGCAAGGGTATTGGTTCTTACCTAGGCTAGAACAGCCAGGACCCTCTCCCACAGGATGAAAGCATGACGCCCAGCATGGCACCCAAGGACATTAATGATCTGGCCCTTGCCCTTCTGACACCCACCCACTGTTTAGCCACGGGGAGCCATATTTTCTTTTCAAAATGCATCTTCCTTTGCCCCAGCTCTGTGCCTTTTCACTCACTCTTCAACCTGCCTGAAATACCCAAGGCCTCCCTCGCTTTTCTATCCTGTGAACATTTGCTCATCCAATTAGACCAGGTCAGTGTCTCCTCCTCTGTGAAGGCCTCTGCAGGGTCCCTTGTCAGAGAAAGTGGCTCTGTCTTCCTGCTATTTATAGCCCTCTGTTCTTACCCTAACCACAGGTTCTTCTAATTACTCATTTACATGTGTCTCTCCTCAGTGATAGGCAAGAATGGTCTGGGGTGGGGCGTGGACATTGGTATTTTTTTCTGAAGCTCCCCAGGTGACTGTAATGTGCAGCCAGCATTGTGAAATACCAGGGTTGGAATGGCAGTTCTTTGCAGAGACTAGGTTTGTTTCTTTCATTAGCCCTCCCTACAGAGTGCCCCACACAGTGCCTGGCAATGGGACCAGCATAAGTCTGAAAGTGAAGCCAGTCAAAGTAGGCTCTCAATATGTGGTTGCTGACTTTGTCAAATGACCCCATTCTCAAAAGGGATTTTAGCCAACTTCATATTTTTAATTGCTATGTGACTGGCATCCAATATATTGTTTTATTTTATTTTATTTATTTATTTATTTAAATATTTTATTTATTTATTCATTTATCCCCCCCTTGCTGCTTGTGCTCGCTGGGTCAGCTAACCACGCTGTGCGGGCGGGCTTGCCCTCACCAGGAGGTCCCGGGAACCGAACCCGGGGCCTCCCATATGGTAAACGGGAGCCCCACTGATTGAGCCACAGCCGCTTCCCCAATATATTGTTTTAAATATATTTGTTATATATATAAAAGCTGCTGCCTAGAGGAAATTTTGTTTGCCACTACGGAGAGCAGAAGTGGGTGGAGGTGGGGTTGAGGTGTGTAGCTGGGGTGATGTCTTAGGTAAGAAAGTGCTTTGGCAAGGGAGTATAGAGCAGCATTAATATACTGGAATGCCAGAGCCATCTAGGCTGGGGCCAACGCCCAGTATCGTCACATGCCAGCTCTGTGAGCTCCTTCAAATGATTTCTCCTATCTGTTCTCATGTTTCCCATCTGCAAAACGAGGTGCTGATGTCATACCGGTAACTAGCTTCCTAGTATTATGATGTTGATTCAGTGAGTTAATATACATAAAGCACTTAGAACAATGGCCGGTGCAGATTAAGCTCCCAATACGTGGTAGTTCTTTTTTTTTTTTTTAAAGATTTTATTTATTTATTCATTTATCCCCCCCTTGCTGCTTGTGCTCGCTGGGTCAGCTAACCACGCCGTGCGGGCGGGCTTGCCTTCACCAGGAGGCCCCGGGAACCGAACCCGGGGCCTCCCATATGGTAAACGGGAGCCCTACTGATTGAGCCACAGCCGCTTCCCTACATGGTAGTTCTTGGTATTGGGGGAGATGGGGGCTTTGCTGGTGCAGGGAGCCGATGGAGTGGAGCCAGTCACACAGACACCAACACTGGCTGGGGCAGTATCAGGCACAGAAGTTGATAAACACAGCCTTATTATTATCCTGGGTTCTCCATGTCTGCCCAGCATCTTTGATCTAATGTGTTAGAAGGAGCCGTTGCCTTTCATCTTTAAAGCACAAGTGTGAAAGTGTTGGGGAGATGCATTGGGGCACCTTGCCCATTCAACTAGAGAAGGACCAACGATGGCACTTTTCAAAGGGAGGCCTCGAGAGCTCCTCATTTAAGCACAATCGGCTTGGGGCCTTTGGCCCAGAATACCTTTGCTTCCTTGCAGTCCTGCTGGGGGCAATTTCTACCTTAAAGATTTCAAGTTACATCTATGTGTATTTTTAACTATACCACTTGTTTTTCTCAGGTAATTCTAAGAGCAGAGCACATATTTCTGTTAAAGTTCCTTCCTTCAGAAATGATACTGATTCACCGAAAATATATTTTATAACTGCCTTCCTGGAGTTCTTACGACTTTGGAGGAGACTTAACTCTTTGGCTACCAGCCCATGTGTTCTAGCTACCGTAGGATATAGCCTTCGACTATGTGGCAGGTGGAAACCATGATCCTGCCAGGTTCAGTCTCAACATAAATACCAAATTTCCAAAAGACAAACCTGATTTTATTCACTCAGTACACAAATATATTTTATATATTCAATATTTTCCTCAAGAGGTGGGCAAACTCTGGCCCAATTTATTTACCTGTTTGGTAAATAAAGCTTTATTGGGACACAGCCAGGTGGCTCATTCATTTATGTATAGCTTTTGGCTGTTTTTGGGCTTCAGTGGCAGAGGTGAGTTGTGACAGGGACCAAATGGTCTGCAAAGCCTAAAACATTTATGCTCTGGCCCTTTCCAAAGTTTACTGACTCCTGTCCTAACTCATTCACAGCTCTTTTACTTACAAAGAACTCTGCTGAATCCGTTTGCATGTCTATAGCCACTGACCTGGTGCTTGCTGGTGAGGAATCCAGAGATTCATTCACAACTCTGCTCCTAGTGCACCCCACGGGGTCCCTTCTCTGGCTCTCCTCTGCCTCCTCTGCTTCCAGTGCTGCCGGGATGCTCTGGATTCTCACCTCTGCAATAGCTTCCCAAATAGTCTCGCAGAGATACTCGTGTCTAAGCCACCTTCCACAGTGCTATCAGTGTTACCCCTCACTACCCTGGGCCAACAAAGGTGGCTTTCTCATTTCCCACCAGGCATTGAGCCCCTGCAGAGAAGGAGAACAGGCAAAGCTTCTGAGGGCCCTGCCACCCAAAGGCGCACCGTGGTCAATCTTGAGAAGTTCTGTCCTGTTTTCCATCTGCCATGGTGGGGAAGACTCGGAGCACAGGCTCTCATACTGCTGTTTTCTTAAAAAGAAGAAAATCTAAACAAAAGGCCCTGAGGATCAGGAAGGTTGTGTGTCACCAGATAGGACTGCAGCAAAATTTGCTGTAAACAATGAGAAAGGCAAGCCTGGGTGTGTAGGTGGATAAAGCTCCCCAGGTGATTCTGCTATGACTCCTCCCAACCTCAACCATGAGAAAAGCTGTGTTAAAAGCTCCTCAAGCCCTGTCCTTAGTTTCACCTTTTAATTCAGACCAATGATCCCTGAGCTAGCCAGAGAAATAGGGACTATCCAGCTCTACACCCTCTTAGAGGTTCCCCCTTACAAGGTTCACAATGATTAACAGGTCATAAGACCGTGGCTCAACTCCCCCATGACAGAAATCAAAGAAAGGCAGCCTTCAGCCATAACCATTGAGCAAGCCATAGCCTACGGGCAGCCCATCCCCTCCAAAGAATAAACAAAATGGAGCAGATAAGGGCCATCACCCCCTCCAGACCCAAGCACCACAACCCCTCCCACATTCCAAGACCTCCTAGCCTACTTCCCCCTGGCCATTTGGCCCCAGGCTGTACTCCCCGCCTACTGAGGTACTGTATAAAGCCATATCCACCAGGAGGGGGCGGGGCTGAAGTCTATTCTTCAGACCCCTTCTGTTGGGAGAGCTTCCCAATAAACTTTCTACCTGATTCATCAGTCTCCCCCTGTTTATTGGGTTGATAAAGGAAAAATAAGAAATGGAGCTAACCACTTCCCTGCCCCCTCCCTGATTCTGGTTCACTCTTTCTCCTTCTGGATAGATGTGGCTGGTGACAGGCAGGATGATGACACCCCTTTTGTAGGCCTCTGGGGGACCCAGCCTCAGGTGCACAAAGCATCATTGTACCAAGAGGTCACACTCACAGCAGTCCAGCCTCCCACAGGACTGAGCTCTCATATAATGTTGTCCCTCCTCTAACCGGGCGCTGCCTAGTCCCATCCACTAGAGCTGGGCAAGGTCTCCACAGGAGCTATTACATCAGAATTGAGAGCTTCTCTCTCACTGGTTCACTTTCTGTAAAATCCACCTGAGACACCATTACTGTTGCTTAACTGCTGTATCTTGCCTAAAAAGATGCATTTTTAGCAATTCTGAGAAGTAAATCATTTTTGTGGCCACATCATGTTGACAAGTAAGAGATAATCTCAAATTCATTTATTCAAAAAACAGTGTATTCCCAATCCAAGCACACTCAGCACGTTTGCAGTTTTCCCATATCCAATGTAAAATGATCAAAGTAGCCATTATGACTTTTCCATAATTCCTAAAGCATATGCAATATATTCTTGAGGAGACGCCCCACATATTAGCCGGCCCTACTTTCCTTTCCTCAACTGCCAAAGAGAAATAATTAAAAATAATAATTACTATAACAACATTTGGAATGATGGATGACATTCATTGAGCATTTCAACAGGTAGGGCATTTTGCTAGGCACTTAGTCTTGTATTACCTCATTAATTAATTTAACTCTATGAATTAGGTACTATTAATATCTCCATTTTCAGACGAGGAAATGGAAGTATAGAGAGATTACTGAGACTGTCCAGAACTGTCCACAGAACTTTATGGGGAAAAAAAGACCAAACCTCTACAGCATTTTCTCTCTTGTCCATGGCACTATCAGTTTTGAATATATTTTATTTTTACTAACAAAAATGCTCTTTTATCTGTACAGTTCTGGCGAACAGTATGGCACAATGAGGGCAAAGATATAGTCTTTGGAATCACACAAGTCTGGTTTAAAATATTAACTCTACTCTTTTTTTTTTTTTTAAGATTTTGTTTATTTATTCATTTATCCCCCCCTTGCTGCTTGTGCTCGCTGGGTCAGCTAACCACGCCGTGCGGGCGGGCCTGCCCTCACCAGGAGGCCCCGGGAACCGAACCCGGGGCCTCCCATATGGTAAAACGGGAGCCCCACTGATTGAGCCACAGCCGCTTCCCCTTAACTCTACTCTTAATTAAACTCTATGCCCTTGGAAAAATTACTGAACTTAGCCAAACATCAGTTTATTCAGCCATAAATTAGGCTCACATCAAGCCCCTCCCAGTATGCAAGTCTGGGTGTGTACATATGTATTCACTTGTCTTGGGTTGACACACAGGAAAATTGCAAGGTCATATGGTCACTTTAGGTTTAACTTTCTAAGAAACCATCAAACTGTTTTTCAAAATAACTCTACCATTTTACATTTCTCTCAGCAATGTATGAAGATACCCATTTCTCCAACTTGTTATCATCTGCCTTTTTTTATTATAGCACTCTAACCATTTTAGTGGGTGCGAAGTGGTATCCTATTGTAGTTTGAATTTGCATTTCCCTACTGAACTATATATTGCGCATCTTTCCGTGTGCTTAGTATATCTTCTTTGGTAAACTATTCAAATCATTTCCCCATGTTTAATTAGGTTGTTTGTCTTACTATTGAGTGGTAAAAGTTCTTTATTCTGGAGAAAGTCTGCAGGAATGCTTTTTCACTGTGAATTTTCCAATATCAGATACACCACACTGTAAGGATACTTAATAAATATTTGCTGAAAATGATTCTGATGATGCTATTCAATCCAATTCAGTTCAACAGGCTTTTATTGAGTGCTTAACTATGTGCCAGGCATATTCTAGGCATTGGCGATCCAATAGAGAACATAACCAACGCTCTCTTTGCTCTCAGATAAATGAGGAATAATTGTCAATGGTCACCTGGCTCCCAGGTGAGAGTGCCAGGATGCCACCCAGGCAGTCTGCTCCAGAGGCTCAGGTGCTCATGTCCTCCTCTGGACAGCCTAGGCACGCACATTCTCAAATGTGCTGAACTTCTGTTCAAGAATATAATTCCCAAGGTGCCTCAAATGTTTTTGAACCGTCTACAAATTAACATTTGGTACCATGGAAACCTCAAATTCCAGAAGCTATCTATATTTAAAAGTGAAAACTGGGCATGGAGTAAATCTTTATTTATTTGGGTTAATCCTATAGAATAGATTATTTCCATACATGCCATATATATGTAACCCTATGTTTTCCTCTGAGCCTACCCTCCACCAGAAACTTACTCCCTGGTTCAGCTCTCTCTTCCTCACTGACATAATATTCTCTCTCCTTTTCCCCTTTCCATATCTCATTGGTCTAAGAAGCCCCACTCTGAACCTCTGGGGACCAACCTCATCAGATTTATAGGTAGGAAATTTTGTTCTACATCTTCAGGAAACTGGCTACTGAAAGAGCAATGGAGTCGGTTTTCTGCCATGTTGTCAAGAGTGTTTCCTCTAGGGATTGTGGAGAAGGCAGGAACGCTTTGGTCACAATGTCTCCCCTGCCTGACCCTCTATTAGCAGCCATCCCTATTAATCGTGGTTCCCTGCAGCTCTGGTCACAGCAGCATCCAGGAATATATTCTTCTGGTGGCGGCAGCTTTCCAAATGGCTGCATCCAATTGCTTCTGTTGGCCGCTCTCTCGAGTACCTCCAGGACCATTTCTGGCAATTCCAGGTATCTCCACAGAAAGATCCCTGCTGAGCCTTCTGCTCTTATGAAATGTGCATTGCATGAGCTGCTTTCAGGATGAGAGGTGCCTATAACAGCTCAGGTGGCCCTAATTGGAGCTGCTCTCTCCTGATAGGCTGTGACCTCCTGCTTTCTTCCTGCTCAAGGCCTCCTGGTAGAGAGTATAGATGAGGCAGGGAGACAGCATCCTCGTGGAGTTGAGGACACAGAATTCAGTGTCAGGCAGACCTGGAGTCTAAGGCAGGCTCTGCCATTTTCTAACTGTATGCGCTTGGGTAAGTAACTTAATCTTTGTAATCCTCAGTTTGCTCCTCTGTAAAATGGGGGACTAAGTGCTCCTACCTCACTGGGTAACGATGAACATTAAATTAGACAATCCATGAGAAGCACTTAGAACTGCGTCTGACACTACAAGCACTCAGTAAATGTTAGGTACTATGGTATTATTTGATGCTGAATAAATATTCCTTGAATAAATAAACTATGAAAGGAACCTGCAAACAGCACTTAATTCTTTTCCCATCTGGGTTCAGGGACATCCCGCAAAGTTGAGTCCCAGGAGCAACTCTTCAGTGTCCCACAATTCCTAAAGGCACAACTATGCAAAATAAACCCTAACAGAGGTCATTAGCAACATAATGCGAATGGACTTAGAAAATGAATGCCATCCATCCATGTCAGTTTTCTAACATTTTAGGAGCTGCCAATGGGGGTACTATAGACTATATAAAATGTGCTATAAGGAAGTGATAAAGGGTTTACTATTGCCCCACTAACTTATGGAGGTTAAAAAATGTGCCCAAAGTCACATGACAAAGGCAGAATCATGTTTTGATTGGTAGATTTTGGTCGTTGGTTATGCTTGAGGCTCTCCATTAGTCAACTATTGAACATTAAGGCTCACTTCAAATGTTATTTCTTTTGGGAAGTGTTAACAGTGATGTTTCCATTCATTCTTCTCTAGCAGTGCTGCGTGATAAAAATATAATATGAACCACATATGTAATATTAAGTTTTCTAGTAGCCTCATAAAAGAAAGGAAAAGGCAATAGCTACTTGCTGTTTCAAGAACACTGCCTTGTCTTTACTCCTGCCTTCCCCATTTGAATATCTGGAATGTTCTTCCTCTCTCCTTCACAGGGGGAACCACTCAGAGTTCAGATCCAGTTCAAATGTCACATCATACATGAAATATGCCCCCACCTTTTCCCCATGTGCATACCTCTAATACTGCCCTTCCTATATTACATTATAACAAATGTTTGTGTGCCTTTCTTCTTACAATGCTTGAAAGGGAGTTTGCTTTATGTATCTAAATATTTCATTGTAACATGTACTCACTATAAAAATTATTTTTGAGCTATTTTGCATTCTTTTTTATGTGCAAGTTTTACATTCTCAAAATCCTATGTGTATTTTACACTTATAAGCACATCTCGATTTGGATTAGCCACATTTCAAGTGTTTAATAACACATATAGCTAATGTATACTGGATTGGACAGCACAATTCTAAATGCTCTGTCATAGCACTTTGAGCATATCTGTATTATAGCAAGCCTCAACAAGTTCAAGCTACTTCACCAGGAACTGTCAGCCAAAGTAAAATCCAACACTCTTTATAGGAAGAAAATCAAACCTAGAATTCCAAAAGCATAGCATCCATGATGCCCAGTATGCATTTAAAGAGTTACAATATGTGTAAATAAGTAGAAACATGATCAGAAGAAAAAGCCAGAGATGACACAGATATTAGAATTAGTGGGAAAAGATTATGAAATAGCTATTACTAATACAAATACTAAGGAAAAAATGGACACAATGAGAGGATGTGGGGAATCTCAAGAGAGAAAATTAAAGTATAAAAAGGAACTTAAATAGGAATTCTAAAATTGAAATTTACAATAAATTAAAAATTTACTGGATGGGTTTAACTGAAGATTAGACACTGCAGAAGAAAGAATCAATACACTTTAAAACTGAAGCACCAAGAGAAAACAAGACAAAAAATAAAGTAGTTGTCAAATAGGTATGCAATAATATACCTGTGCAACAACATCAAGAAGTACAACAATATTTATTTTTAAATTTTGATTTTATTTATTTTTTAACAAATTATTTTTAATTTAAAAAAGAGAAGAGAGAAAACAATTGAGGCAGAAAAAATATTTGTAGAAATAATTGCCCTGCAATTTTCAAACTTGTTGAAAAATATCAAATTGCAGAGCCAAGGAGATCAAAAATCCTCAAGCAAGATAAACACAAATAAAATCACAGCCAAGAAACTTTACCAAGTTTCTGAGAACCAAAGATAAAGGGGAAACTTAAAAACCAGCCAGAGGAAAAATACACATTACACATGTGGGAACAATAATAAAAGTGACGACTGACATCTTGTCAGAAACAATAAAAGCCAGAAGACAATGTAATGACATTATGAAGTGTCCCAAAAACAAAACTGTCAACTGAAAATGCAGTATCTAGAGGTATTACCCTTCAGAAAAGAAGGAAAAATTAAGACATTTTCAACTCAATGAAAGCTAAGAGAATTCATCATAGCACACTGTCACTATAAGAATTCTTTAAGCTGAAGGGAACAAACTATAGATGGAAACTTCAATCTATCTAAAATAACAAAGAGTGCTAGAAATGATAAATACATGAATCAATATGGAAGAATTTTAAAAATCATTAAATTTATTTTAAAGATAATTGATTATTTAAAGCAAAAATATATATTTCATGGATAGAAGACTCAATATTGTTAAAGTTTTAATTCTTCCCAAATTTATCTATATGTTCAACACTATCCCAATCAAAATCTAAGCAGTCTCATATGTAAAAATTGCCAAGCTGTCTCTAAAATATATATGCAAATGCAAAAGACCTAGATTAGAAAGTAATATTTAAAAAGAATAACAAAGTTGGAGGAGTCCCACTCCCTGATATTAAGAATTACTATAAAGCTACAGTAATCAAGATAGTGTGGTACTGACATAAAAACAGACAAATAAACAATAATAATACAGAGTCCACAAACAGATTCACACATTATGGTCAATTGATTGTTGACAAATGTGCTAGATACATTAAAGAGGAAAGGATAAATGGTGCTGAAATACCTGGTCATCCATATATAGAGAAATGAAACTCAAGTATTACTCCATATTATACACAAGCATTTCAGGATAGATCATAAACCCAAACATAAAAGTTAAAGATGTACAGCTTCTAGAAGAAAACACAGAATATCTTCATGACATTGGGATAATGAAAGGTTTCTCAGACAGTGCACACAAAACATTAAACATAGAAAAACAAATAAATAAATTGGGTTCCATCAAAGTTTAAAACTTTTGCTTATCAAAAGACAATGTGGGGGACGGATGTGGCTCAAACGGTTAGGCTTCCATCTCCCACATGGAGGGACCTGGTTCCATCCCCGGGACCTCCTGGTAAAAATTAAAAAAAAATATAGAAGGCGCATGGGCTGCCAGGCCCCGCGAGTGGGTAAGGCCCCCAGGCCCCGCTGAGCCATGCAGCAAGATGATGACGTAACAGGAGAGTGACACAAGGGAGAGCCAAGATGAGATGGGCCGAAAAACCAGGAACTGAGGTGGCGCAGGTGGTGGGATGTCTCTCTCCCACATCAGAGGTTCCCAGGATCGAATCCCAGTGAAGACAGGAGAAGAAGGATGAGAAGAGAGGGCAGGAAACAGACACAGAGAATTGCCCAGCGAATGGACACAGAAACAGCAAAAATGGGGGGGGGGGTTAAAAATGGATAAAAAGCAAATAAATAAATAAATAAATCTTAAAAAAAAAAAAGAGAGAGAGAGAGACAATGTGGATGGGAAGCAGATATGGCTCAAACGATCGGGCTCCTGTCTACCATATAGGAGGTCCAGGGTTCAATTCCCAGGGCCTCCTGGTAAAAGGCAAGCTGGCCCGTGAGGTGAGCTGGCTCAAGTGGCAAGATGGCCCATGCGGAGTGCTGGCCTGCATGGAATGGTGGCCCATGCAGGAGTGATGGACCGCGCAGGAGTGCTGTCAGGCATGGGAGTGCTGGCCCACGCGGAGAGCTGGCACAGCAAGATGATGCAACAAAAAGACACACAGAGAAGAGACAATAAGAGACACAGAAGACCAGGGAGCTGAGGTGGTGCAAGAGATTGGACATCTCTCTCCCACTCTGGAAGGTCCAGATGAGAATTGTGGTTGATGGTACAGATCCAAGAGTGTCCTTTGTGAGCTAGAGCAGATGTCTATAACTACTGCAGGATGGTGGGAATGTGGAGAAGCATGGGAAAAATACAACTGGAGTGACCTATGGACTGTGGTTAACAGCAGTACTGCAATATTCATGCATCTATGCCAAAGATGTACTGTGTTGATAATGGGGAAGTATAGAAAAAGTGCCAAATGTATGCTATGGATCATGGTTAGTGGTAATAGCATAATGATATTTTCTCATAATCTGTAACAGATGTTCCACCACAATGTGGTATGTTGATGGCGGGGTGTTATATGGGAATTCTGCACATGTGCATGACTGTTTTGTAAGTTCACAACTTCTTTAACAAAAATATATTTTTAAAAAGTAGGGTGAGTTGAGGGAAAAATACACCAAATGTAAGATATGGACTATAGTTAGTAGTAAGATTTTGATGATATTCTTTCATAATTTGTAAGAAATGTCTCACAACAATGAAAGGTGTTGGTGGTGGGTTGATGTATGGGACCCCTGTATGATGTTATGCATGTTTACTTTGTAAGTTCACAACTTTTACTATATAATTATTGTTTATGTATGTTCATGTATAAATGATATAAAAATAATAATAATAGGGTGGGTTGGGGGAAAAATACACCAAGGATAAGATACTTTGGTTAACAGTAATATTTTAAGGATGCTCTTTCATCATTAAAAATGTTTCACAACAATGTAAGGTATTGGTGGTAGGGTGAGGTATGAGAGCCCTGTATGATATTTTGCATGTTTGTTTTATAAGTTCACAACTATTACTATACACTTATTGTTTAGGTATGTTTATGTAAGAGTGATATACTTCAATAAATTTTTTAAAAATAGAAAAAAAAAAAGACAATATGGGGGAGCAGATGTGACACAAGTGGTTGGGCACCTACCTCCCACACGGGAGGACCCAGTTTCAGTTCCTGGTGCCTCTTGAAAAAACAAAAACAAACAACAAGCACAACAAATGAAAAAACACAAGGAAGCCAATGTGACTCGGTGGTTGAGCGCCAGCTTCCCACATGAGTTCCCAGGTTCAATCCCTGGCACCCAGTACCTCAAACAACAACAACAAAATACAATGTTAAAGAGGAGGGGGCAAGATTGTGGCAGAGTAAGGGGCTCCAAGAGTCAGCTCGTCCTACAGGACATTTAGTAATCACCCAGAGCTATCTAAGGCACCTGTTTGGGGAGCCCAGACCATAAGAGCATCCTGCAACATCCTTGGAAGAGCAGAAGGAGGAGACTGCCCATCTGCAGTGAAGATTCATGAGCAGAGCACTCCAAACTGCAGAGGCCGGTGCCCATCCTCCACTGGTGGTGCAAGCTGCCTTGGGAGATATTTCCTGGCTGGAGTTGGAAGCTCCATTTCCCAAAAACAGGGGAGGAAGAGGGTTGGGCATGGACTTCAGCTACTGATTAGTAAATTGAGCTGGCTAAAGTCCAGTCCTAAGAACAGCTAAAGTTTGAACCTGTCCAAGTTGGAAAGAGGCTGGTAGCCTCCATTTTAACTCTGCCCTCAGCATGAGGTGAAGCAGGGCTGATTGAAAATCACACTGATGGTAGGAACTGGCTTCTTTCCGCCCAGGTTGGAGCCTACGCTCCAGCCCTGCCTCCAGCAGGGAGGAAGATGGGGGGACCTGCAGCAGCCTCTCAGGGCAACTGCAGATGCTTTCACACCACACAGACTAGAATGGTGGGCAAACCTGTGGGTGTATCTCTGCCCCCAATAGGATAGGAAGGGAATGGTGTTTCCTCACCTCTCTGGACAACTGCAGGCACTTTCAGACCACAGGGACTAGAGTGTTGGGTACTCCCGTGGATCCACCCCCACCCCTGACAGGGAAGAAGGGACAGTGCTTCCTCAGCTCCCTGGAAACTGTAGCTGCTCCTGCCCACATAAACTATATTATTGGACACATCTGTGGCTCCACCCCTACCACTGACAGCAGGAGGAGGAATATGCGCCCTCAGCCTCTCTGGGCAACTGTAGTCATTTTTTGCCCTGAATGGACTAGATTGCTGGCCACAATGGAAGCTCCATTTCTGCCCCTGGCCAGGAATGGAGGGCCAGTGCTTCATCAGTCTACCTGGGCAACTGCAGTCAGTTCTGACTCATATGGCTTAGTTTGCTCTCCATACCTGTGACTCCATCTCCAACCCACGCAGGGGAAGAAGGGGAGAGGAACTTCATCAGTCTCTCTGGGCAACTACAGTCAGTCTTGGCCTGCACAGCTTGGATTACTACACATGGCGGTGGCTCTGTCCTTACCCCAGACAGGAGAAAAAGGTGGAAAAAGGTTCATTGGCTGCTGGGGCAATACAGGCAGCTTCAGCCTCCACAGCTTATATTACCAACCACATTCTCAATTCCTACTACACAACCAGAAATGGAGAAAGGGCAAGAAACAGAGGAAAAAGAGTGAAAAAAAATTCAGATGGGCTAAACACAAGCCACTATAAAGTTCTTAATTAAATTGAAACAAGTATCTAAGAGAGGCTGTAGCACAAAGCCAATCAAATAGAAAGCCCTAGACTAAAGAGAGAAAAGGGGCCAAGAATAAATACATCTAGTAAATCAGAGGCTGAGACACCAACAAAAAAATTCAATCCATAGCAAGAAACAGGAAGATATGGCCCAGTCAAAGGAACACAATAAGCCTCCAGATGACATAAAGGAGTTGAGACTATTCATAGATGTTCAAACAAATCTTAATAAATTCATTGAGATGCCTAAAGAGATTAAGGACATCAAGACAACACTAGGTGAGCACAAAGAAGAATTTAAAGGCATACATAGTAAAACAGCAGATCTTCTGGGATTGAAAGTCACAATAAATGAAATTAAAAATACACTGGAGGCATATACCAGCAGATTTGAAGAGGTAGAAGAAAGCTTGAAGACATGGCCTCTGAAAGCAAACATACAAAAGAACAGATAAAGAAAAGAACTGAAAAAATTGAACAGTGTCTCAGAGAACTAAATGATGGCAAGAGAAGAGCAAACATACATGCCACGGGTGTCCTGGAAGGAAAAGAGAAGGGAAAAGGGGCAGAAAGAACATTTGAGGGAATAATGGTAGAAAATTTCTCAGCCCTGTTGAGGGACATAGATGTCCTTGTCCAAGAAGGACAATGTACTCCCATCTGAATAAATCCGAATATACCTACTCCGAGACACATACTAATCAGAGTGTCAAATGCCAAAGATAGAGAGAATTCTGAGAGCAGCAAGAGAAGAGATTCATCACATACAAAGGATGCCCAATAACATTAATTGCCGATTTCTCATCAGACACCATGGAGGCAAGAAGGCAGTGGTATGATATATTTAAGAAACTTCAAGAGAAAAACTGCCAGCCAAGAATCTCATATCTGGCAAGATTGCCTTTCAAAAATGAGGGCAAGTTTACAATATTCACAGATAAACAGAAACTGAGAGAATTTGTAACCAAGAGACTGGCTTTGCAGGAAATACTAAAGGGAGTGCTAAAGCCAGAAAAGAACAGACAGGAGATAAAGGTTTTGAAGAGAGTCTAGAAATGAAGATTATATCACTAAAAGTGTAAAAAGAGTGGCGAAAACAAGATATGACAATAAAACCCAAAGACCAAAAGGGGCGAAGAACTGCCTTTACAGCAATAACATTGAATGTTAATGGATTAAACTCCCCAGTCAAAAGATGCAGACTGGCTGAACGGATATGAAAATATGAGCCATCTATATGCTGTCTACAAGAGACTCACCTTAGACCCAAGGATACAAATAGATTTAAAGTGAAAGGCTGGAAAAAATTGTTCCATGCATGCAGTAACCAAGAAAGAGTTGGAATAGCTATAGTTATATTTAATGAAATTGATGTTAAAAGCAAAGCTGTTATTAGAGACAAAGAAGGTAATTTTATACTAATAAATTCACTAGGAGGAAATAACAATCATAAATGCATATGTATCTAATGAGGATGCCTAAAACTACATGAGGGAAAACACTGGCAAAACTGAAGGGAGAAATAGATATCTATACAATAATAGCTGGAGATTTCAATACACCACTCTCAGCATTGGAGAGATCATCTTGGCAGAGGATCAATAAAGAAACAAAAAGCTTGAATAATATGAAAAATGAACTAAATATAATAGATATATACAGAACACTGCACCTCAAAACAGGATATACATTCTTCTCAAGTGCTCATGGATATTTCCCCAGGACAGACCATATTTTGGGTCACAAAGCAGACTTCAATAAATTTAAAAAGACTGAAATTATACAAAGCACTTTCTCTGCTCAAAATGGAATAAAGCTGGAAATCAACAAAAGGCAGAAAAAGGGAAAACTCACAAATATATGGAGATTAAACCCATGGATCAAAGAAGAAATTGCAAGAGGAATCAATAAATATCTTGAGATGAATAAAAATGAAAACACAACACATCAGAACCTATGGGATGCAGCAAAAGCAGTGCTGAGAGGGAAATTTATAGCCCCCAATGCTTACATTAAAAAGGAAGAGCTAAAACCAACCACTTAACTACACAGCTGGAGAAGCTAGAAAAAGAACAGCAAACTATGCCCAAAGGAAGCAGAAGGAATGTTATTTCATAACAGAAATAAATGAAACTGAGAACCAAAAAAAAAAGAGAGAGAATAGACAAAACCAAAAGTTGGTACTTTGAGAAGATCAATAAAACTGATAAACCCTTAACTAGACTAAGAAAAAAAGAGAGAAGGTGCAAATAAATAAAATCAGAAATGAAAATGGGGACATTACTGGTAACCCCACAGAAACAGAAGAGATCATAAGAGGATACTGTGAACAACTGTAAGTCAGCAAACTAGACAATGTAGACGAAATGGAAAATTTCTTAGGAACGTAAGAACAACCTACACTGACCCTAGAAGAAATAGAAGACCCCAACAAATTATCACAAGCAAAAAAATTGAACTAGTCATCAAATAACTCCCCAAAATGAAAAGCCCAGGACCAGATGGCTTCACAGGTAAATTCTACCAAGCATTCAATGAAGATTTAATACCAGTCTTACTCAAACTCTTCCAAAAAATTGAACAGGAAGGAACATTACCAACTTTATTCTCTGAAGCCAGTATAACTACTACCAAAGCCAGATAAAGACATTATGTAAAAAGAAAACTACAGACCCATTTCCCTAATGAATATGGATGCAAAAATCCTCAACAAAATAGTTACTAAGAGAATCCAACAACACATTAAAAGAATTATTCATCATGATCAAGTGGGTTTTATCCCAGTCATGCAAGGATGGTTCAACACAAGAAAATCAATCAGCATAATAAAACACATTAATAAATCAAAGAAAAAAATCATATGATCATCTTGAATGATGCAGAAAAGGCATTTGACAAAATCCAGCATCCTTTCTTGATAAAAATACTCCAAAAGATAGGAATCGAACGAAACTTTCTCAACATAATAAAGGGCATATATAAAAACCTCACAGCTAACATTGCACTAAATAGTGAACTATTGAAAGCTTTCATGGTGAGATCAGGAACAAGACAAGGATGCCCACTGTCACCACTGTTGTTCAATATTGTGCTAGAAGTTCTAGCTAGATCAATCAGGCAAGAAAATGAAATAAAAGGTTCCAAATTGGGAAGGAAGAAAGGAAACTTTCACTATTCGCAGATGATATGATCCTATACCTAGAAAATCCTGAAAAATCGACAACAAAGCTACTAGAGCTAATAAATTCAGCAGAGTAGGAGGATATAAGACTAATATGCAAAAATCAGTAGTGTTTCTATATATTAGTAATGAGCCATCTGAGGAGGAAGTCAGGAAAAAAAATTCCTTTTACAATAGCGAAATAAAGAATCAAGTATCTAGGAATAAACTTAACCAAGGGCACAAAGTACTTATATTCAGAAAACTACAATGCATTGCTAAAAGAAATCAAAGAAGACCTAAATGGAAGAACATTCTATGTTCATGGATGGGAAGACTAAATATCATTAAGATGTCAACTCTAGCCAAATTGATATACAATTTCAATACAATCCCAATAAAAATTCCAAGTCATTTTTTTAACAAGTAAATTTTATTGATACATATTAAAGCATAAATCCATCCAAAAGTGTATAATCAATGGTATGTGATATAATCACATAGTTGTGCATTCATCAATTCAATCATTATTAGAGCATTTTCATTATTCCAAAAATGATAAAAAACAAAAAATAGAGAAACAAAAAAACTCATCACCCATCAATCTCTCTATCCTTCCCCTGCCATACCCATATTCATATTTCACATGAGGTTTCACTACCAACAGCCTTTTTAAAAAGAAATGGAAAACCTAATTAACAAAATTATTTGGAAGGGTAAGGGCCTGAATAGCTAGAAATATCTTTAAAAGGAAAAAGAAAGTTGGAGGACTCTCCTTATAGACTTTAAATCATATTACCTAGCTCCAGTGGTAAAAAAGAAAAAAACAGCATGGTACTGGCATAAAGACAGAGAGATTGACCAACGGATCTGAACCGATGGTTCAGAAACAGATGCTCACACATCTATGGTCAAGTGATTTTTGACAAGGCTGTCAAACCCACTCAGCTGGGGCAGAACAGTCTATTTAACAAATGGTGCTGGATATCCACATCCAAAAGAAAGAAAGAGGACCTCTATACCTCACACCTTATACAAAAATTAACTCAAAATGGATCAAAGAATATAAAAGTGAGAACCATAAAATTCCTAGAAGAAAATGTAGGGAAACATCTTCAAGATCTGGTGGTAGGTAGCTGGGGGTTTCTTAAACCTTACACCGAAAGCACGAGCAATGAAAGAAAAAAATGGATAAATGGGACTTCCTCAAACTTAAACACTTTTGTGCTTCAAAGGACTTTGTCAAGAAGGTGAAAAGGCAGCCCACTCAATGGGAGAAAATATTTGGAAACCAAATATCTGATAAGGGTTTGACTTCCATGCTATATAAAGAGATCATACAACTCAACAACAAAAGAGCAAGCAATCCACTTAAAAATGGGCTAAAGACGTAAATAAACATTTCTCCCAAAGGGAAATATAAATGGCCAAAAAGCACATGAAAAATGCTCAATGTCACTAGCTATTAGGGAAATGCAAATGAAAATGACAATGAGATATCATCTCACACCTCATAGAATGGCCATAATTAAAAACAAAGAAAACAACAAGTGCTGTAAAGGATGTGGAGAAATACGAACACTCCTTCACTGTTGGTGGGAATGTAGAATGGTGCAGCCTCTGTGGAAGACAGTCTGGTGGTTCCTCAGGAAGCTAAATATAAAACTGCCAAAAGATCTGGTAATCCCTCTACTAGGAATATATCCAAAGGAACTGAAAACAGTGACTAGAACAGACATTTGCACACAGATGTTCATGGCAGCATTATTCACAATTGCCAAAGGATGGAAACAACCCAAGTGTCCATCAACCGATGGAAGGATAAACAAGATGTGGTACATACATATGATGGAATACTATGCTTCTGTAAGAAGAAATGAAATTGGGGCACATATGATAACATGGATGAACTTTGAGGACATTATGCTAAGTGAAATAAGCCAGACACAAAAGGGCAAATATTGTATGGTCTCACTAATATGAACTAAATATGAAGAATTATCACTTGAAGTTAAAACCTATACTATAGGTTACTAGGAGATAGAATGAGGACTGAGAAAGGGTACTGATGTTTAATGTATGTAGAATTTTCAATTAGCTTGACTGTAAATGTGTGGAAATGAATAGAGTTGAGGGTAACACATTATAATGAATATAACTAACACAGCTGGTTTATAAATGAGATTGTGGCTAAAAGGGGTAGTCTAGGGATGTAAATGTCAATTCAAAGAAAGCTAGAAAATAATCTAGGGACTAAATAACATCATAAACCCAGAGGTGGATGAGGATTGTGGCTAATAATACAAATACAAGAATGTTGTTCTCTGAACTAGAACAAAGTACGTCACTACTACAAGGTGGTAGGAATATAGTGATGCATGGGAAAAATACAATTAATGTAACTTAAGGACTATAGTTAACAGCAATATTGTAATATTCTTGCATCAATGTCAAAGAAGGTATTATATCAATGCTAAGGTTCAAAAATAGGGGGTATGGGATTTTTTCTTTTGGACTAAGGAAAACTTTCAAAGGTTTATTGGGGTGATGACTGCAGAACTCTGTGATGAAAGTGAAAGCCACTGGGTGTACACTTTGGAGAGACTGTATAAGGTATGGGACTGCATAACAGTGAACCATGTGGTGGAAGATGGACTGTGGTTGACAGTACAAATATGGAGTGTTCTCCCATGAACTAGAACAAATATACAATACTAATACATGGTGCTAATAATAGGGGGTGTATGGAAAAAATACACCAAGTGTACACTATGGACCATAGTTAGTGATAATAGCCTGATGATGTTCTTTCATAATCTATAACAAATGTTCCACAATAATGTAAGGTTTTGGTGGAGGGGTGATGGATGGGAATTCATCATGCATAATTATGCATGATTGTTTTGCAAGCTCATAAGTTCTCTAAAAACAACAATAACAACTACAATAACAAAAAACAAAGAAAAAGATAATGTTAAAGAATTGTGGGAAGATAGCAGAGTAGGAAGCTCCAGGAATCAGTTTCTCCAGCAGGACAGCGATTAACCAGGAAGGAACTATCTGAATTAACTATTTTGAGACTCTGGAGTCCAGCAGAATATTGTACAGAATCTATGGAAGAGTGGGGGAGGAAGAGGCTGGTAAATTATGGTAAATAACAGTAAATTGGGGGCAGATGTGGCTCAAATGGTTGGGTGTCTGTCTCCCATATGGAGCGACCTGGGTTCAATCCCCGGGACCTTCCCGGTAAAAGGAAAACAACAAACAAACAAACAAACCAGTAAATTGCTCTCTCCAGCATGGCAGTTACCGGTACCCATCCTCCACTCTCAAGTCAGCAGTGGGGTCCAGTCCTTGGCATGGTTTGCTGGTGCCAGAAAGGTACATAAAACTCCACTTCCCCAAGATCCAGGGAGGTGGGTGGTAGGCCGATCACTGATCACTGCTTTTGATCAGATTGCTGGGGGTTCCAGGGCTCTGAGGGTTTCCAACATATCCCAGACAAAGGTGGTAGAAAAGATTTAAAGATGGTATGCTTCCTCAGGGCTGCAGAGGACATTTGAAGGGCTGCACTGGCTAGGCAGGGGATGAGTCAAGAAAGAACAGGTTTGGCAAGCCATGGAAGAAGCACGTGGCACCCTTCCTGTCCCCCCTACCCCATGCCCTCCCTAGTTTGGAGCCAGATGTCCTGGTGCTCCCTTTGAGGGCTCCTGGCCTCATTCCATCTAGGAAAGACTGAGTTGGGAAACTCTTCTCCGGTGTGCGCCCCCACTCCCAAAATTTGCCCTCCAGGCCAAAGCAGCTTGAGACAAAGAAAGTAATGTAAGATACAATTGAGTGAATGACCTGGGGCAAAGGATTGCTGGCTTTAAGTCATACACTGGAGCACATGGGAGAGGGAGAAAGTCTATTTCATAGGGCATAGAAAACATATGAATTCATGTAAACAGGATGAATTTCTTGGCCACAAGGAAGCCCATGTCCAGGACAAATCATAGGCCCAGATAAGACAGGGAGTACCTTACACTTTGCATTCGCCTTGGGCTGATCTGCTCAATAGAGGGCTGAAATCTGACAGAGATCACCAGCCAAGGCAAGCTAATATGCAAAGGTGGTGAAAGGTGTTTTGTTTTTTTGGCTTAGATTTGCTTGGTTTTCTTAGTTCCTGACACTTGAGAAAATCTCTGTTATATCACCATCTGGTTATAGATTCAAGAAACAGACATCTCAGGGAATAAAGCCCAGAGTTAACATTTTAAAATATTAAAAAGTACAGTGTGGAACAAAAGATTAAGATAAACAAAGAAGCAGGGAATGAAGGCCCATCCAAAGGAAGAGAATAAAATATAGAAAACATCAATGAAGAAGACCAGACTGTGGACACACCAGAAAATTTTTTTAAAAAAGATCTTCAATATGCTCAAGGAGGTAAAAGAAAATACAGAGAAAGAAATAAAGGGTATCATTTCTTTCATTTATCATTTATCATTCAGTTAATAAACAATGAACAATATGAGAATCTCAATATACTATTTAAAAAGCAACCAAACAGAACTCCTGAGTTGAAGACCACAGTAAGAAGTGAAAAATTACTAAGAGCATTTTAACAGCATATTGGAACTGACAGAAGAAAGAATCAGTGAACTTGAATACAAGTCAATTGAAATTAGGCTGAGGAGCAGAAAGAAAAAACTTCAAAAAGGGAAAACAGCCTAAGAGACCTCTAGGACACCATCAAGTATACCAATACATGCATTATGGGAGTCTCCAGAAGAGAGAAAGAGGCAGAAGGAATAGTCAAATAAATAATGACAGGAAACCTACCCAAACTTAGCAAAAGACATAGATATGCACATCCAAGAAGCCCAGGGAACACCAAACAGGATAAACTTGAAGGAAAATATACCTCATCACACACTGATCAAACTGTCAAATGCAAACAACAAGGAGAGAGTCCTGAAAGCTACAAGAGATAAAGCAAAACATCATATACAAGGGATTTCCAATTAGGTTAAGTTCCAATTTCTTATCAGAAACCATGTGGCAAGAAGGCAGTGGATTGAAATACTTAAAGTGCTGAAAGAAAACAATAGCAAACCAAGAATTTTTTATCTGGTAAGACTTTCCTTCAAAAATGAGGGAAAGATTAAGATATTCCCAGGTAAACAAATGCTGAGGGAGTTCATCACTATTAGACCTGTGCTACAAGCAATGCTAAAGGGAATTCTTCAGACTGAAAGGACAGAATATTAGACAGTGGTTCAAAGTTGCATAAGGAAATAAACAGCATAGGAAATAAAGATCTCTGGTGAAATTAACCATTTGCATAATTATAAATGCCAGGATTATGATACTGTATTTTTTGGTATGTTATTCCACACAGGTGCTAAAGTGTAAATGCATAAAAAGTAACAATAAATCTATGGTTTTGCACATACAATGTACAAAATGTAATTTGCAGCAAGTACAAAACAAGGTGGGGGGAAGTAGGGATATAGGAACAGTGTATGTGTATGCTATTGAAATCAAGTTGGTATCAAATCAAATATGATGGTTATAGATTTAAGATGTTAAATTTTAATAAGAACAAAGTATATTTTACTTTTGCATGCACATAGATCATTCTCCAGGACAGACCATATGTTAGGTTACAAATAACGTTTCAATAAAAGTAAAAAAATATTGAAATCATACAATGTATCTTCTCTAACCACAATAGAATGAAGCTAGAAATCAATAACAGAAGCAGAAATAGAAAAGTCACAAATATGTGGAAATTAAACAATATAACTCTTAAACTTTCAAAGAAGAAATCACAAGGGAAATTAGGACATATGTTGAGGAAAATGCATATGAAAATACAACATACCAAAACTTATGGGATGTAGCAAAGGCAGTGCTGGGAGGCAAATTTATAACTCTAAATGCTTACATTAAAAAGGAAGAAAGATTTCAAATCAGAGAAAACTGACAAACCTTTAGCTAGACTGTCAAGGAATAAACAAGAAAGGACACCAAAACTAAAGTCAGAAATGAAAAGGGGGGCATTACTACCAACCTCACTGAACTGAAAGGACGGTAAGAAGACACTATGAACAACTGTATGCCAATACATTAGATAACCGAAATGAAATGGACAAATTCCTGGAAACACACAAACTACCTACACTGCCTCAAGAAGAAACAGAGATATCAACAAACCAATAACTATTAAAGAGACTGCATCAGTAATCCAAAACCTCCCAACGAAGAAAAGCCGAGGACTAGATGGCTTCAAAGGGGAAAATCACCAAATATTCCAGGAAGAATAGACAGCGATCCTGCTCAAACTCTTCCACAAAATTGAAGAGGAGGAAACACTAATTCTTTGAGGCCAATATCACCCTCATACCAAAACAAGACAAAGATACCACAAGAAAAAAAGAAAATACAGATCACTCTCTCTTATGGATATAGATGCAAAAGTCCTCAACAAAATCCTAGCAAACCAAAAACAACAGCACATTAAAAGAATATTATACCATAATTAAGTAGGATTTGTCCCAGGTATGCAAGGTGGTTCAAAACAAAATCATTTAATGTAATGCACCACATTAACAGGATGAAGGAAGAAAACAACATGATCGACTCAATTACTACCATAAAAGACATTTGACAAAATCCAGCACCCCTTCTTGATAAAAAATACTTAGAAAACCAGGAATAGAAGGAAACTTCCTTAAACAAGATAAAGGGCATATACATTAAAAAAAAACAACACAGCTAACATTACACTTAATGGTGAAAGACTGAAAGCTTTCCCTCTAAGATCAGGAAAAAGAAAAGGATGCCTACTGTCATTACTGTTATTCAAAACTGTACTGGAGAAAAAAAATTACTGGAAGTTCTTGCCAGAGCAATTAGGGAAGAAAAAGAAATAAAAAGAATCCAAATTGGAAAAGAAGAAATAAAACTTTCCCTTTATGCATATAACATGATCCTATATACAGAAAATCCTGAAAAACCCACAACAAAGCTCCTAAAGATAACAAATGAATTCAGCAAAGTGGCAGGGTATAAGATCAACACCCCAAAATAGTGTTTCTTTATACTAATAATGAAAAATCCAAAGAAGAAATCAAGAAAAAATTCCATTTACAATAACTAAAAAATTCAAGTATCTAGGAATAAACCTAACCAAGGATATAAAGGGTATGTACACAGAAATCTAGAAAACATTTCTAAAAGAAACCAAAGAAGACCTAAATAAATGCAAGGGCATTCTTTGTTCATGGATTGGAAGACTATTAAGATGTCAGTTCTACCCAGGAAATGGAAAAGCCAATCATCAGATTCATATGGAAGAGTAAAGGGCTCCAAATGGCCAAAACCATTTTGAAAAAGTAGAATGACCTTGGAGGACTCATACTTCCTGATCTTAAAGCATATTACAAAGGCACAGTAATCAAAACAACATGGTATTAGCACAAGGACAGGCATTTAGACAAATGGAATTGAACTGAGAGTTCAGAGATCAACCCTCACATCTATGGCCAACTGATCTGTGAGAAGAGGGCAAAGCCCACTCAATTGGGGAAGAATAGTCTCTTCAACAAATGATGCTGGGAAAACTGGATCTCCATTTGCAAAAGAAAGAAGGTAGACCCCTACTTTACACCATATATAAAAATAAACTCAAAATGGATCAAAGACCTAAATATAAGAGTCAGGCCTATAAAACTTTTGGAAGAAAATGTAGGGAAGCATCTTCAGTATCTTGTATTAGAAAAGGTTTCTTAGATTTAAAATCAAAGTATAAGCAACAAAACAAAAAATAGATAAATGGGACCTCCTCAAAATTAAAAGCTTTTGAGCATCAAAGAATTTTATCAACCTACAGAATGGAAGAAAATATTTGGAAACCACATATGTGATAAGAGTTTAATATCAAGAATATATAAAGAAATAATTCAACTCAACAATAAAAAGATAAGTCAAGTATAAAATGGGCAAAAGACTTGAATAACCATTTCTCCATTGAAGATATACAAATGGCCAAAAAAGCACATGAAAAGATGCTCAACATCATTAGCCATTAGGGAAATGCAAATCAAAACTTCAGTGAGATACCATCTCATACCCACTAGAATGGCTACTATCCAAAACACCAAAATTTACAAGTGTTGGAGAGGATGTGGAGAAATAAGAACACTCACTCATTTTGAGTGGGAATGTAAAATGGTACAGCTGCTAAGGAAGACAGTTTGGGAGTTCCTCAGAAAGTTAAGTATAGAATTACTGTCTTAGTTTGCTGAAGGCTGCCAATGCAAAATATCAGAAATGGGCTGGCTTTTAAAATGGGCATTTATCAGGGTAAAATCTTACAGTTTTCAAAGCCATGAAAATGTCCAAATCAAAGCATCCTTAGAGATGCTGTCTCACCAAAGGTTAGCTGCTGGTGATCCTGGACTCCTGCCATGTGGCAAGCACAATGGTGGCTGGTTTCTGCTGAGGTTTCTGCCTTCCCCTCCAGGCTCTCTTTCTCCCTGAGCTCAGTTGTGGGCAATCAGGCATATGGCTCCTCTATGCAGCTTCCAGCCTCTCTCTATCTCAGCCTCTCATTCTGCAAGACATTGCAGAATGTCTTTCTGCAGCTGCAGGCCATCCTGGAATCCTCTCTCACAAGGCAGGGTAAAATGGTGGCTCTCTTTCTCTGGGTGTCTCTGCAAGTTTCTCCCATTCATAAAGGACTCCAGCAAGAGGGCCAAGACCCACCCTGGGTCACACCTCACTGAAGTATTCCCATCAAAGGCCCAACTGAATTCAATCCAATCAAAGAGTCCTGCACCCACAGGAATTGACCAATTTAAGAACAACATTTTCTGGAATCCACATAAAAGACTTAAACCAACACAATTACCATATGACCTGGAAATCCTATAAACCCAAAAGAACTGAAAGCAAGGGCTCAAACAGCTATTTGCACACCATTGCTAATAGCATTATTTGCCAAAAGATGAATCAACCCCAGTGTCCATTAACCTATGAATGGATAAACAACATGTGGTGTATACACACAATTCAGCAATAAAAAGGACTTAAGGAAAGCAGATGTGGCTCAACCACTCGGGCGCCTGCCTACCACATGGGAGGTCCTAGGTTTGGGTCCTGGTGCTTCCTAAAAGAAGAGTGGATGCCATCTCCCACTGCAACAGAGCTAGCCGCCACCGCAACAGAGCTAAATGCCACCCCCCACCACAACAGAGCTAAATGCCGCCCCCCACCACAACAGAGCTAGATGCCGCCGCAACAGAGCTAAACACCGCCTCCTGCCACAACCCAGCTAGATGCTGTCTCCCACCACAAGCTAGACTCCGCTCCTGCTGCAACAAGCAGAGGCCACACAAGCCAGCAGACACAGCAGCCGATGGAGAGCAGATGTGGCTCAGTCTGTTGGACACTTTCCTCCCATGTGGGAGGTCCTGGGTTTGGTTCCCAGTGCCTCCTGGAGAAGGTGAGCAAACAATGAGCAGACAGGCAAGCAAACCATCTGGGGGAGGGGGGATAAATAAAGAACAATAAAAAAGTAAATAAAAAATAAATCTTAAAAAAAAAAAAGGAATTAAGTTCTGACACATGTGACATGGATGAACCTTGAAGACATCATGTCAAGTGAAATAAGCGAGACACAAAAGAACAAATATTGTATGAACTCATTGATATGAAATTAGAATAAGCAAATTCAGAGAGTCAGAATCTAGAATAAAGGTTACCAAGGGACAGACTGAGGGTAGGGAATAGGGAGTTAAGGCTTAATATTGGAGTTTCTATTTGGGATGATGGAAATGTTTGGGTAATGGATGGTGGTGATGGTACCACAACACTGCAAATGTAATTAACAACACTGAATTTTATATTTGAATGCAGTTAAAAGGGGGAAATTTTAGGTTGTATGTATGTCACTACAATAAAAAATTCATGGAACTGAACAGCACGAACAGTGAACTCTAAGTTAAACCCCGGACTATAGTTCATAGTAAAATTATAAAAATGTGTTTTCATTAATTGTAACAAACATACCACACCAATGCAAGGTTTTGTAATAATTGGTGGTATATGAGAACCCTGTATTTTCTGCATGGTTCTTCTGTAAACCCACAACTTCTCTAATAAAAAAGACAGTATTAAGAAAATGACTAGGCAAGCCACAGACCTCACTCAATATCTTTAATCATCAGGAAAATAAAAACATTAAATCCATGCTGAGATACCACTACACACTCACTAAAATTTAAAACACTGACAACACCAAAATTTGAAGAGGGACTGGAGCCACTGGAACTTGCATATATTCTTTGTGGGAGTGTAGAATGTTAAGACGACTTTATAAAACTGGCAGTTTCTTATAACTGACCTATGACCCAGCAATCTCACTCCTAGCTGTTTAGTGAAAGGCAATGAAAACCTGTTTCACAAAATGGCTTGTTCAAGAGTGTTCATAACAGCTTTGGTCATAATAGCCTTAAATTGGAAACAATTAAATGTCCATCAACAAGAGAATGGATAAAATTCATACAATAGACTACTAATGAAGTATAAAGAGGAGCAAATCACGGATACACACAACATGGATGAATATCAAAACCATTATGCTATTTGAAAGAAGCCAGACCCAAAGGAGAACATTCTGTATCATTCCATTTATATTATGAAACTTCAGAATAGGCCTGAATATTCTCTGATAATCTTATGCTGGAGGCCAGTGCTGACTGACTGGAAGAGGCACAAGGGAACATTCTGGGGTCATGCTAATAGTCTGAATCTTGATAGGTGTTTGTATCAACCAGCTTTATGCATTTGCCAAAACTCATCAAACTATATGGCTAAGATCTGTTCATTTCACTGCATGTAGATTCTACCTCAACTAAAACAAAAAAAGAAAAACTAAAGCAAAGCACATTTCTTGTTTAATTGGATACTTCCCCTGCAGATAGTTGTTTGTTTGTTTGTTTTTTTTCCTGTAACAAAGGAATTCAATGGGTAACACCTCGTTTCTGCTTTGTGCAATTCAGTGTGGTAAGTGTAGGTAGACTATGAAGATTAATGAGACGCTTTTAACTGGGGAAGGGGAGAGTTAGCAGAGATTATAGAAGGAAAGGAGAAATAAGGCAGCAATCATTTCCTGACAGCTGTAGACCCAGACGCCACTGCAGCCAGAACTCTGCTTGGCAAGAGAGTATTAATTAGGTTTAGCTTTTCACCAGCTTAGCGGCTGAAAGGCGCATGGTGTTTAACGGGACTAATTAGGCCAGCCCCAAGGACAATATCCTCATGTAAATATAATAGGATTATTCTTTATGCCTCTCTAGCATGTCACCTTAGATTACTATGGAGAAACGTTTGGGGCATTTAACCTAATCGCTTGTCTAGACTTGTATTCAAGATAGACAGGCTTTTCAGAGTTTGTCGTTCTTAACCAAAAGGAGAAAAATCAGATTGTCTAGGTAGAGGCAAAAACAAAAGGGAAAACGTTCCCACAATCTGGTCTCAAAAGAACCCAGGGAAAATGTCACCTGCACCATGGTTATGAATCTGAAGCCTGTCTGGAAAGTTCAAACAATAATGCCGTTCAATTCCAATTACTCTGAAAACTCTTTGCCAATGTTTGCAAAATCTCCAGTGAACCAAGCCCCTATCCTTCCAGAATGAAAAGGGTTTATAACAAACTTTTTGATCCCACAAATAATTAAAAATTGTCAAAATTCCATATGTAATAATAATCTGTTCATCCTACCCTGGAGTGTTGATTGCTCTACTGACCAGGAGTTGAGAAAGACGTTTACACTTTCTGTTGACAAACTTCCATGGTGATGGAGAAGAAAGTGGTGGGGCGAGTGGGGGTGAGATGAAATGCAATGAAAATCTGCTGAAACTGATGACAATATGAGCATGAATATTATTTTGTAAATATTTTTATTGTGAAATAAAACACAAATACAGGAAACAACACAAAACAAATGCATATCTTACTGCATTATTATAAGGTCAACACCATATTAACTACTAACCAGGTCAAGAATCAGAACTTTGCCTGTTGCTCCCAGAAATTCCCCCTCAACGCCTCTCTCCCTTCAAAAGTAACCACTGTCTTTTCTTTTTTACAGAGATAGCTTCCTAGCATTTCTTTATAGTTTTATTTTCCTAGTGGGCATGGTTACAAACTATAGTTAGCCTTGTCCATTAAAAAATGTTGGTATATCTTTTAAGTCTCTTTTATTTATACAGGTCCCCCCCTCTATCCCCCTTTTTTCCTACAATTTATCTCGTTTCTCTGTCATCTATATTTCCTATAAATTGGCAGTTGGATCCAGAGGTTTGATAAGACTTTCTAGTTCAATCCCTTTGGCAAACCCACACGGGGTGATGTGTTCTTCCTACAGGAATCACATGATGTCCAGTTCTGGGTGTTTTTGAGATGCTAATGGCTGTTTTTCCTCAACACACAGATGTCGATGCACTGGCAGTTGCAAAATACTGATATTTTATTATTTATCTTTATAAATTTGAATACTTCTATAAAGAGATACTTATTTACTCCTTAGTTACCTAATGGTATGGTTCATATAAGAAAGGAGGAGTAAATGCTTGATTATTTCCCTTTCTTTACACAATTCCAGGACAATGAATTTATTTGCTATAACCCCTTTCATATTTCATATTAGTTTCCTTTTTTTAAAATATAGCATTATATGGTCATGGGTTTAAAGATATTTTATTGGTTTCAATCAAATGCAATTGTTCTTTTGAAACTCAAGTTGTCCCATCTTTGGCCAGTGGGAGCCTCTTCAAGTTAGTCCCTGAGTCTTTTTTTTTTTTTTTTAAGATTTTATTTATTTATTCATTTATCCCCCCCTTGCTGCTTGTGCTCGCTGGGTCAGCCAACCACGCCACGCGGGCGGGCTTGCCTTCACCAGGAGGCCCCGGGAACCGAACCCGGGGCCTCCCACATGGTAAACAGGAGCCCTACTGATTGAGCCACAGCCGCTTCCCTGTCCCTGAGTCTTTTTGACGTGACTGTTGTAGTCTTTGAGAACTGCCTTGTTATATGGCACAATAAAACATTCCCATATCACCGTGTACATATCTAGTCCCAAATCTGGAATCATCCATTTCTCCAAATGATATTTCAAATTCAGGCATACAGGTTTTTGGTTTGTCTGTTTTGCTTTCTTCCTGGTTCTCAAGGACCTGATTCTCAAAGACACAAGAACCTTGTTCTCAAGGACACAGGCAATTACAGAATAGACTGTCCCATACTTCACAAACAAGTCTTAGAGTAATACTCAATTTTAGGAAAATTACAAAAAACAGTTAAACAGATTTTGCCTGGTTTTCCCACCCCACCCCCTCACCATTTTTGACAGTCACAGATCATCTCCACGAGCCAGGTAGTCAATCCAGACTCTTCATTTTTAATAGTTGAACTGTATGCATATTATCTAAGCATACAGCTATTGCACACAATACTCTGCCCTTTAACCCTCATTTAATCTTCACTCTAAAAGTAACTATCTGTATAAAGCTCGCCAGCGGTCTTATTGTCAGTGTCATTCCAGTCATTTTGGTTGTGCTAGTAGATATTTGAGGCAGATTCATAGGAACAATGTTCCCTATGGTTTTTTTTTTTTTTTTCAATTTTATTGATGCATATTAATAAAGCATAAATCCACCCAAAGAGTACAATCAATGGTATTTGGTGTAATCACATGTTTGTACATTCATCACCCCAATCGCTCCCAGAGCACTTTCATTACCCCAATAATAATAATAAACAAAACGAACAAACAAAACTCATCACTCAATCTCTATATGCCTTGCCTGGCATACACAGCTACTGTTCTTTTTCCTTCTCTCTAGTATATTGGTATTTATATTTTGTAAAAATAGTCATATATGGAATACCACCCATATTCGTGTTTTACATGAGGTTTTACTATCTTATACAGTTCCATGTTACAGTTTTTAGCTATCCTTCTAGTAATATACATGACCTTAGATTTTCCTTTTCCAACCAAAGTCCTACCCATACAAAAGCACTGCTAGTTACAAACACCATGATATGTTTTAACCATTTCTATTCATTACCAAATATTTACAAACAACCTTTTAAACAATTCTGCACAGATTAACCCTCAGCTTTCCATTCTCTACCCTCCTCCTATTTTCTGGTGACTTATATTCTAACTATTTAACTCCAGGAGTCTACACAGTATATTTAGTTCATAATAGCGCAATCACACAGTATTTGTCCTTTTTGTATCTGACTTGCTTCACTCAACATAATGTCCTCCAGGTTCATCGATGTTGTCATAGGCTTCACGACTTCATTTCTTCTTAAGGCTGCATAATATTCCATCGTGTGTATACACCACAATTTGTTTATCCATTTGTCACTTGATGGACACCTGGATTGTTTTCCTCTTTTGGCAATTGTGAATAACGCAGCTATGAACAACGGTGTGCAGATGTCTGTTCATGTGTCTGCTCTCAGTTCTTCTGGGTATATACCTAGTAATGGTATTTCCAGGTCACATGGCAAGTCTATATTCAGCTTCCTTAAGAAAAGCCAAAGAGTTGTCCACAGTGGCTGTACCATTCTACATTCCCACCAACAGTGACTAAGCGTTCCTATCTCTCCACATCCTCCCCAACATTGACAGTTTTCTGACTTTTTAATAGCGGTCAGTCTAACAGGTGTGAAATGCTATCTCATTGTAGTTTTGATTTGCATTTCCCTAATTGCTAGTGATGTTGAACATTTTTTTCATGTGTTTCTTTGCCATTTGTATTTCTTCTTTGTACAATTGTCTTTTCAAGTTTTGTGCCCATTTTTTAATTGGGTAGTTTGTCTTTTTATTGTTGAGTTGAATGCTCTCTTTGTATACCATAGATATTAAACCATTATCAGATAAGTGATTGCCAAATATTTTCTCCCATTGCGTCTCCAACTATTATTGTAGAGACATCTATGTCTCCTTTCAGTTTTGTCAGTGTGTGCCTCATGTATCTTGGGGTATTCAGGTGAGGTACATAAATATTTAGTACAGTCATTTCTTCTTGGTGAATTGCCCCTTTTATTAATATATGACCTTCTTCATCTCTTGTAACAGTTAACAGTTTTGCATTTGAAATCTATTTTGTCTGACATTACTATCACTACTCCAGCTCTTTCTTGGTTACTATTTGCATGGAATGCCTTTTTCCAACCTTTTACTTTTAATGGTTGTGTCCTTACGTCTGAGGTGGTCTCATGTAGACAACATATAGACAGCTCACATTTTTTTAATCCATTCTATCAGTCTATGTCTTTTGATTGGGGAGTTCAAGCCCAATGTTATACATTCAATGTTATTACTATAAAGGCATTACTTATTTTATCCATTTTGTTCCTCGGCTCTCTGTTGTCATATCGTTTTATTTTCTGTCTTCTTATCCTTTAGTTTGCCCTTCCTAATAATCTTCATTTCTAAACTCGTCTCCAAATCTCTTGCCCTTGTTTTTTCTTTTCAGGCTGCTGCACCCCCTTTAGTATCTCTTATAAATCTGGACTTTTGGTAACATACACTATCAGTTTTTGTTTGTCTGTAAAGACTTTGAACTCACCCTCATTTTTGAAGGACAGTTTTGCTGAATACAGAATTCTTGGCTGTTAGTTTTTCTCTTTCAGTAACTTAAATATATCATACCACTTTCTTCTTGCCTCCATGGTTTCTGATGAGAGGCCGGCACTTAATCTTACTGAGTTTCCCTTGTATGTGATGCTTTGCTTTTTTCTTGCTGCTTTCAGAATCCTCTCTTTATCACTGATATTTGTCATTCTGAATCGTAGATGTCTCAGGGTAAGTCTATTCGGATTTATTCTGTTTGGGGTGCGCTGTCCTTCTTGGATATTGGTATTTATGTCTTTCATAAGGGGTGGGAAGTTTTGGGTCATTATTTCCTCAACTATTCTTTCTGCCCCTTTCCCATTCTGTTCTCCTGGGACACCAATAATGAGAATGTTTGTGCATTTCATGTTGTCATTCAATTCCGAGTCCCTGTTCCATTTTTTCTTTCTTTTCTCTTTCTGTTCTCCTGCCTTTTCCAGTTCAGATGTTCTGTCATCGAAATCATTAACTCTTTCTTCCAGCAATTCAAATCTGCTCTTATGTGCCTCTAAAGTATTTTTTTTATCTCATCCAGTGTGTCTTTCATTCCCATAAGGTCTGTTACTTTTCTTTGCAGGCTTTCAAATTGATCTTTATGCTCCCCCAGTGTCTTCTTAATATCCTTTATTTCTTTAGTCATATTTTCTTTAAATTCTTTGAAGTGATTTAGGAAAGTTCTATGATTATCACTGATTGTCTTAAATCCTGTATTTCTTCAAGATATTTGGTTTGTTCTTTTGGCTGGGCCATCTCTTCCTGTTCCTTAGTATGGCTTGTAATTTTTTGTTGATGTCTAGGCATCTGAATATGTTGATGACTTTACTCTGATGGCCAATTTCTCTCTCTTGCGTATTTTTTTTTTTTTTCACAGCGTTTTTGTTTGTTTGTTTGTTTGTTTTTGTTTTTTTGTTTCTTAATTTCACTGGAATAGATGGAGACTGGAGCAGGAAGGCCAGGTTAGGGCAACCAAATAAGAATGACAGAGATTTATTCTAGAATGGTGGCAATAGAATTGAAAGCAGAAGGCAGAAGACTCAGATACCATGCTATGGTTCCGTGAATCTAGATGCAAGAATAACGGTAATAAACATAGCTAAGACTCAGCAACTGATTGGCTCCACAGTGCTTCTTTGATATTTGGTTCAACTTATTCTAAGTCTTTAAAATTACCCGGCTTAAATTTTCAAATTTGGGCCAGGGACTCACTAGTGGGGCCCAGATTTTCTCCCAAGGGTTGGATACAGAGAGCGCGGAGAAGAGTTTTTGTCTGTGTAATTTCCAGACTGGCAAGCAGATGGCGCTCATCAGTGCACCTTTCCACAGAGGTGTGCAGTTTTGGCTTTCCTGTGTTCCTGTGTTGTATCTCCAGATCAGAGATTCAAAGCGTGCTCTGCTGGCCGAATTTACTGAAGAAAAGCATCCCGACCTCCTGTCCCTTTTCCCTTGAAACAGCTTGACAGGGAGGAAGATATCTGTTCCACTCTCAGTCAGCTGCAGTGAGCCAGGGGCTTTACCCCAGCTTAATATCTTGGGGGTGGGAGAGGGGAGCCCTTCCTGGCCACCACAGGGGCTTGGTAACTTATGTTTGTCATTTTGGCTTCTTCGTCTCTCTGTACCTCACCATCCTGGGAGTTGTGTAGTACTTTCTTGGTCTGCTGACCCCCAAAGCAGGTCCCTTGGATAGCTTTTGGCTCTTTCTCCATTGTTTTCATGAGAACATTCAGTTCTGTTAGTTCATTATCATCTTCCCACAATCCTCTTCCCTATGTTTCTGCATGTTGATAGTTTTTACCCTTTATATTTGAAAGTCAGTTTTACTGGATATAAAACCCTTGCCTCACATCTTCTTTCCATGAGAATCTTAAATATATTACTCTATTTTCTTCAGGCTTCAAGCTTTGATATTGAAATATGGTAATAATCTAATTTTTCCCTTATAATTCGCACTCTTTTTGCCTACATGACTAAAGGGCTTTTTTCTTTTTATTTAAAGTCCAGTAATATTATTGACATATGTCTTGATGTTGGCCATTCTGGGTCAGTATTACCAGGTATGTGATGTATGTTTTCAATATAGTTTCTTTTTTTTTTTAAAGATTTTATTTATTCATTCACACCCCCCCTTGCTGCCTGCGCCCGCCGGGTCAGCCAACCACACCGTGTGGGCGGGCCCGCCCCCACCAGGAGGCCCCGGGAACCGAACCCGGGGCCCCCCACATGGCAAACGGGAGCCCCACCGACTGAGCCACAGCCGCCTCCCTCAATATAGTTTCAAATGTTTTTTAAAAACAGCTATTGTATTGTTTCCTAGGATCATAGTTTTAGTATTTATTCTGCCTTTGTTTGGTTTTCTTCAGGAATTCCTTTTGTCCACATGTGGGATTTTTTTTTGCCTATCTTCAATATTTGACACTTTCTCTTAAATCTGTTTTATCTCTTTCTTCATTTTTGCAAAAAACTGTTTTCTGTTCACCTTCTATTTCACTTAAGGCACTTTATGTTGTTTTTACCCATTCTTGAGTTCCCTCTGGCTAAACCTGTGTTTTTGAAATACATTTTTCTTTTATTCCTAATTCTTCTGATTTTTGTCACCTCACTTCCGTGGTCTTCTAATTCTGATTTTTTCATGTGTTTTACCTTTTTTCCTTAATGTCCTTTAGTGCATTTTGAATTAGAATGTTTTGTCTTGTTCTGCAGGGCATGTCTTTGTGGCATGCTTGCATTTTCTTTAGGTATGTTATTCTAACATACTCTTTTTTCCCTTATAACTCTTTAACTCTTTTTTCCCTTGTAATAACTTTTTAATGGCATTTGGCCTTGACCATTTCCGGTGGCTTATTTTTACTTCTCTGGAACTTTATAGGCAAAGGTGGAGTTTGGGAAAGCTTTCCAGCTTCACAGAGCTCCCTCAGCTCTTGGGTTCCACAAAGTGTTCAAGACTGTGGTAGTCTGCTTTTGGAGATTTCATGTATCTGCTCCTCTACCCTCTTTCATCTAGACCCTCTACTGGATCTCTGTTGTCCTTCTCTCACTCGATGTTGATTCCACTCCTAGCAGTTTCTCTTAATTGTGGGGTCTTGTCCCGGAAAAGAGGCCTGGCCTGTCAATTTTGCCAGTTCAGAGGGCCTTGGCTGTTCCAGCCTCTGTAGTCTTCATTACTGGGAGCCCCTTGTCCTCATTTCCTATTGAGGTGGGCAAAGCCCTGCAGCTTCAGGTGCTGTTCTCAAATCACTCTGCCTTGCTTTCAAGGGAATACCTTGGCTATTTGGGGTTTCTGCTATTCTCTGGTTCTCCAGACTCCCAATGCTTCTTCCTGTTTTCTCCCACACAGATGCTACAACCATGCAGGTCTTGTGAATTATTGGTGATGATCTCCCAGCTGTTGTATTTTGAGGTTCCTGGGGATATCTTATCTCCCAGTCTGTTAGAAAATAGTCTCTGAATTTTTTATTTTGCTCTCTAATTATTCTTTTTTATGTGAAAACTTGAAGAGATTCAGAAATGATGCCCCTGCCACCACTGCCATCTTCCACAGTATTTCTGTTCTTTCAAACATTAATTTTTAAAACTTTCTTTACAAATGTGAAAATGCTTTATATCATTTTTTAAAAATCCTACCTGCAAATATTGTTTTGGTATCAGATAATAAGGCAATTCTACTTTTAGGCCAGTATTTATGCCTAGAGTTGACCATACCAAAGTTGAATTTTCTTCATAGTACTCAATCCACCATATGTGGAAAAGGGCAAAATATAAGAGGGACTTACTTTACATCTTGGTTAGACACAAATTACAGGCCTGCTGGGTCAGTAATTTAATAGTAAGATCCAAGTGATGCCGTCGAGTGGAGTCTTTAGAGGGTAAAGCCAGGTGGACAGGTGGCGGTGATGGTGAGGGAGTTGGAGGGGCATGCTGCTTAAGAGAGTACTCTCTTACTGTGAACGCTTTAATACTATGAGAATTCTCACTGAAATTGATTCTGTCTACAGAATTTGGAAGAAACTTTTCTGAGGCTGTGTATGTGTGTGTGTATTCAACAATTTTTGGGCATTCAGCAGAGTGGTTCTCAGGATGCTAATAGTTGTCTCATAGGCAACATTCTCTCTCAGTAGGGAGAAATATTTGAATTTCAGAAAAGGGCCTCCCCAGACTCCCCTTGGTATGCTATGCAGTTTGTGGCTCTTGTTTTTGCTCCTGGGCCTGTGTGATTACACTAATATATTCATCTCCACTGCTTTTAAATTTTTAAATGGGACATGATTTTATCCATTTATTGAGGAAAACGTGTGGGAAAGTATCAAGTGGTAACTCCTTTCCTTTATATTTATTGTTTATTCTGAAGACTCATTAAAAGGTCCTGAGTTACTTGAAGACTGCCAAATTGCTTAGCAAAATGACAAAATCTCATGCAGAATGAATTCCAAAGCATGAAAATCTGAACATGAAGACTTTTAGTTATTGCCCCTGTATCCATAATTCTCATCAGAAAACAAAACCAAAAACCTCACTGTGATGTTCGGTAAGTCATTTGATGTCTTTGGGCTAGTTCTCCTTTGCCAATAGATATTTTCAAAGTTCCCTCTCTCCTACTTGTAACTCTCAATGATATTCTTAAAAATCTACTGAAAAAGAACAATTGTAATGTTATTACATTCCATATTAAGGCTTTAGACCATATACTGTTTTGAATTATTCAGCAAAAAGCCAAGCTTTGGGGTATAAGTGGAGTTTGGATAGTTGTAGAGAAATACATTCTGGTTTAAAACATTTGAACTACAAGATATAGTCCTACTTGTGTTTTTCTTAGAGGATCCTTTGAAAGCTTGAACCCCCTTTCATCTCCTCAACTCTCTTCATAGTGTGTTCTTTCTTAAACAGACATCTTTAATTTTGACATAGTCAAATTAAAACTTCTGCTTTAGGCTTGGTGCTATTTTAAGTAGCTCTTAAGTAGCTCTTCTCCTCACCTACATCATGAAGATATTCTCTTACATTATCTTCTTTCTAGTTTAAATTTTCACACTTGGATCTTTCATTAAGCTCAAGTTCATACTGTATATGATCCACAGGAGAAAGCCACCATTATATTTCTCTGGATAATGAGCCAATTTTCTTTGAGGCCTTACAAAGAGTAGTCCTCCTTTCCTCCATTAATCTGTGGTGTATTTTCAGATATTAAGGTTTCATGCATTTGTGGGACTCTTCTCAGGGTCTCTATTTGGCTCCAGTGGTCTCTTGTTATTTTTAGGCCATTATCTTACTTTTTATTTTTTATTTTTTGTGGGATTTATAGATAACTTAAATCTTAGCTAGGCTAAGACCTCCCTCTTTGCTCTTCTGTTTCAAAGTGGACAAGATATTTATGTATTTATTCTTCCACATAACTTTCAAAATAACTCTATCAAGTTCCTCAAAAAACCCAGCTGGAATTTTGACAGGAATCACACTGAGTTTATAGATTAATTTCGGAAGAAAAAACTTCTCTACAATATTAAGTTGCAGCCAAGAACACGAAATCTCTCTCTACAAATTCAGATCATTTATGTCATCTAATATTGTTTGATAATTTCTCCACTGAGGTTTTATATATTTACTTTATACATTTTATTGCCATTTTGAATGGCATATTATTTTTATTATATTTCAGGTTGGGTATTGCTGTTATAGGAAAATATTATGAATTTTTCTAAGTTAATCTTGAGTCAGTAACCTTGATGAGAATAAATCTAATGATTTATCATTTGATGCTGTTTTTATCAATATAGTTCATTACACTTTCTGCAAATGACACTGTTTTACTGCTTCCCTTACAATCTATACACTTTTAATTTTTTTTCTTGCCTTAGTGTGTTGACCAGGCTCTCCAGCACTGCATGGAATCATCCTTGTCTGATCAAGATACTGTGCCTAAGTTTCCCCACAAAGTATACTATGTGCTGTGTATTTTTAGCTTATTATCTTTATAAAATTAAGGAAGTTTTATAGTTTTCTAAAGTTTTTAAAATCATAAATAGAAGCTGAAACTTTGTTCAATGTTTTCTGTTTGTTGAGAAAAATCATTTTTCCCTTGAGATTAATGTAGTGAATTTCATTAATAAATTTTTTCCCTGAATCATTTTACATTCCTGTAATCATAGATATGTACTTAATATGATGTATTTTAAATACACTGTTGGATTCTGTTGGCTAATATTTATGATATTGGGTCATGTTGAAATGGGTTTGTATATATTTTTTCTTATATTGCCTTTAGTTTGGGATTCCAGATGACATTAACTTCATAAAACTAGTCATCAGTGTTTATTTTTTCTCTACATTTTTGAATGACTTACAGAAGATAAAGAATTTTTCCTTGAAAGTTTGATAGAACTCACCTGCCAAACCATCTTGACTGGGTCTTTTTCTGGTGTGGAAGGTTTTTCCTTGCAATTTCAATCTATTTAATGCTTACTCATCTATAAATGTTTTACTTTTAAAAAATTTCCCCAGAAATTTATATAGTTTAGGTTTTCAAATTTCTTAACATGTAGCTGTTTATATTTTTATTATTTTTAAAAGACATCATTTTCATTCCATATTTTATTTGCAGATTCTTTTCTTCATCAGTCTTACCAAAAGACTTTCATTAATATTTTCAAATTCTTAGTTTTTGGTTTTCTTCATCTCATTTTATAGTTAATTGAATTCTGCCATTACCTTTATTATTTTTATCCTTCTCATTCATTGGATTTGCTGTGTGGCTCTTTATTCAAGTTCTTGTGTTGAAGCTTTCATTCATTTATTTTCAACTTTTCTGATATTCTGATGATCATATTTAAAGTTATAAACTGCTCTAAATGAGGTTTTAGATATGTGGTACAAACTTTGACAAGTAGGGTTTTCATTATCTTTTGTTTATTTTAAGGTGATTACATTATGGGCATTTATTTATTAAATCTTAGTCTCCTTTGATCTCTGACAAGTTTCTCAGGCTTTCCTTGTTTTTCAAGACTGACAGTTTTGAGGAGTAACTGCTCAGGTATTTAGTAGACTGCCCCTCTATTTGGGCTTCTTTAATGTTTTCTCAGAATTAGAATGGGGTTATGGGTTTCTGAGAATACCAGAGAGGTAAAGTGCCTGCCTCACTGTGTCATATCAAGGATACATGACATCAATATGACTTATCACTGGGGATGTTAACCTTGATCATTTCATTGAGAATGTGTCTGCCAGGTTTCTTTACTGTAGAGTTATTGTTTTTCCTTTTCCATCTACGTGTGTTTTCATTAGCTGCTCACCAAATAAGGACTTCTTTGATGTCTGGATATCACTCTCACAGACCCTAGACAGCCTGGAATCTTCCAGTGATGAGACAAACGATGATAGCCTCAAGGCAATTTGAGGGAAAAAACAATAGGAGAACTTTAAAGCTGTCCTCCAACCTACCTTCCATGGCTACAGCTGCTGCCTTCTATCCAAGGATGCTGCCTTCTCATCTCCCCACTTGCTTATGAAAGCCTTGCCCTCACCTCCTCAGAGCATCTTAAAGTTTTCATAATTGTACTTCTTCATTTCATGTTTCCTCTTTATTTTTATAAAAGGTGGTTTGTCAACTTGACAGAAACCATAAACCACCCTTATGAAATTTCCACAACCCTAAGGGCTTCTGTGGCAGTAATGACCCAATTTTACAGATAAAGAAACTGAGGCTGAGAGAGGCTAAGTAATCTGCCCAATGTCACAGAGATCATTGCAGAATTGGAATTCCCACTTAAAGCCTAGGCTTTTAACCATTGTGCTATACTACCTATCAGACAATAGTTTGAGTAGCACATACAAAAATTGTGCCCTCTCCTTTCATACAGACCCATTCATTACCCTTTGGTGAAACTGGAGGGCCCAACTCAGTTTTGTTTCCTTGGGATGGGTTCTTTTATATGATACCTTGTCCTCTTTGGTGAGATCATCCCTGGTAAGCCAACCAATAGCCTTCCAGACACCTACAGCCTTGTCTAAATATGCTGGGGCTTTCAAATTAGAACCCCTGAGACACTTGTTTAAAGTGATGCTTCATCTATGCTGCTCTGAGTATCTCTCTTGAGCAGTGTGCCAAAGTCCTCTTTAGACAATTAGTTCTCTGGCAGTAGCTCAAGACAATCCAAGATGAAATTGAGCCTGCAAACATTTACTGACTGTCTATTGGTGAGGAACTGTGTTAGGTGCTGGCTGAGGGTAAGGATAACTTGGGGAGAAATAAAGACACCCAACACATGATCCCCAACTTCATAGAGCATAAACAAATTGACATTATAGTGGAAAAAGTATATATGTTTCTATCCATGCACATATGTTGATTTTTTTTTCCATTATATTAGGAGTCAAAGAAATATTTTCTGCCCCTGGATGTAAAAAAAATGAACAGCAAATGCTATTCTATGGCCAAACTGCATACCCTGTCAGCCCCAGACAAGTTTTCAGTGTTAGAAAGCAACCAAGTTGTTGTTTTTCTAAACTTAATTCTTTTCTATACCTGTATACTTGGTAGAAGATTTTGTTTCACTTTCCTTTTCTTTGATTATTACATTTCCCTCTTAGAAACATGTTTAATTCTTCCTGTCTCATATGTCATCCCTGCATAAAATCATCTTGTTGAGTCATTCTGATATTATATGGAAGGGAAAACTGGTGGCTTGATTTTGGTTTCCAGAGCATAATTATTAGAAAATAGCTCTGAACTTCTTCAACAAGAGAACAATTTTATATAATGTAGATATGCTGCACTAAAGTTTGCTTTAAAAAGGGGGGGGGCGGTAAAAGAACATCTCTTTGGAATTGTCTTTACAGTGGATCTACCAGATGCATGCATTTTAATTTGCATTTTTTACCATCTAGTGAAAAATAGCTATTTTCTTCCTTAGCTTGGCAGAACCAATGCTAGGGGCAATTTAAAACGGACTGTGGCTTTTGTAACAGTTACTGGCAATTTTTTTTTTTTTTTTTTTTTTTAATTTTATTTATTTATTCATTTATCCCCCCCCTTGCTGCTTGTGCTCGCTGGGTCAGCCAACCACGCCGTGCGGGAGGGCTTGCCTTCACCAGGAGGCCTCGGGAACCGAACCCGGGCCTCCCATATGGTAAACGGGAGCCCTACTGATTGAGCCACAGCCGCTTCCCGTTACTGGCAATTTTTGACCATGATGATTATTCCACTGTATCAGATTCTAACAGAGAATAAAATGTTGATAGAGAAATGTTTCATCCTCCCTTTAATATTGTAGCCAATTCATTTGACTTCTGCTCCACACATACATTGCTATTTTTAAAAACTGGACTTCATAATATCGTAATTTGGAAAGTCCTTGAATATGGTGAAGTGAACCTCTATTTTAATGGTTTTATATTTTTCATTCCAAGAAACTGGCTGATTTAAAGGTGCGTTATTTGGTGCTTGCTGATTCCCAAAGATAAAGATTTTAAAATATTACTTCTTAGGTTAATTATTTCTCTAGAGCAGGGGGTTCATAACCTTTTGTGTTCCACGGACCCCTTTGCCAATCAGGTGAAAACCACAGACCCCTTACTAAGTCCACACAATACTGTGTATTATTTAATAAATGTATCACACCTGCACCCACATGTCCCCCCAAGAATAATGTATTTTTGAATTTCAATTCAAGCTCACGGACCCCTGGTTAAGAACCCCTGCTCTAGAGTGAGTTACAAAGGTAAGCAGGTGGGGGGGAAGTGGGTGTTGGGCTTTCATAGAATATGGGTTATTGGTGAGGTGCTACAATGTGGACTCTGTGGGTATTTAATTCATGTACATATACATGTATTTTACATATATACATATATATAATTTAGGATAAAAATCAGGAATTTACTTAAAACGTTTACTTTTATGTCAAATGACTTACATAAGCAAAATTTTAATATCAGTTTTTATGGACTAAGTTATGTTCTGAGGCAGAAGAGTATAGTTCAACCCCCAAGACCTACAATATCCACTGTAGTCTGTTAACTAAGGGAAGCTTTAATGTTAGGTTTGCTTTAATGTAACTGGCAACAAATCACTATTTTAAAGCTATGGAATCACTTTAGAATATGTGTATAAACCCAATGGATTGACCATTTTCCCAGATCAATCAAATAATTTGTCAATTAAACGGAACAACCTCACTGGATTTACCTAAATGGATTTACCCCTTGGTGGTATATGTCGCAAAGATGAAAAACAGAGGGAGTGTGGTAATGTGAAAAGCATACCAGATTAAACATCAGGAGACTCCAATCCTAGTCCTGAGTCTGTCACCAACAATAAGAAAAAAAATACGTCTAATTTTTACTGTTATTAAAGCACTTCTACACACACGGTATCACTTGATACCAACACCTAGTTACGCACATGTTCTTATCACTGCTTTCTTTTTAAAACATTTTGGATATACTTATGAGGATACTGATGCTCAAGTGACTGAGGTCCTTGCCCAAAGTAATTTAGTACCTAACAATGTTTGACATTTGAATCCAAACACTTGAGTGTCTAAGTTTTGGAATTATCATTTGCAAAATGAAAACTTTTCCACCCACTCTCTAATGCCCGTGCAATGTTGTTTTTTTTAAAAATGGCTCTACACTTATGTTTTCTAGATGGAAACTATATGTTGAACTAACTGAGCTCGTGGGACATAACCAGAAAGCACATTGATTTTTGTTTCCCACTGTCACTTTACCACTTACTCAGTGGGGAAATGCCATGTCTGATCCTGGATAAAAACCCAGAAGGTCCCATGACTTTTCTAACAGTCCTTTTAACTTGCCATTGCCGTCCTAATTCAGAAGTTAGAATGTCACATCCTTATAATTTTAAACAGTTCTAACCTGATTTAAAGTGAAAACCTCTACTCTCCCAGACCCGAGAGCCTTCGGCAGGAGGGAAGCCAGGGGAAGGAGCCATGATCCTCTATCCTTCCCTGCCCCATGCTTCCCGCCTTCCTACCTCATCTCATTTACCATAGGTCTGACAAGGCCTGGGTCTAAAGAGTGGGCCGGGAGTTGAGAGGTAAGAAAGCAGAAAAGTCCCTACTTCTCTGGCTGTTTTAAGCTGGTTGTGTGATCTCTGGGCCTGGGCCCTTTAGAGGCCCTCACTGAGAATATCTGACTGCACTGCTTGTGAATGTGGAGCAACTATATTTGTCTGCCTGCCTCCTACCCCCTTAGTTGATGGTCTTTCAATTGTTCACTCTTCGGAGACGCTGTTGAGGTCCCATCTCCCCTCCTCATTGACTTCTTTGGTATGATTTAAAGTGGCACCAAATGGCCCATGTCTGGTCCATGGGAAACACTCATCCACTTTCTGTCTTGGTAGATGAGCCCCAACCCAGGCACCCGTCCTTTGCTCCCACCTTCAGAGCCCTTCTCTGCGTTCAGGTTTGTCAGGTGGGAGTCAGAGACCCAGCCAATGTGTCCCTCTGACTCTAGAGAACATATCAAGTGTCTCTCTGTTGACTAGAGATACTGAACAGGGTTCCACACATCTTTTCTCCTTGTGATAATGGGACTCACTATCTAGCTCTGTCCAAAGAATTTCTCCTCACAAATTCTCTCTAAATCTCCTTTATCTCGATGCTTTATATTTTTTTTATAAAGATGGTCCTCTGTTTCTCCAGCATTTATTTTAACATTTCTGCTTTCTTTGGAGTGCAGTATCTGCTATTTTCCTGTCAGAGGGGCTAACAAGGATTTATATCGAAATATGGCTAGTCCACATTGGCTGTACCACCACCAATCTAACTGGTTTGACCACTGCGCAAATGAATAAACCAAATGAATACGTTTCACTTTCTGTTGATTACATTGATTGTGTCACAATTTTGCTAGTGGATAAAAAAACTTTTTTGATCTTCTCTTATCAAAGGAATGGAAGGACAAAAAAGGTGAATAAATGTTTCGTTAAGGTTTTTTTAACAAATCGATTTTATTGATACATATTAATAAACCATAAATCCATCCAAAGTGTACAATCAATGGCATTCGATACAAACACATAGCTGTGCATTCATCACTTCAGTCATTTCTAGAGCATTTTCATTATTCTTGTAATAATAGTAATAAAAAAAAAAACCTCATCACCTCTCAACCTCTCTATGCCTCCCGTGCCGTACATAGCTGCTATTGTTTCCCTCTCTCCAGTTTATTTGTATTTATATCTTGTAAAAACAGTCTTATATATGCATTTTCACCCATATTTGTATTTTACATGAGTTTTCACTATGTTGTAGAGTCCCATGTTACAATTTTTAGCATTCCTTCTAGTAATATATATGTCCATAGACCTTCCCTTTCAACCACTGTCATACCCATGTAATAGCTCTGCTAGTCACAAACACCATGATGTGCTCTCATCATTTCCATTCATTTCCAAAGATTTACAAACAACCTTTTAACCAATTCTGCACAGACTAACCCTCACCTTTCCATTCTCTACTCTCATTCTATTTTCTGGTGACCTATATTCTAATTATTAATTCTATAACTTTACATAATATATTTAGTTCATAATAGCACAATCATATAGTATTTGTCCTTTTATGTCTGCCTTGCTTCACTCAACAAAATGTCCTCCAGGTTCATCCATGTTGTCATATGCTTTTACAACTTCATTTCTTCTTACAGCTGCATAATATTCCATCATGTGTATACACCACAATTTATTTATCCACTCATCACTATTCATCAGTTGATGGAAACCTGGGTTGTTTAAAACTTTTGGCAACCATGAATAGTGCCACTAGGAACATCAGTGTGCAGGTGTCTATTCGTGTGACAGGTCTAAGTTCTTCTGGGTATATGCCTAGTGATGGTATTGCCGGGCCACATGGCAAGTCTATATTCAGCTTCCTTAAGAAAAGCCAAAGCTGTACCATTCGACACTCCCACCAACAGTGACTAAGCGTTCCTATCTCTCCACATCCTCTCCAACATTTAGTTTTCTGACTTTTTAATAGTGGCCAGTCTAATTGGTGTGAAATGCTATCTCATTGTAGTTTTGATTTGCATTTCCCTAATCACTAGTGATGTTGAACATTTTTTCACGTTTTTCATCATTTGTATTTCTTTGGACAATTGTCTTTTCAAGTCTTTTGCTTGTTTTCTAATCAGGTAGTTTGTCTTTTTATTATTGAATTCTAGGATCTCTTTATATATCATGGATATTAAACTCCTATCAGATATGTGATTGCCAAATATTTTCTCCCATTGAGTTGACTGCCTTTTTATCCTTTTGTCAAAGTCCTTTGAGGTGCAAAAGTGTTAAATTTTGAGGAGGTCCCATTTATCTATTTTTTCTTGTGTTGTTCATGCTTTGTTTGTGTGTAAGGTTTAAGAAACTACTGCCTACCACAACTTCTTGAAGATGTTTTCCTACATTTTCTTCTAGGAGTTTTATGGTTGTCACTTTTATATTTAGATTCTTGATCCATTTTGAGTTAGTTTTTGTATAAGGTGTGAGATAAGGGTCCTCTTTCTTTTGGCTATGGATATCCAGTTCTCCCAGTACCATTTGTTGAATGGACTGTTCTGGCCCAGGTGGGAGGGCTTGACTGCCTTGTCAAAAACCACTTGACTGAGGATGAGAGGGTCTATTTCTGAGTTGTCAATTTGGTTCCATTGGTCATTGTGTCTTAAGGCCAGTACCATGCTATTTTTACCACTATAACTAAGTAATATGCTTTAAAGTCAGGAAGTGAGAGTACTACAACTTCATTCTTCTTTGTAAAGACATTTTTGGCTATTTGGGGCCCTTCCCCTTCCAAATATGTTTGATTATCCCCATTGGGATTTTTATTGGGATTGCGTTGAATCTGTAGTCAGTTTGGGTAGAATTGATATCTTAATGATAGTCTTCCAATCCATGAAAACGGAATGTCCTTCCATTTGTTTAAGTCTTCTTCAGTTTTTTTTAGCAATGTTTTGTAATTTTCTGAATACAGGTCCTTTATGTCCTTGGTTGAGTTTATTCCTAAATATTTGTTTTACTTGCTATTACAAATGGAATTATTTTTCAGATTTCCTCCTCAGATTGCACATCAGTAGTATACAGAAACACTACTGATTTTTGTGGAATCTTGTATCCCGCCACTTTGCTGAACTAGTCTAGTAATTCCAGTAGCTTTGTTGTGGATTATTCAGGATTTTCTAGATATAGGATCATATCACCAGTGAATAGTGAGAGTTTTACTTCTTCCTTTCTTATGTGGATGCCTTTTATTTCTTTATATAGCCTAACAGCTCTAGCTAGAACTTCTAGCAAAATACTGAATAACAATGATGACAATGGGCATCCTTGTCTTGTTCCTGATCTCAGCAAGAAAGCTTTCAATCTTTCATGGTTGAGTACTGTAGGTTTTTCACATATGCACTTTACCATAATGAGAAAGCTTTCTTCTATTCCTATCTTTTGGAAGGTTTTTATTAAGAAAGTGTGCTGTATTTTATCAAAATCCTTTTCTGCATCAATCGAGAGGATCATATGGCTTTTCTTTTCTTTCTTTCTTTCTTTATTTATTTATTCATTTATCCCCCCCTTGCTGCTTGTGCTCGCTGGGTCAGCTAACCACGCCATGCGGGCGAGCTTGCCTTCACCAGGAGGCCCCGGGAACCGAACCCGGGGCCTCCCATATGGTAAACGGGAGCCCTACTGATTGAGCCACAGCCGCTTCCCTATCATATGGCTTTTCTTCTTCGATTTATTAACATGGTTTATTACACTAATTGATTTTCTTGTGTAGAACCACCCTTACATACCTGGGATAAAACCCACTTGATCGTGGTGTATAATTCTTTTAATGTGCTTTTGGATTTGGTTGCAAATATTTTGTTCAGGATTTTTCTATCTATATTCAGGGATATTGGTCTATAATTTTCATTTTTCATAGTATCTTTATCTGGGCTTGTTATTAGGGCGATGTTGGCTTCATAGAATTTTTGGTAGCGTTCTTTCCAGTTCAATTTTTTGGAAGAGCTTGAGCAAGATTGGTATTAGTCTTTGAATGACTGGTAGACTTTACCTGTGAAGCCATCTGGTCCTGGAGGTTTTTGATGACTGTTTCAGTCTCTTCACTTGTGATTATTTGTTGAGGTCTTCTATTTCTTCTAGGGTTAGTGTAGTTGGTTCATGTGTTTCTAGGAATTTGTCCATCTCCTCTACATTGTCTAGTTTTGTGGCATACAGTTGTTTATAGCATCCTTTTATAATCTCTCGTATCTGCGGAGTCAGTGGTAATGACCCCCCTCTCATTTCTGATTTTATTTATTTGCATCTTCTGTTTCTTTCTCAGTCTAGCTAAGGGTTTGTTGCTTTTGTTGACCTTCTCAAAGAACCAACTCTTGGTTTTGTTGATTTTATTGATCTTTTTCTCCTCACTTTCATTTATTTCTGCTCTGATCTTTACTATTTTTTTTCCTTCGGCTTCATTTGGGATTAGTTTGCCATTCTTTTTTTTTAAAGATTTTTATTTATTTATTCATTTATCCCCCCCTTGCTGCTTGTGCTCGCTGGGTCAGCTAACCACGCCCTGCGGGCGGGCTTGCCTTCACCAGGAGGCCCCGGGAACCGAACCCGGGGCCTCCCATATGGTAAACGGGAGCCCTACTGATTGAGCCACAGCCGCTTCCCTAGTTTGCCATTCTTTTCCTAGTTCCTCCAGGTGCAGTTAGATCTTCAATTTTAGCTCTTTTTTCTTTTTTAACATAAGTGTTGAGGGTTCTAAATTTCCCTCTCAGCACTGCCTTTGCAGTATCCCATAGTTTTTTGCTTTGTTTTGTTTTGTTTTTTTACCGAGAGGTACCAGGGCTCGAACCCAGGTCCCTCCATATGGGAGACAGATGCCCAACCATTAGAGCCAATCCGTACCCCCCATAGGTTTTGATATGTTGTGTTCTCATTTTCATTTGTCTCAAAATATTTGCTGAATTCTCTTGCAATTTCGTCTGACCCACTGATTGCTCAATGTGTAGTTTAATCTACATATATTTATGAATTTTCCCTTTTCTGTCCTTTATTGATTTTCAGCTTCTTTCTGTTATGATCAGAGAAAGTGTTTTGTATAATTTCAATTTTTTTAAATTTATTGAGACTTGTCTTGTGACCCAACATATGGTCTATCTTGGAGAAGGATCCATGAGCACTTGAAAAGAAAATATATCCTGTTGTTTTGGAGTGCAGTGCTCTATAGATGTCTGTTAGGTCTAGTTCATTTATCAGGGGGGCGGATGTGGCTCAAATGGTTGGGCGTCTGTCTGCCATATGGAGGGACCTGGGTTCGATCCCCGGGACCTCCCGGTAAAAAAAAAAAAAAAAAAATACATATATATATATAAAAAAACAATTAACCCATTAGTTCATTTATCACATTGTTCAAGCTGTTTCTTTATTTACCCTCCGTCCAGATTTTCTATCCAACACTGAGAGGGGTGTGTATTGAAATCTTCAACTATTATTGTAGACACGTCTATTTCTCCCTTTAGCTTTCCCCAGTGTTTGCCTCATATATCTTGGGGCACTCAGGCTAGGTGCATAAATATTTAGTATAGTTATCTCCTCTTAGTGAATCGCCCCTTTTATTAATACATAATGACCTTCTTCATCCCTTATAACAGTTTTGCATTTAAAATCTATTTTGTCCGATATGAGTATCACTATTCCAGCTTTTTTGGTTACTATTTGCATGGAATATCTTTCCTTTCACTTTTAATCTGGTTGTGTCCTTACATCTGAGGTGAGTCTCTTGTAGACAACATACAGATGGCTCATATTTCTTATCCATTCTGTAAGTCTATGTCTTTTGATTGGGGAGTTTAAGCCCAATGTTATACATTCAATGCTATTACTGTAAAGGCATTACTTACATTATCCATTTTGTCCTTTGGCTTTCTGTTGTCATATCATACTATTGTATTTTTACCCTTTAATTTACCCTTCCTAATAATCTTCATTTCTAAACTCTTCTCCAAGTTTCTCACCCTTATTTTTTCCTTTCAGGCTGCGGCACTCCTTTCAGTATCTCTTGTAAATCTGGGCTTTTGGTAACATATTTTACCAGTTTTTGTTTGTCTGTGAAGACTCCGAACTCACCCTCATTTTTGAAGGACAGTTTTGCCAGATACAGAATTCTTGGCTGGCAGTTTTTCTCTTTCAGTACCTTAAATACATCATACCATTTTCTTCTTGCCTCTATGGATTCTGATGAGAGTTTGGTACTTAATCTAATAGATGTTCCCTTGTATGTGATAAGTTTACTTTTCTCTTGCTGCTTTCAGAATCCTCTCTTTATCACTGATATTTGTCATTCTGAATAGATGTCTTGGGGTAGGTCTATTCGGATTTATTCTGTTTGGGGTATGCTGTCCTTCTTGGATATTGGTATTTATGTCTTTCATAAGGGTTGGGAAGTTTTCGGTCATTATTTCCTCAAATATTCTGCCCCTTTTCCATTCTCTTCTCCTGTGACACCGATAACACTTTTGTGTGTTTCGCGTTTTCATTCAATTCCCTCAGACCCTGTTCCATTTTTTTCCCATTCTCTTCTCCTTCTGTTTTCCTGTCTTTTCCAGTTCAGATGTTCTGTCTTAAAAATCATTATTTCTGTCTTCAAGCAATTCAAATCCGCTCTTAGAGGCCTCTAATGTATTTCCTCCACCTTGATACGGCTCCCTTGTCAGTTTGCTTGTTTTTTGCTCATTGTTTGCTCATTGTCTGTTTTGTTTTGTTTTGTTTTTCTTTAGGAGGCACTGGGAACTGAACCTAGGACCTCCCATGTTGGGTGCTCAACTGCTTTAGCCACGTTCGCTTCCCGCTTTATTTTTTTTGCTCATCGTCTCTTTGCTTGTTTTTTTTTTTTTCCTCATTGTGTGCTCATTGCTTGTGTATAGGAAGCACCAGGAACTGAACCCAGGACCTCCCACGGGGGAGGCGGGTAATCTACTGCTTGAGCCACATCCACTCCCCCTCATCCATCATGGCTTTCATTCCCATAAGGTCTGTTACTCTTTTTTGCTGGCTTTCAAATTGTTCTTTATGCTCACCCAGTGTCTTCTTAATATCCTTTATCTCTTTAGTCATATTTTCTTTCAATTCTTTGAACTGATTTAGGAGAGTTGTGTGATTATCATTGTAATTGTCTTAAATCCTGAATCTGTTCAGGATATTTGGTTTGTTTCTTTGGCTGGTCTATATCTTCTTGTTTCCTAGTATGGCTTGTAATTTTTTGCTGATATCTAGGCATCTGAATACGTTGGTGAATTTACTCTGATGCCCAATTTCTCTCTTTTGCCTCTTGATTTTTTTTTTTCCCCACAGCTCTTTTTTTGATATTTGGTTCAACTTATTCTAATTCTTTAAAATTGCCTAGCTTAAGTTATCAAAATCAGGCCAGGGACTCACTAATGGGGCCAGATTTTCTCCCTGGAGTTAGCGTACAGAGAGAACCAAAAGCAGTTTCTGTCCATGCAATTTCCAGACTGGCCAGTAGATGGCGCTGGTTGATGCACTTTCCTTGGAAGTGTTTTGATCTCCACTTTCCTATGTTTTGGTCTGGCCAGAGCCAAGATTCAAAGCAGGGTCTGCTGGCTGAATTCACTGAATAAAAATCCCCCGACTACCACTCCCTTTTCCCTTTCAACAGCTGAGAGGAAGAAGATGTCTCTTCCCCTCTAAGCTACAGTGAGTCAGGAGTTTCACCCCAGCCTACTATCTTGGAGGGGAAGGGAGCCCTTCCCTGCCACCGCAGGGGTTTGGTAACTCACGTTTGTTTTTTCAGGTTCTTCATCTCTTTGACCCTCACCCTCCTGGGAGTTATGTAGCACTGGCCTGGTCTGCTGGCCCCCAAAGCAGGTCCCTTGGACAGCTTTTGGTTCTTTCTGTTGTTTTTGCCAGAGAGTTGAGCCCTGCCTGCCTACTCCGACACCATCTTCCTGCAATTCCTCCTTCATTAAGTTCTAATGTTATCGTTGATGACCAAAAAATATGGAGCCCCTTCTAATGTCTATTCAACAAATAATTATTGAGTGCCTTTTTGCACAAGGGGTTAGGCAGTTTATTAAAAAATGCAAAATTCCCTGCCCTCTTGGAGTTTTTGTTTTATTAAGTTGCTTTATGGCTTACCAAGGGTACCATTATGTCAACAAACATGAAATGAAGTGTTTCAAGGAAACTATCCACATAGGATGTAAAAATGATAATCATTAGATAATTTTGGAGGTTTGGGCTATTAACTAGCAACTCAGATTGTCCAAGGAATTTTCAATTTTTCTAGAGCAAAATGGGAATCATATCTAATAGGCTAGATTGTGGGATGGAACACATGGCTGTTTTTAGAGTTCATTATTTAACTTTCTCTTCTTGACAAGAATTTATGCTTTCCTATTCCTTTTTATACACTTATTTTGGAGGGGCTATATAAAACGAAAACTACTAAATCAAGTATAACCAAGCATTATCATTGTAGATATGACTGAAATCTAGAATAAACCATCTCTTTCAGGAATACTTATTACAACTCAAACAAGGCTGGCTGACGAAACCCTGAATAGGGAAAACTCCTGGGACAGAAGGATATACTGCATGAGTATTTTGCCATATTTAATATAACAGCAAATTTGGGGCTGTTGTGAATTTGAGACTTTGGTTTCCTGGTTGGTAAAATAATTTAAAGTACAAGAGACACTTGGTGTTCATGAAGGATGTGTCCAAAGACCCTCTGGCTTCCCAAGTGTGTGAGTACCTCTTTAGCATGGCATTTGTGTGTGTATGGCTATTTTGTGCAAGGCTCTGTGACAGACATGATGTGAGGGTATCAGGATGAGAAAGAAAATTTCTCTGTCCTCATGAACAGAGAGCCTAGTAGATGAGGGCTTGCAACTATATCACATTAAAAAGAAGTGTCAATATATGAAGGGTCCAATTTAATATTCACTGGTTTAATATTCATTTTAACCACAATACATATATATTCTTTTGTCTTTTCATTATTTTTCTTTTTGTTTTGAGGTATAACTTACATACAGTAGAGTGCACAAATATTAAGTGTAAGCTGAATGAATTTTTACATAAACAGACAATCACGAACCCATCTCTCAGATTAAGATATAGAATATTTCCAGTACCCAAGAAGGTTCCATCATTCCCCTTTCCAGTCAATACCACTCCCTCCCTGGTGAGGTAACCATTATTCTAACTTCTATTACCATAGAACAAACTTCTGCTACCTACCATGACATAAAGGAATAATAATGAGCAGTCATATATATAAATGTATGATTCCATTTATATTAAATTCTAGAACAAAAAAAAAAACTAATCTGTGTCGTATTCTATGCTATGGCTGGATATTTGATACTTCCCATTTTGGGCTATTTGAATACCACCACCATGAATATATTTGAACTTACCTTTTGGTAGATACAGCACTCATTTGTTATGTTTATATGTAGGTGTGGAATTGGTAGGTCATAGGCATGGGTATATGCACAGTAGATGCTGCCAATTTTCCAAAGAGGTTGAACTAATTTTCCTTTCTGCCAGCCATATAGGAGACTTCCAGTTGCTCTTCATCCTCTCCAATCCTTGGTAATGTCAGTCCCAGTCCTATTTATTTTAGACATTCTAGTGGGGTAAGGTGGCATCTCTTTGAGGCTTTATTTTGCATTTCCCTGATGGCTAGTGATGGTGAGCATCTTTTCATACAGTTATTGGTCATTTGGATATCTGTTTTAATCAAGTGCCTCTTCAAATCTTTTTTTCTCCATGAAAAATAGGTCTGTCTGTCTTATTGATTTATAGTATTTTAAAAATATATTATGGGCCCACATCCTTTCTCAAATGTATGTATTGTGAATATCTTCTCCAAGTCTGTGGCTTCCCTTTTCACTCTTTTTTTTTTTTTTTTTTTGATGAACAAAAATTCTTAACTTTCACAAAGTCTAATTTGTCAATCTTTTCATTATAGTTAATGCTTTTCACGTTCTGCTTAAGAATTCTTTGTCTACACTATGGTTATGAAGATATTCTGCTGTATTTTTTTTCAGATTTGTTTGCTGATTTATTTTTCACATTTAAGTACTTCATCTGTTTCAAATTAATTTTTGTGTGTGGTCTGAGGTTAGGTATAATCTCTTTTTACCTTTAGCACATTTCCTACTTTCACTTGTTTTGCGATTTTCTTCTAATTCAACACGAGAAAACTTTAGCATCAACCATATTCTTAAGACAGGGCCATATCAACGCCAAGAAACAGACTCATCTACACCTCCATTTGAGTCATTTCAGCAGCCCAATCCAGACACATGTTCATTTTTTAAACTTCTTAAAAAAAATCATTTTATTGTAGTATATATAAGACATCTGCCATTTTAACCACTTATATGTGTACAATTCAGTAAGATCAACTACATGCACAATATTGTGCCACCATCCATTACCAAAACTTTTTCATCACCCCAAACATAAACTCAGCATTCATTAAGCAATAACTTCCTAATAGGCCCGTCCCACAGACCCTGGTAACTTGTAATATACTTTACGTCTTTATGAATTTGCTAATTCTAGATATTTTATATAAGTAAAATCATATAATATTTGTCCTTTTGTGTCTGGCTTATTTCACTCAAGATGACATCTCTGAGATTCATCCATGTTGTAGCATGTATCAGAATTTGATTCCTTTTTAGAACTGAATCATATTCTCCTGTACAGGTATTCCACATTGTGTTTATGCATTCACTCATCTCTTAATAGACAGTTGGTTTGCTTTCACCTATGTGCTACTGCAAACAGTGCTGCTATGAACACTGGTGTACAAACAGGCATTTTTTTTTTTTTTTTTTTTTTTTGAGGTACCTGTGGCTGAGGATTGAACCCTGGACCTCATATGTGGGAAGCCAGTGCTCAACCACTGAGCCACACTGGCTACCCTGAGTTGTTTTTTCTGTTTGTTTCGTTTGTTGTTTGTTTGTTTTAGGAGGCATCAGGAACCAAGCTTGGACCTCCCATGTGAGAAGCAAGTGCTCAACTGCTTGAGCCACATCTGCTCCCCAATTCATTTTTTTAATGTTTTGTTATTAGAGAAGTTGAAGGTTTATAGAAAAATCACTCAGAAAATACAAAGTTCCCATGTAGCCCCTTTCTATTAACACCTTGCATTAGTGTGGTACATTGGTTACAATCGATGAAGGAATATTATTGTAATTGTACTGTTAACTATAGTCCATGGTTTACATTAGGGCTCACTGTTTTGTGTTGCACAGTCCTAGGGATTTTGTTTTATTTTTTTTTCAGTTTTTTTTCCAGTAATATATATACAACCTAAAATTTACCCCTTTAACTAAATTCAATATATAATACAGTGCTGTTAATTATGTTCACAATGTTGTGCTACCATAACAACTATTACCAAAAAATAGAAACTATAAAATTTAGGCATTAACTCCCCCATTCCCTACCCCCACCCCAGGCCCTGGTAACCTGTATTCTAGTTTCTGACTCTATGAATTGGCTTATTTTAATTATTTCATATCAATAAGTTCAAACAATATTTGTCTTTCTGTGTCTGTCTTGTTTCATTCGACATGTCTTCAAGGTTCATCTATATTATTGCATATATCAGAACTTCATTCCTTTTTACTGGTGAATAATATTCCATTCTATGGAATAATATTCCATTCTACGGATATCCTATCTTTTGTTACCCATGTTAATGGACACTTGGCTTGCTTCCATCTTTTGGCAATTGTGAATAATGGCATTATGAACATCGGTGTGCAAATATCTGTTCGAGTCCCTGCTTTCAATTCTATTGGGTATGTACCCTAGAATTGGGATTTCTGGGTCGTATTGTAATTCTATACTTAACTTTCTGAGGAACCACCAAACTGCCTCTCACAGTGGCTGTACCATTTTATATTCTTACCAGCAATGAATAAGTATTCCTATTTCTCTACATCCTCTCCAACACTTGTAATTTTTTGGTGTTTTGAATAGTAGCCATTCTAGTGGGTGTGAGATGGATATCTCATTGTGGTTTTGATTTGCATTTCCGTGATGTCTAATGATGTTGAGCATCTTTTCATGTGTTTTTTTTTGTTGTTGTTGTTGTTTTGCCATTTGTGTATCTTCTTTGGTGAAATGCCTATTCAAGTCTTTTGCCTATTTTTAATTGAGTTGTCTTTTTGTTGTTCAGTTGTAGGATTTCTTCATATATTCTGGATATTAAACCCTAATCAGATATGTGGTTTCCAAATATTTTCTCCCATCCTGTAAGTTGTCTTTTTACTTACATGATAAAGTCCTTTGAGGCACAAAAGTTTTTAATTTGATGAGGTCCCATTTCTCTATTTTGTCTTTTGTTTCTCATGCTTTGGGTATAAGGTCTAAGAAACTATTGCTTAACACAAGGTCCCGAAGATATGTCCGTATGTTTTCATCTAGGAGTTTGAAAATTCTGGCTCTTATAGTTAGGTCTTTTATCAATTTTGAGTTGATTTTTGTATATGGTATAAGGTAGGGGCCAATCATCATTCTTTTGCAAATGGACATCCAGTTTTCCTGGCACCATTTGTTTAAGATACTATTCTTTCCCAATTGAGTGGACTTGGCACCCTTGTCAATAATCAGTTGGCTGCAAATGTGAGGGTTTTATTTTCGAACTCTTGATTCAATTCCATTGGTCTATATGTCTGCCCTTGTACCAGTGCCATGATGTTTTTGTTTTTGTTTTTTTTTCAAGGAGGTACTAGGGATTGAAACTAGGACCTCATACATGGAAGCAGGTGTTCAACCACTAAGCTACATCTGCTCCCCAATGAAAACTGGTTATATCGCTTGTTTGTTTTTAGGAGGTACTGAAGATTGAACATGGGACCTCATACAAGGGAAGGAGGCTCTCGACCACTTGAGCTACATTCACTCCCACCCCCCACCTCCTGTTTTGATTACTGTGGCTTTGCAATAAGTTTAAAGATTGAGAAGGGTGATTCTTCCAACTTTGTTGTTCTTTTACAAGATGGCTTTGGCTATTTGGGGCCTCTTATCCTTCCAAATAAATGTCATGATTGGCTTCTCCATTTGAACAAAGAAGGCTGTTGGAATTTTGATTGAGATTGCATTGAATCTGTAAATTGCTTTGGGTAAAACTGACATCTAAACAATATTTAGTCTTCCATTCCATGAACATGGAATGTCCTCCCATTTCTTAAAGTCTTCTTTGATTTCTTTTAGCAAGGTTTTGTACTTTTCTGTGTACAAGTCCTTTATATCCTTGGTTAGACTTATTTCTACACATCTGATTCTTTTAGTTCCTATTGTAAATGAAATTTTTTTCTTTGTTTCTTCTTTGGATTGTTCATTACTAGCATATAAAAACACCTCTGATTTTTCTGTGTTGAGGTCTAATGGTGATGAACTTCCCCAGCTTTTGTTTATCTGGTGTTTTAGTTTCTGGACTGTTCAAGCAAATACCATGAAATGGGTTGGGTTAAACAGTGGGAATTTATTAGCTTACATTTTTGAGACTAAGAGAAAGTCCAAATCAAGGTGTCATCAAGTGATGCTTTTCTCCTGAAGACTGGCAATCTGAGGCTGACTTCCAGCATTTCTTGGCTCCTCTGTCACATGGCAAGGCACATGGTGGCATCTCCTGGTCTTTCCCTTCCCTTCCAGATTCCACTGATGTCCAGCCTCTTGCTTCCTGTGGCTTATTTCTCTCTCTGAATCTCACTCTGCTTCTAAAGGGCTCCAGTAATAGGATTAAGACCGATCCTGATTGAGGTGGGCCACACCATCTTAACTGAAATAACCTCATCAAAAGGTCCCATTTACAAAGGGTTTATACCCATAGGAACGAATTAAACACAAGAACATGTTTTTCTGGGGTGCATACAGCTTCAAACTATCACATCTGAGAATGTCTTAATCTCTCCCTCATTTTGAAAAGTCTTGCCAGTTACAAAATTCTTGGTTGGCAAATATTTTCATTCAACACTTTAAATATTTCATCCTACTTCCTTAGCCAAAGTAATCTTTAAAAATATAAAAAATTTGGAGGACTCCCACTCCATTATTTTAAGAATTACAATAAAGGTACAGTATTCAAGATAGTGTGGTACTGATATAAAAACAGACAAATCAAAGGATTAAAATAGAGTACACAAACAGATCCATACATTATGATCAACTGATTATTGACAAAGGTGCTAGGTATATCAAAGGGAAAAGGATAGTCTTTTCAACAAATGGTGCTGGAACAACTGGTTATCCATATAGAAAGAAATGAAATTCAACTACTACATCATATCATGCAGAAAAATTAATTCAAGATAGATCTTAGACCCAAACATATAAGTTAAAGCTGTAGAGCTTCTTGAATGTGCATATTCATGTGTTTCACTAAATTTGGGGATTTTTCTGCCATCATTTCTTTGAATAGTCTTTCTGCCCTTTTCTTCTTCTTCTGGAACTCCCATAATTCATATATTGTTACACTCCATGGTGTCCCACAGGTCTCTTAGGCTTTGTTTGCACTTTTTAAAAATACTTTTTTCTTTCTGCTCATCAGCCTGAATCATTTCAATTGTCTTATCTTCAAGATCACTGATTTGTTCTTCTGCCAGCTTCAACCTGCTGTTGAAACCTCTAGGGAATATTTCATTTCAGTTATTGTGGTCTTCAACTTTAGTATTTCTGTTCGGTTCCTACTGAGAATTTCAAGAAATTCTCATATTGTTCATTGTTTTCATCATATTCTTTAGTTCTTTCTCCCTGTTTTCCTTTATCTCCTTGAGCATACTTTTTTTTTTTTAGTCTTTGCCCAGTCTGTCCAAAGTCTGGTCCTCTTTGTGGATGGTTTCTGGATTTTTGCCTTGTTCCTCTGGATAGGCCATCATTTCCTGTTTCTTTGTCTTGTCATCTTTTGTTGTAATATTTTAAATAAATAAATTTAAATAAATGTGAGCTGTCTCTTAGATTTGTATTCAACTACTGATAGGATGATAGGATAGAGATTTTCTTAAATGCTAGGAGCTAACTAGAACAAATAAACCAAAGCAAAAAGCACCCTTCACAGTCTTTCCAAATTGGCTCTGCTTTTGCTGGTGGTCTCCGTCAGAGCTTAGCCTTCCTATCAGGAAGCTCAGCCCCAGGAGAAGGTGAAATGCAGTATCCTCTCTGTCTTATCTGAGCCTGCCTGGAGCCTGCTTATTTACCTGGGCCTGTACTTGCTCCTGGCTTTAGGTATTCACATTTACAGGCGTTCAAATGCCCCCTCTACTCCCTTTGTAATAGACCCTCCCTCCTGGGTACTTTATTGTGTGATTTAGTGTAGGTAGATCTTTGACTCAAGCTACCTCAACTTAACTGTTTCTTACAGTGCTTTAGCTGCCCATAAGCTGCCTCTCTGCTCTCAAGACAAATTTTGGGAGGACAAGCCCAAGATAAGTCTCCTCGTTCAGTGCCCCAGATTTCCACCGGATATATTTTCACTGACATACAGGCACCCTAATATGTGCATAGGGGCCACTCTGTTCCCTCTGGAACAGGACCAGGGATGCACAATGAGAGCATAGGCTGGAGAGGGGATATGGGAGGAAGCATCAAGGGCACCAGGAACCTCTGCTATGGATTTTGAAGCTGTGTTCTCTTGATTCAGCACTGGCCCAGTTACTGCAGCCCTTTAACTGATTCTTTTTTTTTTTTTTTTGTAGTTTTTGAGGAAGTGTATTATCTTTAATAGTATTTTGCTGCTTTTGTGGTTGGGACAATGGCTGTATGATCTGAAGTAGCTGATCAGAAGCAGTGATAAGTGATCAGACTATACATCTCCCCAGAGTTTGGAGGACTAGGTCTTTATATCCATTCCTGGCACCAGCAAGCTGTACCAGGAGTCTCCACTGCTGCCTATTACAAGGCTGAGGGATGGAGGATGGTAGCTGTTGCAGGGAGGGTTAAATTCACTGGTATTTACCATAATTTACCAGTCTCTTCCTCCAGCTCTTCCTTGGATGCTGCACAGTATTCCAGTAGACTCTGGAGTTTCAAAATAGTTGATTTAGACAGTTTCTGCCAGTTCAGTAGTTGTTTTGGTGGAGGGACTGATTCCTGGAGCTTCTTACTTCACCATCATCCCACAATCCTCTGGCAATTCATTTTTAAAAGGACATCTTGCTTTACCACCCTGCTTACCCAGTCCTAACCCATTTGGCACTCAGAGCAGCAGGCATTAGGCAATCTAAGACGACAAAGATGGATATGTCTGCTAGAGGAGCTTGTGAATAGTTCTGAGCTTGTGAATAGTTTCTGCTGTGTAGGGCTTTTTAGTATCCCATGTGGTATGTAAGGGGCTATATAAATGCAAATTTAATTTCATTTAGAAAGGAAATGAACCACAGTAAATGGACATGCATACAACTCTGGAATTAAAAAGAGGGTGGATTCCTTCTGTCAGCAGGTCCAAAACAATACTCCAAATCTAAATGTATCTTTTTAAAAGACTTAGCAGTTTAAAAGGAACATGAGAAGTTGGACTGGAACAAAAACAGGGTGAATTCTCTGTTCCACTTCATTGCTTTATCGTTCAGCAGCTGTAAGGCAAAACTCACCATGGTAGTTCTCTCTAGTGATTCCCGCATTCTGCACTGCCACTGGAATGAAATCTTATTTTTAACCTAATTCTAATAATTAATTTTAATAACGAAAGACAAATTGTTGTGCCACTGTTGGACAGAGCTTCTATTGCTCAGCAGACAGGGAACAACTTAGGAGCTATGTTTCTTGGCTAGAAAAAAGAGAGATCAGGCAAACTGTGTGCTTGTGGTGGAAAAGGACACATGCATAAAATGTTATATCTTCTTCTCTATGGACAAAATTCTTCACTGACGTGGCAGAAAAATCTTGGTGCTGTATCAAAAATACCAGAAAGTTGGCTTTGTTTAAGAAATATATCTCAGTTTCTTAAACCCTGGAGTACACAAAAGAAATACAGGCATACCTCATTTTATTGCGCTTTGCTTTATTGTGCTTCACAGATACTGCATTTTTTTTTTTCAAACTGAAGGTTTGTGGCAACCCTGCATTGAACAAGTCTACTGGAAACATTTTTCCAAAAGCATTTGCTCACTTCATGTGTCTATCTCAGATTTTAGTAATTCTCATATATTTCAAACTTTTAAGTTATTATTTTAGCTGTTATGGTGATCTGTGATCTTTGATGTTACTATTGTAATTGTTTTGGGGTGCCACAAACTGCAACCATTTAAAAGACAGTGAACTTAACCAATAAATGTCGCTATCTGTTCTGACTATTCCACCAACCAGACATTCCCTGTCTCTCTCTCCCTCTCCTCGGGTCTCCCTATTCCCTGAGACACAATATTGAAATTATGCCAATTAATATTCCTACAATGGCTTCTATGTGTTCAAGTGTCTACATAACATAAAAGTACAAGGTGAAGCAGCAAGTGCTGATGTCTTGAGAAGATGCAGCAAGTTATCCAGAAGATCTAAGATAATTGATGAAGGTGGCTACACTAACCAACAGACTTCCAATATAGACAAAACAGCCTTCTTTTGGAAGAAGATGCCATCTAGGATTTTCATAGCTAGAAATGAGAAGTCAATGCCTGACTTCAAAGCTTTAAAGGACAGGCTGACTCTCTTGTTAGGAGCTAGTACAGCTGGTGACTTTAAGTTGAAGCCAATGCTCATTTACTCTTCTGAAACTCCTAGGGCCCTTAATAATTATGCTAAATCTACTCTGCCTGCGTTCTATAAATGGAACAGCAAAGCCTGGATAACAGCACATCTGTTTACAACATGAACATGAATAACAGATAACTAAAACATGGCCTGAGATTTTAATACCCACATAATAACAGAATATATGGCCTTAGGCCCACATAGTAGGGAAAGGGGATGTTAGAATGAAGACCTCTGAGTAAACCCAGGACCATGGAATTGCTGCCATCCTGGTAAAAGAGTAACTAGATAAATTCTGCCCGGTATGTCACGTATGTACAAGGAAGTCTGCCTTTCTTGTTTTTACTAGGGGGCTGGATAAAAAATAAATTCTTGCATGAAAAGCTGAAGCCCAAGGCCAACATCATACATGGTGTGGAGTCTGAATTCACACTGCCCACTCTGTGCAGGATTTCTCACAGCTGCAAAAGTAACATAAAAACTGACCTAAGATGGATGAACTCACTGAGTACTTTATATAAACAATTAAAACTGTTCTGTAGCAACACTTCCACAATTTAAGGGGGCTGAGATGCTTACCAAAGTGGGGGAATCCCTGCAGAAGATGAGCTCACAGTAAAAAATTATGACCCACATAAAGAAATGATTCACCTCAAGGAAGAGTCGACAAAAAAACACAGAAGAAATAGCAACCTTTGAACTTGAGATAACAAATCCAGCTGAAGAATCCTTTTTTAAAAAGTGTGTTTTAAATAATCCAGAGAGAAAAGTAGGAATAAAAACTTAAAATAATAAACAGGATATAATTTTTAAAAATTCACCTGCCTTTGATCAATGCCAAAGACATACGTGTTGATAATAGGGGCGGGGTATGGAAAAAGTATGCCAAATGTATGCTATGGGCCATGGTTGGTGGTAATAGTGATAATATTATCTCATAATCTGTAACAAACACAGATTATGAGTGGTGTGTTGGTGAAGGGGTACTGTATGGGAATTCTACACATGTGGATGACTCTTCTGTAAGTTCACAACCTTTGTAATAAAAATATATTTAAAAAATATTAGGGTGTGTTGGGGGAAAAATACAGCAAATGTAAGATATGGACTATAGTTAGTAGTAATATTTTGACAATGCTCTTGCATAGTTTGTAACAAATGTTTCACAGCAATGCAAGGTGTTGGTGGAGGGGTGATGTATGCATGATGTATGATGCAATGCATGTTTATTTTGTAAGTTCACAACTTTTACTATACATATACTGTTTCTATATGTTCACATATGAACAATATACTTCAATAAACAATATATTTAAAAATTCACCTGCCTTTGAAAAAGAATCAAATAGAATATCAAGAAAAAAACATAATCAATAAAAAATTCACTGAAAAGTTTAAGCAGCTGGTTTGGCTCAACTGAATAAGTTGAGTTAGTAAACCAGAAGAATGACCTGTAAAAAATCAGCTCTCATTGTCCTAGATAGATAAAAAGTTTAAAATTTTGAAAAAAGATTAAGACACATGGATGATAATAGGAAAAGTTCTACCATATGCCTAATAAAGTTCCTGAAAAAAAGGCTAAACACAATGGTTGGAGAAAGAATAATTGATTAAGCATCTTCTTAAGGGTCTGCTAATCACCTTTACATTTGTTGTTTCACTAATTCTCAGCAGAGAGCAGTGAGATTTGCTGTTATCCTCGTTTTCAGTAGCAGAGCAAAATGAGACTTAGAAAGAGCTACATGACCTAGCAGTACCTTCTTCTTTCCTTCACAGCAGTGTCTGTGCATGTTCTCACCCCACAGTCTCAGTTCTACCCATGTCTCCATTCTACCAACACTGCTTTTTTCCTTTAATTTGTTATTGTAGTGACACACATGCAACTTAATATTTCCCATTGTAACCACTTTTTTTTAAGTGTGTAATTTGTAGTGTTAATTACATTCACAATATGGTGCTACTATCACCAATATCCATTGCCCCAAGACCTTCCTCACCTCAAACTGAAACTTTGTGCCCATCAAGCAATAACTCCCTTTTTGCCTCCCCCCCTACCCTGGCTCCTGGTAACCTATAATCCACTATCTGTCTCTATGAAATCTGCTTCTTCTAGGTATTTCATATAAGTGAAATCACACTCAACATAATGATTTTAAGGTTCATCTATGTTATAGCAAGCATCAGAACTTCATTCCTTTTTACTGTTGAATAATATTCCATTATGTATATAAACCAAATTTTGTTTATCCATTTCATCGGTTAATGGACACTTGGGCTGCTGCCACCTTTTGGCTGTTGTAAATAATGCTGCTATAAACATGGGCACACAAAAATCTTTTCAAGACCCTGCTTTCCATTCTTTTGGGATTTGCATGTACCCGAAAGAATGGAAAGCAGGTCATATGGTAATCCTATTTTCAACTTTCTGAGGAACTGCCAAACTAAATTCCACAGTGGCTGCACTATCTTACAATGCCACCAGCAATGTATAAGTGTTCCTATTTCTCTACATCGTCGCCAATACATATTAAATTCTGTTTTTGTTTTCTTTTAATAATGGTCATCCTAGTGAATGTGAAGTGGTATCTCACTGTGGTTTTGCTTAGCATTTCCCTGATGGCCAATGATGTTGTTGAACATCTTTTCATGTGCTTATTGACCATCTGTATATCTTCTCTGAAGAAATGTCTATTCAAGTCCTTTGCCCATTTTTGATGCTGCCTCTTAAACCAAGGTCTCCAATGACTTCTGTGTGGTCAAATCCAATGGCTACTGACCATTATCCTCTACCAGACTCCACAGGAGAATGAACACATCTATCCCTCCAGTGGCTCCCTGTCCATTGCCTCTGCCTGCTTCTTATATTCTACTATTTTCTAAACCAGTGGTTCTCAAAATCTAGTATTTATAAGAATCACTAGACAATCATATTAAAATATAGATTTTAATTTTTAATAACTTAAGCTATTTAAATGAAAATAGAAATGTTCCTTATTTCCTTTTTCCCCATCATTTATACCTTCTGTATTCTATTTTTTCCATTGTTTCTACATGCCTTCCAAGGTGGCATGACTAAGTTTTTAATACTTCACCCTCTTTTTTAAGTTGGTCCTATTCCTCCTTTGCTACGTGTAGGTTACCACATGTTTGTGTGGTCAGAAGAGCCCCTTTCCCTCTCTTTCCTCTTTGTATTAAGTCCCAAACATTTATTTTTCTAATATACTCCTCCATATTTTGGCTGAGAAGTCCCCCGTAGTGAGAGAGATGAAGTCAATAAGTTCTCAATCTGTCAAAACATCTATTATTCAGGCTAATGCCTCCCACCTTGCCTCCCAGAGTAGGTTAATTTTGGCTGGGCAATATCTTCCTATTGGTCCAAACATCTAAGCAAGGGCTGGAATCAGTTTACAAATTTTCCTCCTGGCTCCTCTTTAGTACATCTCAGCTTCCCTGCATCTTATCTTGGGGCCCTAACCCCATAATTTCTCTCATGTGTCCTTGCACTTGTTTTCCCTCATACAATAACTATGTCATCCTCAAATTTGCCAAAAAAAATGCCAAAGGAGAATCAGAATAATTGTTTACGATAATTTTCAAAGCCAGACACCGGTAAAAGTGGGGTGGAGAATATTATGGGGCTGTGTCTGGTCTCTCTCCCATCCAAATCTAGAGACTAGCATACTGAGATGAGTTGGGAAGGGGGGGAGGAGGGATGGAAAAGAGGAGGAGGAGGAGGAAGAGGAGGAAGAGGAGCTGAAGGAAGAGGAAGAAGGGTGAGGGAAAGAGAGAAAGGAGAGACTGAGAATGTTGGGTCTTCATTAGCATTCTGAGACTTTCAATTCCATGAGATTTACTCACCCAGTATTATGAAGCCAGAAAGAGATAGAGTAGTAATGGTTTTTATGGTACAATAAACTCAGATCCTAGTGCAACTAGACCTCTTCCTTTGGATGGCTCTAGGAAGAGGAATGTAGACATGGGCCTAAAGTAGAAAGAGAGGTCCCAATGAATCTTGTTTTCTCCAGTCTCTTATTCCTTAAATCCATCCTGCACACAAGACACCCAAATACTATTCCCAACAAACAGCTCTGTTTCCTTCCCTTTGCTAAAATGACTCCAAGAACACCGCACTGCCTACTGCATCAAGCAAAGCCCTTCAATCTAGAATTCAAAGCTTTCTTCAATTCCACCCTAGAATGGTGGGATTCTGACCTCATCTCCAGCCAAGCTGGTCTCTCAGTATAATCCTGTTTCTCTTCTTCTGTAATTTGGTTAACCCAGTATTTCCCCCCTTGAACATACTCCTCTTATTGTTGTCTGTTATAATGTCATCTATATTTCAAAGCTTGGTTAAAATGCAACTTCTTCCATGGAACTTGACTGAACATCTCACCAGAAGAGCAAGGTCCTTTTTCTGAACTTCTATAGTTCTCCATATTAATAATACATTGCAAAGGATATAGCACTCACTACATGCCAAGGTCCTTCCTAAGTGCTTTGCATATATTAACTCATTTAACCTTCACAACAAGTCTATATTATTCTCGTTTTATAATTGAGGAAAGAGAGGCTCAGAGAGCTTAAATGATGTGCCCAAGGTCATACAGCCTCTGGTAGTTTGAGGCTTTTATGGACCCCAGAAAAATCATGTCCTTAGAGTTAATCCATTCCTGTGGGTGTGAACCTATTGTAGGTAGGACCTTTTGATTAGGTTACTTCACTTGGGGCATGGCCCAGGGGGGGGTCTTAATCTTCTTACTGGATTCCTTTATAAATGGGATGAATATGGAGAGAGAGATAGAGAGAAACCCAGAGAAGCTGAGAGAGAAAGCCAAAGCACGAAGATGAAAGCAATGAAACCCAGAGGAGAATGGAGAGACCAGCAGATGCTGCCATGTGCCTTGCCAGGTCAGAGGGGAGTCTAGGATCACTGGCAGCTGGTCTTCAAGGAGAAAGCATCACCTGATAGTGCCTTAATTTAGACATTTTTCTCAGCCTTGTGACTGTAAGCTCGCAACCTAATAAATCCTCATTTTAAAAGGAAACTCATTTTTGGTATATTGCATTCCGGCAGCCTAGCACACTAAAATACAGCCTTTACAGTACAATTAATATATTACATATGGCATGGTCATATATATTTGCCTTATGTACATGCCTTGTCTATCCTAGCCTTCAAGTTCCTCAAGAATTGCGTCTTTGCTCTGTATCCTTCATAATTCCTATCGTAATGCTCCTTACAAAATAAGAGGTATAATAAATATTGGTGGAAAGAAGGAAAGAGAAGAGGGAGAGAAGAACGCTGAAGGCAGTCAAAGATCCAATAATATCTTGGCCAGGAGGCTATTATTATAAGCTAAAAAGCAAAGTCACAATTCAGTGGAGGGTGTTTTCTCTTCGGTGGATACTAATACAAAATTACTTTATATTTCCATCCACTTTACTGGTGGACAAAAAGGAACCATAGTCTTGATGTTCTAGCAGAGAATAGTTCACTAACTCCAGTACTGTTACTAAAGGGTAAGCATTTGGCAGCTTGAATTTAATCCCTTAGCTGATGATAAATATACTGCAAAGATCTTGAGAGTCTATTGTTTTTCTTTATTTCTCACTGATCTCAGTGACTTTCAAGGTCCCCGGGAAATTTATGATTTTATGATTCTGAACAACACCATGCCTGCTATTGGCTGTTTGCCTTACCAGATAACTGAACAGTTGTGGTGGTCTCTCATTTCCCAAAAGTGAAGATGTGACCTTCATGCCCAGCTGCCATGAATGGCAGCAGCAGAGATCACCTGAACTCTATCTCCTTTTATCATCAGTAACTGCCTCTAGGCCTGGTATATTGCCTGGGTTGGCAAAATTTTTCTGTAAAGGGCCAAACAGCCAATATTTTCAGTTTTGTGGGCCATACATGTTACAATTACTCAACTCCTCTCTGTAGCATGAACACAGCCAAAAAGAATACATACATGAATGGGCAGGCTGTGTGGCAATAAAACTTTATTTATAAATGCAGGCACTGGGATGGATTGGGCCCACAGGCCATAGTTTCCCAATCCCTGCTCTGTATTAAAATTCTTTCAGGTCCTCACGTTTGCCCACTGCCACAGAGAATGCTGTTTAATATAAATATTGAAGATCTGAGTGGAAAAACTCTTGGGGGTGGGGGCAACACATGAACGTCATTAACATATATTGCAATCCCTTTTGCAGAAGCCCATCTCTTCCTAATGCTAATTCTTCTGCCTATGTGCAGCCAAACAAATTCTTGATTCACCTCCTTTCCAGGGTAAATAAAAGATTTTTTAAAACCAGCTTGCTAAAATCAAGATGTTATATTTCAAGGAAAGTGACATTTCCTATGTATGATTGGAAGCACAAAATTATCATGTAACTAGCATTTAGGTTATAAGGAATATCTTCCTCCTGCATAAATTTGAATTTATCAAAACTGTCAGAGAAAACTCCAAGAAGGGTAAGCAAGACAGGTGGTGGACTGGGTCCAAATTTATATCTTTCCATATTACAAGATAAGGGTGCAAGTGTAAGAAAGTGTTTCAGGGAATAACTGCAGCCTAATGATCACTGTTCGGGACAGAATAAGAGCAGTTTGAAGATGGTGTAGGGAAGACCAGCTGCCCAACCCCATCCTCTCTCCCAGCCTGGATATTTGTTGTGGCTGAAGCCCAAGTATCTACACCCCTAGACTTCTCTCTGATCTTATTCTTGAGAGAGTAACTTCCAGGGTCCATGTTCTAAAACAGCAGGGCCCTCTCTTATTGCTGCCTCTTTGTGGACTTTTGCTCTTCTCTCCCTTACTCTCAACTCCCCCTGTTTCGACACCTTCTCCTTCATCTACCCCTTCCCTCTCTCTGTAGATTCCTCATATTCCGCTACGGCACTGACTTTCTCCCAAATGGGAGTTCACTTTCTAGCTACTTGACTGTTTTCTATTTCCATTTTGGTAGGAGGGATTCCGTGGGATTTGAGTCTGTCAGTCTCTAAAAATCGTGTTCTTTTTGCTTAGCAAGGTGGTAACCTGATTGAGCTAGTTCATACTGATGTCGAGCAGCAAATACTCTGCAGTCTTTCTAGCTGTCCCTTTCCTCAGGGCTAGCTCAATGGGAAATATGGCTTGACAACAAGAGTGGGGCCAGGTTCTGTAGAACTCTGATGTCTTTGGGGGTGAGCTGAGACCTCCTGTAGTGTGATCTATGGAGTCAGAGGTGGGTGAGCAGGGGTGTGGCCTGATGCAGGTAGTGGCAGAGGAAGAGGAGAAGCCTGGCAGCTGAGTGCAGGATGCAGACAAGAGAGGGACAGGGAAATCAGGGATTACTGCAGCAAATATCTAAGATTTGTAGAATACTTTAGAACCTAATAAGGTACTTTCACAACGTTAGCACTATTGATTGTCACATTAAGAATGATTAACCGTGTATAGTTTTAAATTAGACAACTGAAAGTATAAAGAGAATACCCTAGGGTATCAAAGAGGTAGCAACTGCAGAAAGCAACTGGACAGCATGAAGATCTCCATTTTAAAGATGAGGAAGCTGAGAATCAGAGTTCTTATCCAGGAAATAGCATGGTGTTCGGATGTGATGACTAAAGTACCTTGCCCTGATGTAAGTACAGAATTAAAAGTAAGCAAACTTCCCTCCTTCCTTCTATGAGAAGTGGTAGATTCGCTAAAAAGATGGCTGCCTTAGTGCCAAAGGTATGGACCTGGCTCCTGAGGTAGGGCTTCAATTAATGCAGAGATGCCCATGGCCACTGCCAAATTGATGGGGATCTAAGCAGAGGCCGGGACCTGTCCCACCTTTCTAACTCTGATCCCTGTGTGCATTTACCTCCATCTCTCTTCCAAGGTCATAGAAGGTGAAGCTGAGAACCCAGGTCTCATGATTCTAGAATGTTTGCTTTCCCCCCTACATTGAAGAGTTGATCTAGCAGTTGGAAAAGGCAGATATGCAATGATGTGAATATAGGAGTTTGGAAAGAGGCTCAAAGGCAAGCAGCAGCGAGACAGAATAAAAAAGAGAAGAGTACCTGGAGTGTAAAAATAATAGTAAACATGTTTAGACTTTTTTTTTTTTGGGGGGGGAGGATATGCTGGGCATTCTGATAAACACTTTATGTGTGTTTTCTCTCTTAATCCTTTCAGCAACATTTTGAGGCACACTGTTATTATTATCCCTATTTTACAGATGAGGAAACTGAGACCCAGATATATTAAGAAGTCTTACTTATAAGAGATGGTAAATGATAGAGCTGGCCTTCAACCGGGTAATTTTGTCTTAACCAAAACATATGTTGCCTCTGATCTCCAGTTATACCTCTAGAGTCTTCTCTTCCACCCAAATCTGACTGACAGAAAATACCTGGGAACCCAGCCCTCCTAACTTCCTGCTAGTCTCTGCTGAGTTCATTTTAAAGGTTAATGAAATATCACCCATACCATCATATCAGTGTCCAGCTGGCATCTGCATCTTAGACAACAAAATTTGAAGGTAAAATGTTCTACCTTCACACCTTACAGGTTATATACCTGGGGAATGCTGGAGAGAATAATTCCCCAAAAGAAGAGATTTTAGCTAAAAGATTTATTAAGCTGGATCTTTCATGGTCTAATGGAAGCTTTATCTGTTGCTTGGCAACTGGTTTTTGAGATGATGCACCCTGATCCAACTGACAGGCAAAAAGAAAAAGGAATGCAAAAGCAACTTGTTTATCACATAAACTCGATCTTCTCTAATAGTTGAACCAAAATCTAGATATGTCCTCCAATAACTTGTGTATCATCTACCAAAATTACTTGTTCCCTAGGTAATAGCTATACCTATTGCTTGTAGCTAAATGCTGGCACAACATCTGTGATTTTTTTGCAAATAAATGCTATGAGCTTTTCTAAAGCCCTGGATGAGTATGGCTTCTCTTTGAAAATATGCAAATATGAATCTTAAATTGTCTACCCTGAGGTACACAAGAAGACGTTCACAGATGATGGGTAGCTATCTGGATTCTTAGTGACCTTCCATCCATGTCCACCTTGAATCAGATACCACTTCAGATGGTTCTTCTAGAAGCTGCTACATTTGACAGCAATAAGGGTAAAATGGACCTCTCACCCTCACCACCTATCTGTTATACATGCCCTCGGAAAGGGAAGACCAGGTATCCAACAAAGGCTGGGCCTCCAAGTGAAGGTTTTACAGAGAGATCCAGTGGCAGTGGGTCTGAAGAGTGGCAAATCAGGGCTGTGCATCTCACTTTTCTAGGGATAGCTTTGGCTTTCACATCACCTTCTACCCAATGGTTAAGAGCTTCTACTTGGTGGAGCCAAGATTTGAACCCAGGTTCATGAACCCTTGCTCATACCCTTTCCACCTTATGCTACTTCTTTAACTGCCAAGGACACTTCAACTGATGACCAGTTTTAAAACCTAGGATCACCTCTGCTCTCATCTTGGAAATCACCATACAATATCCAAGTACTGGCCTCTATGCAATGGCCCAAAGTGTGTTGCCATGAACCTCAAGCTTGGACTCAACCTCTTAGAGCAGCTGATGGTATCACACCAACTGTCCACTCATTATCACTACATTTGTATGTGCGCCTTCACTATCATTATGTGTGTGTGAGATCATGAAAATAAACATGATTATGATTGTAGATCATGAATCACAGACTATCAGGGTTTTTTTTGAGGGGCTCATCTGAGCAATCAAATTATATACATTATATTGGACAGGCTTTGGATTTGCTTCAATTCATCTATTTAAATAGTACCATGCAAAAATGCAAATTGGTATATGCACAAGGTTAATTAGGGTAGCATTTGAATAGCAAAAGGCCAGAAAAAGCCCAAATGTCCATCAAAAAGCGACCAGTTGAATAAACCCCGGTAAGTGCACCCAATAGAGTATTATCAGGGGTATAAAAGAATGAGGAGCAGCTCTAGGTCCTGAAAGGAATGGTCTTCAGACAATATTGTTAAGTACAAAGAGCAATGTGCAGAAGAGGATTAGAACATCCTAACTTCCATGTGATAAAGGAGGGATGTGAATAAGCATATCCATGTTTGCTTACAGTTTCAAAAAGGAACAACAGAAAAACACACCTGAATTTTTTTTTTAAAGATTACTATAGAGGGAAGGAAGAAAAAGGGTGAAGACAAAGATAAAAGGAAGAACTCTGCGAATGTACCTTGTTATGCATTCCGTTCTGAACTATGTTCTTTCACATAATTGTAATGGCATAAAAGAAATATCTGATGCCTCATCATAGGCTCCCTTTTGAGTAGCCACCCCAGCTAGCCTTGCCCTGGGTGTAAGGGCAACTTAAGGTCTGTTACCTCCATGTGGTTTGGAGAAGAGTGGCCCTCCCCCACAGCTTCTCCAAATGGCCCTTGCTGTTTCTGCCCTCCCACTGCATGATTTCCAGGCAGGGCAGGTACTTCCATTTGGCTTGGATAATAAGAGCTGCCCTCAGCTTCTCCCAACAGCTCTTGCCACACCTGCTTTTTGAGCCATCTCATTTAAAACTGCCAATCCTCAGAATCTACAGGAAAGCACTATCCCTCCCCTCTGCATCACAATAAAGGCATGAGCCTAGGACCCACATGTGCTCCGCTCCTCCTCCTCCACGGGCTCTCCCAGAAGCCTAGGTTAGGTGAGCCCCCAGTCCCTCCACTGCTCTCATTCTCCCCTCTCCTCCTCCAGGCTCTTTGATCTAACAAAGCTTTCCTTTCATGCATTCTCAGCTGTTTGGCTATCTGTGTTTCTGCCTTATCACCCAAAGAACTTTCACCTAACAGTCAAAACAATCATTAAAAATCAAAATTAAGTCAAAGAGAAATGAATGAAAACAAAATAGAAACAAAGAAACCTACCTGCCTATCAAGATGATGTCACATGATACAGAGCAAAGAATAACCACAAATGACTTTTTGATGTGCCTAATACTTTTTTATAATTTTTTTTTAATTTTTAAAGAAGCTTTAGATTACAAAAAATATATATAAGGGATTCCCATATGCCCCACTCCGTCCCCCTCCCACACTTTCCCACATTAACAACATCCTTCATTAGTGTGGTACATTTGTTACAATTGATGAACCCATATTGAAGCATTGCTACTAAACATGGACTACAGTTTACATTATAGTTTACACTTTCTCCTGCACAATTTTGCAAGTTATGACAAAATATACAATGACCTGTATCAGTCACTACAATGTCAAGCAGGACAAATCCAATGTCGCGAAAATGCCCCCATATTACACCTATTCTTCGCTTTCCCATCCCTCAGAACCTCCGGTGACCACTGCCTTTACATCAATGATAAGAGTTCTTCCATTGCTAGAATGATAATAAGTCTACAGTAGAATAATAATAAGTCTTCTTTAGTCCATTGTTCACTCCCCAATCTTGAGGATTTTGGGATGGTGAGGCCCACTCTGTTTCTAACTGAGAGGGGTCCTAGATCCCACAGGGCAGATGGATGGAGCTATCTTGCAGTTGCAGACCCTCTCTGTTCCCTGGGATGGGCATTGTCCATCACCATCTCCTTGTTAGTTGTCCTGGGTGAGTCCAATGAACTACAGAGTAGGTATTGCAACTCTGCTGAGATTCAGGGCTCAACTGGCACATGGACAGACCAAAGATTGAAGTCTCTGGGACACATATTTAGCAAGTATAGTGCTAATTATGGGTTCAAAACAAAGGGGCAGAAGAGCCATGTGTAGGGAACCTATGACTGAGTCTAACTGTCACACTGGGGAGCATAAAGTCCAAAGTAAGGTCTATTGACAGGGTGCCGAATTCCTCAGCTGTCTACCCTGCTTATAGTTTCTGGATGTCTCTAGAGCCCTCAGGAGCCCTGATATTTGAGGCACTGTTTACTGTGGCAGTCAATTAGATCCTGCTGAGACTTGCATAAGCATAACCTCTGGAATGATCTCCCCGCTCACTTTGAAATCTCTTAGCCATAAAAACTCACTTGTATTTACCATTTCTCCATTTTGGTCAAGGTCTTTTTCCAGATGCATTGCTAGTTGGTGCTTGGTAATAATCCCTCAGTGCCAGGAAGTCTCATCCCTGGGAGTCATGTTCCACACTGGGGGGAGGGGGGGAGTAGTGCATTTATATGCTGAGTTTGGCTTAGAGAGAGGCCACATTTGAGCAACAAGGAGGCTTTCAGGAGGTTACTCTTAGACAGTATATAATACTAGGCTAAGTTTCAATTTCACAAGAAAAGGTTCATAAGTACAATCATCAATGTCTAAAGGCCTGGCATAATGGTCTGTCTTCCTTCACTAGACATTGCCCTTGCACTTGGGAGATTCTTGCTATCAGAGAATGTAGCAGAATTCCCCAGGATGGGAATTCATCAGTATTCTTTCGGTTATTGTGTGGCTATCCACCTACTGAGACAATGTCCCATGAACAACTGAATATATTCATGTCTTAGAGGCCTGTCCCAGGTGAACCCCTTCCCATGAGTTCCCACATCACCGACATCCTGTGCCAGTGATCCTTCCCCGCCACTGCTGTGACCCTTCTGTGACCCAAAACCTCTCCAAAAATGAAGCCAACAAAATAACCGAATAAAATTAATAAGAAAATAAAATAATAGTTTAAAAATAACCAATAAAATACACAAAATTAAAACAATTTGAAATAATAAAAATTTTTTAAATTGACATTGTGTCTTTCATCACTGTAAGATCTGTTGCCTTGTATGTACAGTGACATTTTCTTACATATATTCGTGTCTTTTTTTTTTTTTTCATTTTATCTTCAAAGGAGCTTTAGGATACAGAAAAGTCACATAGAGAATACAGGTGATTCCCATATACCCAATGCCCTCCCCCTTTCCCCCTCTCCCTTATTAATAACATTTTACATGCGGATGATACATTTGTTACAACTGATGTACAAATATTGAAGCATCGCTACTAACCATAGTCAATGGTTTACATTATGTTTTACATTTTGGATTGTACATTTTTATAGGCTTTGACAAGATTTGAAGTGGCCTATACCCATTATTGCAAGATCATTCTGAACAATTCTAATGCCCTAAAAATGCCCTACGTTCCATCTAATCTATTCTTCCCTCCCCCTCCCCTCAGAACCTATGATAATCACTAAGTTTCAATTTTTGAAGAATAAGATTCATAGTTACTTGCAATAATATTGAGGCTTGACATACTGGTCTGTTTTCTTTTATTAGGCACTGCCCATGTTCTCGAGGGGTTCCTGTCCCTCTATTTGAGAACACAGCAGGACTCCCCAGGATGGGAGTTTAATATTTTCTTGTTTATTGTGTGGGTCTCCACCCACTGATATAGCATACTATGACGAGATGAGGACTTAGATATTCCTAGAAGCCTGCCCCAGGTGCACCCTATTCCGTATACCCCCACACCAGTAACCCTCCTCTGCCATACTTGCCAAAAGAACATTTCCAACATTATAGGTTTAACCACAGACCTGCAAATCCCCAGACTTCATCTGCTCCTTCCCTCGACCCTCTCCACAGTCCATAGATAGACCAACCCAATCCCCCTACCCTACTACCCTTTACAGACCAGCACCACTGAACCCAATCATGTCACTGCATCACTGTCATGCCCATTCACTGCCCAGCCACACCCTTCCACCTCATCATAGATTTTGCCCTTATGGGCATCAACTCACCACCCTCTACTCTCTGTCTCCTATAAACCTTCCACCCTCTACTCTCTGTCTCCTATAAACCTATCTTCCAGACTCTAGCTCTGTGAGTCTGCTCAATTTGCCTAATTCTTATCAGTGAATTCATGTAATATTTGTCCTTCACTGCCTGGCATACTTCAGTTAACATAAGGTCTTCAAGACTCATCCATGTTATCCTGTGTGTTAATACTACATTCCCTCTTACAGCTAAGTAATATTCCATTGTATGTATATACCACAGTTTGCTTACCCATTCATCTGTTGATAGACATTTGGGTTGCTTTCAACTTTTGGCAATAGTGAATAATGCCACTATGAACATTGGTGTGCATATATCTGTTGGTGTCCCTGCTTTCACTCTTCTGGGTATATTCCCAGCAGTGGAATTGTTAGATCATATGGCAGTTCTATAGTTTCAAGTGTCTTTAAAACACAGTGTTTTGACTGTACGTCTCTAGTGAGATAATCATCTAAGGACAGAAAGAACCACAAAGAAATCTTAAAACTGCATTTGGTAACCTCGTTAGTAGTGATTTTAGTCTTGGCATGTTCTAATTATTATAGGTATATTTTAGATAAAGCAAATAAGCAATTTTGCTGATGTCATTAGAAATCAAGGTTTTTACTGTAAAAGAAGAGATACAAGTATAAAATCAAAGAAGTTAAATAAAACCTTATAATCTTAAATCTGAATAGGAAACTTCAATATGAACTTACTTTTTTCTCATAAAAAAATTTCCTCCAACTCTGCCCACTGTAAAGGTCTTGAATTAATGACAGCCCAGTAGCAATGAGCCCTTCTAGACTGTGTTGAAAAAATACAATTCTTTGATAAAAAAGAACCAAGGCTCCTTGAAATATGACAGATTCTATGCCTGGAGCAGGAATTGGGCAAGATAAACAAAGAACTCTTTCTGTACCAGAAGCCTGAGGATTCTACAGAAGACTATTGAGATTGTGTCAAAAGAACACTGGACCAAGAAGGGACAATCTGAGCAGCAAAAAGAAATGTGACTGAAATTAAGTGAAAAACATGAGTTCATAATGAGAGTTAAAAAAATTATTGCCTCTGGAGGTTGCAGCAACTCATTAGGCTGAAATTTGATAAATAAAGGGCAGTATCAAGCTTTTACTCTTCCTTTCCTATGTGAACGGTTGTCAGAATAAACAATAATTCATGAAGGCCAGTTCTTCAGAGAAAAATTCTAGCTAATAAATTCAGAACAGGATTAGAAAATCATCATTTCTGCAACCATTAAAGAAATAATGAATGTAACTAACAACCACTATAAAATACCAAACCATTAGGCTAAAGGCTGATGAACTTCATAATGGAGGGGTTGGGCTGACAGTCCTTTAATCCAACTGGCATCATTAAAAATGGAGCAATCTGACATTGTATGCCTCATTATGAGATACAATAGGATGTGCACAGCACTACCTATGAGTGAAAACAACTGAACCTGAATTGAGTCAAGTCTCAAGATCTAACTACCAGTTTATAGGGAAATAGAGGGGACTAGACTGAAAATGTTAATTTCACCACATTTATTTCCGCCCCCCCCCAGATAGCTCCCTTGTCTGTCTGTTCATTGTCTGCTCATGTGTCTACTCATTGTGTTCGCTTCTTGTCTGCTTGTCTTCTTTAGGAGGCACTGGAAACTGAACCTGGGACCTCCCATGTGGGGGGTTGGTGCCCAACCACTTGAGCCACACCCACTCCCTGTTCATTGTGTCTGCTCGTTGCACCAGCTCGTTTTCTTTAGGAGGCACTGGAAACCAAACCTAGGACCTCCCGTGATGGAGGCGGGCGCCCAACTGCTTGAGCCACATCCGCACCCCCCACATTTATTTCTGATGCTCAAATTGTCCCATTTTGGTCCAGTGTTCTTTTGACATAGTCTCAAGAGTCTGGAGCATCCTCAGCCTTCTGGTGCAAAAAGTGTTCTATGTTTATCTTACCCAATAGAGGAACAAGTTAAATAATATCATGAGGAAGTAATCATCAAAATCCAATCCATTGTGTATTCTTCACAACAAATGACTAAGTTTATCCAACAAACCTGGAGCATGAAGAGGGAGCTCAATAATAGAATTACCAGAGATTTAAGAGACATAATCAAATGCAATGAGTGGATCTTGTGAGCACTGGGTCAAACAAATTAACTCTAAACTGACATTTTTGAGAAATCTGAATATAGACTAAATGAGAGATAATATTAAGGAATTGTTAATTTTGTTAGGTAGACGACTGGCATGTTGCTTAGGTTACAAATAATGCCCTTATAAGTTAGAGATGCAAACTGAAATGTTTACAATGAGATGACATGATATCTATGATGTGGTCTGAGATAACCCAGAAAAAACAAAAAGTGTGTGCGCGTAGGTGTGTGTACATGAAAAAATGAAATAAAGATGGCCAGATGTTACTTTATTGAATCTGGGTGATAGGTACATGAGGGTCTATAATACTAATTATTTTTCTTTTTGTGGATGCTTGAAAGTTTTCATTATCAAAAGTTTTTTTAAAAACTGCCACAAACTCAAATAAATTATTTTGGATCATTTTTTTCAATTATGTAGACACTTTTTATATTGGGAAAGGCTTTATGATTTCATCATGACACAAAAGGTCTTGTGTACATTTATGTATAATACAAAAAAAGCATATTTGACATTTCAGCTAATTTGAAGTTGCCATAGCTTTATTTACTGGGATTAAAAATCCCAGGCTAATTTTTCCTTTGATTTTGCAACAGAAAAAGACTGAATTGACAGCTTTTGATATTATTTTCCTCAAAGAGAAGAAGCAAGAAATAAACAGGGATCCTCTTTTTATGTTTAGCAGTTCTTGACCTCCTATTTCAGTAAGTAAAACCTGGTTTGCTTGTCAGTTCAATGTTTTATTAAAGGTCAGACTGCAGTTTATAATAAATCTTAGAAAGTTGAGTAACAGGAGTTGTATCTGAGGGCAAGTCTAGTTGTTAATATAATTAGCAGATAAAGCAAAAAATTTTGTTGGCAATAGCATTATTCTGTTATTTATATATTCTGCTTTTAAGTAAATATCTTTCCATATATCCTACTTACCATGGGTTGTCCTCTCCTCACCAACTTTTCTCCACACCCTCCACCTGATTAACTCTTTGCTCATATTTTCAGACTTGGGTGAAGGGTCAAAATGACGCTGTTCCTTTAGTGCTCACTCGTAGGGTTAGGCGTGTTATAGTGGCTTCACACATAAGAACTCATCCAGTCCTCACCACAACCTTATGAGATAGGAGCTATTTTGTACCTACTTGGAAACCTGAGTCCCAGGGAGGTTGCATCACCTGGCCAAGGTGACAAGCTGAAGACAAGTGGTGGTCAGGTTATACTGGAAGGATAGCAAGCAGGATAACCCAAGTCCTGGTTTGCCCAGGTCTGAGGACTTCCCTGGGAAGATGAACTCTTAGTTCCAAAACAGGGATAGTTTCAGGCAAACTGGAAGAGTTGGCCACCATAGAGATGTTTTCCTGAAGTGAAGGCAGCAAATCTGACCCACCTGGAATGAGGAGGAAGGGGGAAGAGTTGAAGTCAGAGGTCAGGTTTTGCTGCGTTCCTAGAAACTGGGAAGGGTATTAACTTGCTGTGCTTCCTTTATACACTAGAAGTCCGTCTAACAAACAGAGTGTAAATTGCATGCTTATAGATTAAACTTTATTTTAAACAGTCTGGTCTTAAAAAATAACAAGGTTCTGTTTTCAACCCACATTTACATCAATGTCATCTTTCCTTCAAGTGCCCTATACTGACCTACCCACATGTCCTTCCCTTATAAAAAAGGCACCAATAGAGCAGAGGGTGAGCAGAGGGGAGAAGGGAAATAACGACTAGATTGAGTGGGTGATGAACTCATCCTTGCCTATTCGTGATGACAGCCACTCATGACCAAACACTCTCATCAAATTCCCTACTCATGAGCCCTCCGCCAAAAGGGATCGTCTAATCCACAAGAATAGGCTAGTTTAGTTTGCATTCTATATGTTTACAAGGATTCTGCAGCCTATTTCAGGATTTAATGATATGAGATTTCAGTTTTTCAACAGACTGCACAATATGCTGACATCACACTAGTGGCCAAGGATCTACCCCTTTATTACTTAAAATCAATTTGCAAGTGTAATTAAACTATGGGAGGAACTGAGTATCTGACATCATTTAAAATATTCTGAAAAGATGTCATTAATTGCCCAGAACCTTTTCTCTATCCAAGTCCTATTTATTACAGGGATGTCCTCAGGGAGAACCCTGGAACATTAGGAAGATTTAAGGTCTTCAGCGGTCAATACTTTATGAACTGTTTTATGCTTTGGTCATTTAGGATAAAACATGTCAGCTTCTTGACCCCAGGAGATGGCTTGTGTGTCAGAAAAACATCCAGACAGGTTATTCAATTGCATCACACTTTGGGTTTCTTTTTTGAAGAATGAATCCAACTTCATGAATGACTTTTTTTTCACTTATTTTTTAAAAGATACTTCGATTACATAAATGTAACAGACAATATATAGGGGATTCCCATATGCCCCACTCCCCACACCTCCCACATTTTCCCACATTAGGGACATCTTTCATCAGTGTGGTACATTCATTGCAATTGATAAACACATTTTGGAGCATTGCCACTAAGCTTGGCTTATAGTTTACATTTTAGTTTACACTCTCTCCCATTCGACTCTGTAGGTTATGGCCGGATATATAATGGCCTGTATGTGTCATTGTAATGTCATTCAGGATGATTCCCAAGTCCCAAAAATGCCCCCTATTGCACCTGTTCATCCCCCTCTCTAACCCCAGAGCATCCATGGGTCACTGCCTCCACAACAGTGGTATTTCTTCCATTGCTAGAATCACAGTAAGTCTATAGTAGAATACTCATAAGTTAATTTTAGTCCATAGTTTGTTTTCCAATCCTGAGGACTCTGGGATGGTGATGCCCACTCCACCATTAATTGGGGGGGGGGGCTTTGATCTCATACATCTGATGGATGGGACTCTCTTGCTTGCAGTTGTAGGCACTCTCAGTTTCTTGGTATGTTGTTTGTCCATCATCTTCTCCCCGTCAGTTGTCCTGGGTGAGCGCATTGAACTGGAGAGTAGGTATTGCAACTCCATTGAGATTCAGGGCTCAGTTGGCATATGGACAGCCCAAAGATTTAATCTCTTGGATGCACACCTACCAACTCTAGTACTAATTATAGGTTCAAATAGAAGGACAGAAGAGCCATCCATAGGGAAACCACTGCTGAGTCTAACACAGTCACACTGGGGAGCATAAATACCAGATTAGGGCTCGCTGGGAAGGGGCCAAATTCCTGAGCTGTCTGCCCTGACTATAGTGTCTGGATGTCTCCATATCCCTGAGGAGCTTTGCTATTTGGAGTTGTATCTACTTTGGCTGTCAATGAGATCCTGTTGAGATGTGCATAAGCGCTACCTCTGGGATGGCCTCCAGACTCACTTTGAAATCTCTTAGCCACACAAACTCATTTGTCTTTAGCTTTTCCCCCTTTTGGTCAAGATGTTTTGGTTTTGGTTTTTTTTCCCAGATGCATTGCTTGTTGGTACTTGATAGCAATCCCTCGGTGCCAGGGAGGCTCATCCCCAGGAGTCACGTCCCACGCTAAGTGGAAGTCATTGCTTTTATATGCTGAGTTCAACTTAGAGAAAGGCCACATTTGAGCAACAAGGAGGCTCCCCGTAGGTAGCTACCTTAGGCACCCTACATCAGTAGGCTGAGTTTCAGTTTCAAGAGCAAAGGCTCATAAGCATAGTCATCAATATCAAGGGTCCTTCAATGGACCATCCTCCTTCACAAGTCAGGGACAATGAATGACTACTGTTCAAAAGATGGAGGTGGGGCTGGTCTACCCTACATGCCTAACAGTCTGCCCTCTGATCAGAAGGCAGAATGTTGTTCACGGGCCTACCATTTGCAATTCACTCTACATAGTGTTAAAAATCATTACATTTTTAGTTCTGCATTTACAAAATATTCTCATTTACAAAATACAGACAAGCCAAAAGAAGATAATTTTAAATCACCCATAATCCCATCCTCTTGTTGACATCTTATTGATAGTCACTCATGTTTATTATCTATGAAAAGACATTTATTTTTAACTAAAAATAAGATATACTGCAATAAACAGGTCAAAAGGTAGAATTAAATAAAAGCAGGATCAAAACCAACATAGTCTGTCACAACTTGCCTTAAGTTATGTAGCAAGAACTTCTTTACATGTGATTAAATATTTACCTATGGTGTTATTTTTAACAACCAAATAGAATTGATTCAATCTAATTCACTTTTTGGAATTAGATTTTTTCCCTTTCTATAAATATTGCTGGATACACATGTTTGTAGCTAAATATTTGCACATATCCATAACTATTTCACTGGACAAATTTCTTAGAAGCGGAATTCCTGTGTTGAAAGGCATATGTGATATTTTCTTTAACCTAAACAAGCCTGTCAGTCTGGTGTAATTTTGTTTCCAAGTAGTCTAAAAAATACCTGGACATTAGGTTTCATTGGTTTGTTAAAATGCCCCTTCTATACATCACCCAACTTCAACTCGTGCCAAGGAATTCTGCCGTTGGCTTAATGAGGTGTAACCAGGATGACTTAAAATTTTCATTGTTCCTGCATGTTTTTTCTTTTTGTTTTGTATGTGTGTGTCTTGTAGGTAGCCACAGATACACCATTTACACCGACTATAGAGTGAATAGCGCCCCTGCAGTTATGCGATGCATATCAAGCTGAGTTTGCCACACTAGGCTTGAGGTAAACTGGGAAACATCCTTCTCCCTTCCTCCAGGGTGGTAAGAGGAAGGGAAAACACCACAACACTCTCCAAAGAAATTTTCCCTTCTGGTTTCATTAAATTGTACACCATTCTGATGTGTTGAAATACTCTCACCTCCCAGCCTGGAGTTATCTTTTTGCACTTTTAATAGCAAATAGGGATAAGCAAATTGTGACACATTCATAAAATGGAATACTTCTCAGCAAAAAATCAAACCAGAAAACAAAAATAACAGCACAACTGATAAATGCAAAAACATGGATGATCTCAAAAGCGCTACACTGAATAACAAAAGCTAGACAAAAAGTGTACAAATTTTATGATTCCATTTATATGGAGTTCTAAGACAGGCAAAATTAAGCTTTGATGATAGAAATCAAACAGTGGTTTTCTCTGGTGGGAGGGAAGAAACTTACTGGGATGGAGCATAAGGAAACATTCTGGGGTGAGGGGAATGTTCTATGTCTGGTTTTGGACAGTGGTTATGGATGTATACATTTATTAAGACACATCCAATGTGGGCATTTTATTGTATGTAAATTATTCCTCAATAAATAAAAATAAAAAAGAACTTTCCTTTTACTGGACAGCTTTTTCAGAATATTGCCATGGGAACTGTTGGTCTGAATCACGTACCTCCAAAAGATATGCTCCAATTTTAATCTGGGTTCCTACGGGCCCATTTGTAAGTAGGGCCTTTTGAAGATATTATTATTAAAGGTGGGGCCAAATTGAATCAGGGTGGGTCTTAATCTGGTTTGCTGGAGGCCTTATAAAGAGAGGAAATTTGAAAGTCAAGTCAGAGAAAGTCACAGGAGGAGACCATATGATGGAGGCAGAGATGCAAGCTAAGGAACCCCTAGGATCGTGGCCAGCCAGCACCAGAACGCTACCGACTCCCTAAGAATGCATGCTTTGCCAATGCTTTAATTTGGGACTTCTAGCCTCGCAAACCATGAGTCAATAAATTCCTGGCTGTTAAGCCAACCAGTGTGTGTGCATTTGTTATAGCAGCTCTGATAAACTAAGACAGGAACTTTGAAACCAATTACAGAAAGCACACCCCCAATTCTCCTTCATTTTCAAAAACTCATCTTGCGTTTTTGGCTCAGCATTTCAGCACATCAAGATGGTTCTGAAATCGTGTTCTCTTCTTGCATTGTGTCATCTGGTAACATGATCATTTTGTCTTTTGTGTCTTTATCCAAATCATCAGTATAGATGCTGAGAATCTCCCCCCACCTCTGCCCCAACTCCTTTCAGGTTGAGATCAAGTTATTCCATCAATATGTATGCAGTAGTGCTCCTTCCTAAGCCATGCCACTACCTAAACATATTAGTCTCTAGTGACTAGGCTGCACAGCATCAGCATTAATATCAAAAAGCACTTACTCTCCCACACAGTTCTGAGTGGTGTGTGCTGATGTAAAATGGCCTACATCCGTTGCCACAACGGCACTCAGGACAACCTCCAAATCCTGAAGAAGCCCCTGTATTTCAACATGGGAATCCCGGTAGGTTCCGTGTAATATTTTAGGTAATCTAAGCACCTCTTAAAAAAAAAAAAATATATATATATATATATATATATATATATATATAAAACACTTTTGTAAGCAAATGCACATATATGCATATATATTTATATATCATCTTACAAATATTGGTAGATATTGTGAAAATTTTGATTTTTACCCACAATAAAAAATAAATAAATTAAAAAAAAAAAAAGCACTTACTACCTTCAGGATGCACTGTTTCCACAATTCCTCTGATTTACTAAATTAGCAATGCTTTCAAGATGTATTTTCTCTACTAAACTAAAATATGTGAAATCGAGGCAAAATCTTTCAAAAGTTTGTTCCATTTCTGATATTTCAATGTCACATATTCCTTTTATATTATCTTTTACATTACATTTTATTTTTATGTTTACACATATATACTACAGAGAACACTTGAAAGACTGTAGCCCTTTGCTCTTTATAGATATTAGATAAAACGGAAAGTGCCTCAAAGCTTCCAGGAATATGGTAGACTGAGGTGATAAGGAAAGGCAACCTCTACATTTAGAAAAAGCAGAGATTCTCAAGAAATGTAGCAATCTTTTCTAAATACAGCTGACCTTGAAAGAAGATAAGAAATGAAGAGGAAGCTGAACACCAAAGCAAAAGCTGATGCAATGAAGGCTAATGAGAGTATCAGGTCCAGGGGGCTAGAGACTGGGTTTTGATGCCCACACAGGGACAAGATATGTGTCCTTCAGACTGCAGACTTAAGGAAGCTGGAATCAAGCCCCATAAGGAAAGCTACAGAGACTAAAAAGGCTGCCTCAAGAATGCAAAGTAGACAACTCTTCCTCTGCTTAAGGAAGATAAAAAAAAAATACTGCCATCTGCATTGGGATGTGTTATGGATATGAGAGTTATGTGTGACAATAAAACATCATGAAGAATGGGCCCTGAATTGATATTTCTTGTATTGTCCTGGAACTCCAAGCTGAGAAGTTAAAATAAAAGAGTGAAATGGGATGAGTGAAAACCATCAAGTTCTAGTGGGAGAACAAAAATCTGTTGCAAAATCCAGAGCAATACAGGATTCTCCTCCTAAATTAAAAAAAATAAATAAATAAAGATAAACTCAACAAAAACTAAACACAATTGTGGTTCTAGCAACATGATGAATTTGCTAACAGGAAAATGCCTCCTGCTACAAAATAACTAGAAATGCTATGTAAACTATAAGAAACATTCATTTAAATTTGTAGGGAACAGCAGTTGAGCTCCCGCCTCCCACACGGGAGATCCCGGGTTCAGTTCCTGGGTGCCTCCTGAAAAAAACAAAAACAAACAACAAGCAAAAAAACAAAAAACAAACAAAAAACCAATCAGGGAAGCCAATGTGGCTGAATGGTTGAACGCCAGCTTCCCACATACAAGGTCCCAGGTTCAATCAACAGCCTCCGGTACTTCAAAAAAAAAAAAAAAGTGTAGCTCACAAAAATGAGGGAAATCCCCCCAAGACCGAAAAGTAAAGAGAGGGCTGAAAAGGAGAAATAATGATTACCTTCGGGAGTTGCAGCTTCCCTGAAGTGAGTGGAGTAGGCCTGGCCAGTCTTAGTATCACCAAGGACTGCATTATAACATATGCAAATAGGCAAAGAGCCTTTGGTCCCAAATGAAGATGAAAGCTGGAACACGACTTCTGCATAAACCCAAGAATTTTAAGGGTTACATCCTTACTTTACTGGACTATATGCTGGCATGAAGCACCTTTCTCAATTGCTCTGCTCCATTCATTACTGCAGTAGCTGGATGCCTAAGCACAACATCCATCAGAATCCCCTGGAAACAGGATTCTTGGTTTTGGCCAATGAGATACAATTATGAAAAATATAAGGATAGAAGAGACGCTGAAGTCGTTTGTCCCCTGGTGTTCAGGCACAGATGCATAAGCTGCAGATATGCAGTTCTGCACTGGCCTCTTGGTGTAATACTATAAACCACCCTCCACGGCGGTGCAGAGCTGTGGGCCTCTGAGGTGCCTTTGGAAGTGATTGACTTGGATGATTGTACTAACCTCTGCCCTTCCCTGAAACCTAGTGGTGAAATGGAGCTGTGGCTGCTTTGCCTGACCTCCGTACCTCTAACTCCAATGGTTTATGTTAGCACTTATATCTATTCCTGCAAGAAATACCTAGACTGAGTCCTGACAGACTGAAAGGGTAGACAAGATCCTTCAAGTGGAGGAGGGAGACATCAAAGGAAGTCTGTCTGTCTTGGGCTGGGCTCTTAGCGGGGAAAAAGCCCCACTTGAAAACGTGTCATAATGGGCCTGCAACATAAGTAGATGGTCCAGGAACCACGAAGTCAAAGAGTTAACAAAAAAGTGATCATAAATAAGTGAAACCTTTGGTACATTTGGAAGAAATGTATAAAAATCTTCTCTGAAGGGATGTACCCTCAGTCCTGGCCACACAGATTCTTACACATATGACTCCATTGAACTTAAGCCCACAATCCAAAATTAGGACGCTCACAGGATAACAACCTACCATCAATGAAAAACATCAGGCAAAACCACAGGATTATACCCCAAGAACTTTAGTTAATAGAACCATTTGATTAAGATGATAAAATAAGTATGTCTGAATGAATTAAAAACATAAAGGCATCACAGACCACTATGAAAAAATAATAGGCAGATATGTAAAAGAACCAAATGGACTTCTAGAAAGGAACAACAAGGCCAAGGAAATTAAAATTTCAATGGTCAATTTTAATATTCTGTCATGGTGGTTGTTTTGGCCCAAGAATCCCAGGCTCTTCCATCATTGCTGCTGTTGTCTCATGGTATTGCCGACGGCTAAGCAGTCTGATGCAGTCTTCCTCTGCAGTGAAGACTAGACCAAGAACATGCCACCACTGGACTCTAAGGTTTTTTGCGTACAGATGGGAAGAAGGAAATCTCCACACCACCACAGATATATCTAGATCAGTCACACACTGATTATGGGATCAGTCTTTTTATAACCTTGGAGAAGGTCACAGCTTATCTGTGTTCAAGAAGGGTCACTCTGGGTTTCCATGCTGCTCCCTGGTGGAGCTGAAGTTCTACAACTGTGCCAACCCCACCAGCAAAGTAGGGCAAAAGGTAGAGAAAAGAGGCATCAGGTTGGGGTACCCATGCCTTCTGTCCGTGGGGCCAAAGGACGTTTATGCATAACCCCAAGAGCCCACTATCTCCAGTCTTTTTGAGCTCCAATGTCCTTTTCTCTAACCTTAACTCTACCTACCCCAACTGCTGTGGTCACAGGGCTTGCCCATCCCTGCTTGAGATGAGTGGGTCCTTTAATACCTCATGTCCTAGCACTAGACAATGACAGTTTAGAAGATATTTCACAGGTCCATGCTCTTTCATCTTATCGAGAAAACGTGTTACTTTTGTTACACGTTCAAAAGTAAAAGTAAGCGAGTTTTAGAACAACCATCTCTAAAAACTCTAGGACGTCCTTTAATTATATATTCCTATTACTAGGCAGAATTTCAAAGGGAAATTATAATAACTAATCATTTATTCCAATAGATGCATTTCATGTGAAAACATCATATAAATGGAGGTTGAGAGCTGATGCACCCATCACAGGGCCTAGTGATGTCTGCTGTGTGCCCCTTCTCCCTCTCTCTCGATTGTCCAGAACAATTCTAGACACTGGAAATATGGTAGATATCAAGATCACATTCAAAAAATGATGAAACAGACAATAAGCAAATCATTTCACACATGCTAAGAATTATGAAAAACATAAAAGATTTATAGGGTAGAGTGAATAGGGGTAAAAATTTCTGTAACCAGGAAAGCCAGGGAAGGTCCAGAAAACAGCCATGAAATATCCTGAAGAATAAAATCCACCAGGGCAGGAATTTTTGTCTGTTTAATTTACAGGAACGAGAACACCACCTGACATACAGAAGAAATAGTTGAACTGAATTAATAAGGGTTTTAGGCAAGGGAACAGCAAGTGCAAAGGCTCTGAGACAGAGAGAAAGTCAGCGTGGCTAGAAAAGAATGAATGAATAGAGAGTCCAAGGAGATGAATCTGGAGAAGCACATAGGGAGTCACCTTCTGAAGACACTAGATGCACTGCAAAAGTTTGATTTTTATACTATTTGTAATGAGAAACCACTGGAGGTTGTTAAGCAGCAGTGATTTCATCAAATTTTAATTTTATTTAATTTAACCATTTATCAGGGGATGGGACAGAATGACTTGACATGGGCAAGGTCAATCAGAGGCTATGCCTTAGAGGCATCCTTACTGAACTCCACCCTCTCTGGCATTGCTGGAATTGGAGGATGCCCCAGTCATGAGTGGCTCAGGACCAGGAGTGAAGCTAGAATGTGTAGGTGACACCTAGCAGTGAATGCTGTGTGAAGGGACATAACAAATGCATGACAAATGCAGAGACAAGGAAGGGGTTGAGAGAAATCCTTTATTAGGCGATCAGCTGATATCTGCACAGCCAGAATGATGGATTGTACTGGAAAACAGATCAATCAGGGGCACTGTGTTGGCATGTCCTTCATCATTATTTGTTTATTAGAGCATTTGTAGGTTTATGGAAGAATCATGCAGAAAGTACAGAGTTCCCAGATAGCCCATCTCACACACTCAGTTTTCCCTATTAACATTCTGCATTGTGGTATTTCTGTTACAACTGATGAAACGATATTATTATAATTGTGCTATTAACTTTAGCCCATTGTTTACACTCTTTGTGATGAACAGTTCCATGGTTTGTTTTTTTGCAATAACTTACTAGCAACTGAAAATTTTCCTTTTTATACCTTTCCAAATATATAGTTCTTTGGTTTTAGTTATATTCACAAAGTTGTGCCTTCATCGCCAAAACGTTTCCATCACCCTAAACAGAAACTCTGCGCCAATTAAAACTAACTTCCCACTCCCCTCCCTGACCTAGCTACTGGTAACCTATACTCTACTTTCTGATTTTATGAATTTTGGATATTCTTATTTTATATAAGTGGGATTGTATAGAATTTGTCCTTTTGTGTCTGACTTATTTCACTCAACATGATGTCTTCAAGTTCCATCCAGGTTGTCACATGGATCAAAACTTCTTTCCTTTTTACAGCTGACTAGTATTCCACTGTGTTTATACCACATTCTGTTTATCCATTCATCAGCTGATGGACACCTGGGCTGCTTCCATCTTTTGGCAACTGTTAACAATGCCACCATTAATATAGGTGTGTAAATATCTGTTTGAGTACTTGCTTTCCATTCTGTTTGAATGTATACCTAGAAGTGGGATTGCTGGGTCATACGGTAATTCTACACTTAACTTTCTGAGGAACTACCAAACCGTTTTACACAGTGGCTGTACCATTTTACTTTTCTACCAACAATGTATGAATATTATTTCTCCACATCCTCTCCAAAAATTTTTATTTTTTTTTATAGTAGCCATTCTAGTGGATGTGAAATGGTATCTCATTGTGGTTTTGTTTTGCATTTCCCTGACAGTTAATAATGTTTAGCATCTTTCCATATATGTATTGGCCATTTGCATATTTTCTTTGGAGAAATGTCTATTCAAATATTTTGCCCATTTTTAAACTGGGTTGTCTTTTTGTTGTTTATTTGTAGGAGTTCTTTTTATATATATTCTAGATATTAAACCCTTATCAGATATTTGGTTCCCAAATATTTTCTCCCATTCTGTAGGTTGGCCTTTTACTTTCTTGATGAAGTCCTTTGATGTACAGAACTTACAAATTTTGATTAAGTTCCATTTATCTATTTTTTCTCTTGATGCTTGTGATTTTGGTGTAAAGTCCAAGAAACCACTGCCTAACACACGGTCCTAAAGATGTTTCCCTATGTTTTCTTCTAGGAGCTTTATAGTTTTAGTTCTTATATTTAGGTATTTGATCCATTTTTAGTTAATTTTTATATATGGTGTGAGGTAGGGGTCCATGTGGTGTGAGTTGCTCAGACAGAACAGAGGCTCCCAGCAAACGACTGCTATCTCAGTTGCACAGTTACAAAGGTCCCAAAAGAACAGGAGAAAAGATCCTAGCGGGCTAAAAGTGTCAGTGGGCTGCATTCCTTTCCGGAGGCTCTAAAGGAGAATCTGTTTCCTTGCCTTGTCTATCTTCTAGAGGCCACCCACATTCTTTGGCTCATGGCCCTCTTCCTCCATCTTCAAAGACTGCACCTCTCTGTCCATTCTTGCCAAAGCCATCTCTCTGACTGACCACAGTTGGAAAATGTTCTCCTCTTTTAAGGGCTCATGTGATCATACTGGGCTCACCCAGATAATCCAAGAAAATCTCCCTATCTCAAGGCCTGTAAACTCAATCTCATCTGCAAAGTCCCTTTTGCCATGTAAGGTAACATACTCACAGGTTCCAGGGATTAGGACATGGGCCATCTTTGGGAAGTCATTATTCCACCTACCTCAGGCCACAATAATGCTTCATGACAAGCAACCACAAAGTCTTGGTGGCATACAACAGGGGGTACAGTGTAATTTTCATGAGTCTGGGTTAGTTAGGGGCTGGCCAAGCAGCTTTATTTGTTGATCTTGGCTAGGCTGATTCACATGTTTGGATGTTAATTGTCTGCTGGACATTAGAAGCTGCTCAGCTCTGCTTTGTATGTCTCTCATCCAACAGCAGGTGGGCCCAAGCATGTTTTAAGGCAATGACAGAGAGACATGAGAGGGCAAGCAGAAACATTCATAGCCCCTTAATACCTAGCCTCAGAATGGGCTCACTGCCACTTCTGCCTCATCCTATGGCCCTGGCCCAGAGTCAGAGCAGGGGGCCTCGCAGAGTTGCATGGCAGAGGGCATAATGCATCCAAAGAAGAAAGAAGAATTGGGGCCATTTCTGCCACCTACCACATCTCCCACCCCAACCCCATAAGACTCCCTGCTAGAGAGTAAAAGCAAGGAGCTGTGAGTAAACTCAGATGGCTCCATGCTTGTATAATACAGAGTTGAAGCTGTGTTCTTCTATCAGGTACAGGAATACAAGAAATGTTAAACAGAAGGGATTTTGATATTACAATGAATGGGACAATTTTTATAAGAGCGTTAGCTATTATCCTCTGGGATATGGTTGCTGTGGTCCTGCCACTGAATGCCCTTGATGTCCACTACTGAAGTCCATGGCTTGTAGATCTTGTGGTCTGTTTTCTTGGCATAGTCAAGCCATATCTTCTTGCTTCCTGGGCCCCATCTGGATTTGCTGTGGCTTTGTGCACCCTCCAAGGTTTGACTCACTCTTCTGTTCGGCCATTCACTGGTGATCTTCTCTACTGTATCACTCAGATAGTGGGCTACTTTAGCCCCCATAGGACCCTTCGTGGCAAGCTCCCTGACAGATTCTCAGCTTCATCCTGGTCCTACCTTGGGGGATGTCGAGACTTCCAGATCCACTCCACATATAGGGAGTTGAGGTTGACAAAAGAGTATGACCTCAGGCTTTCTTTAATCATGCTGAGTAACTAATAACTACATTTCTCACCTGTAGGCACTGCAAGTTGCCACAGGACCATTCCACAAACTGTCCTCCCGCCCCACATGCCTGCCACTTCAGGAGTTACAAATTAGGAGTGCACCCCACCCCCCCACCCCCCCAAATCACTCAGCTTTCAACTTCTCTCTCAGAACATGTAACACTTCTCCAATACAGGATTCAATTCAGAGCAGGGAAGTCAAGGCCCACGTTCTCACCTTTTTATTCCTCTTCTCCACATCCCACCAGGGCAGAAGGGCTGGAATTTCTCTTTCTTCCTGTCTGAGAGAGATTCCCACTGCATCCCAGCCTTCTCCTTCCTACGGTATTATTTCCCCTGCCCTCATCAATGCATTTATAGAAGCAAATGGGATGCAGGGAGAAGAAAAGTGTTATCAATAATGGAAGTTCAAAAAGTGTTTCCTGTTACATGCCAGGCACTAAGCTGGGTACTTCAATACACAGTATCCTTCCCAAAGATACCTCTGTTTTGAGAGGAAGGTGGGGGGGGCAGGGAACAAGACAGACACTATGTGAGGAGATACAGAGTTTTGTCTAGTTCAACAAAAGAAAATTATTTGTACAATGGCTTTTGAGTAGATGAAAAAACAAAGGAGAGGGTTTTTTTTTTTAAGAAGGGCATATAAAACTGGGTGATGGAACACTTGAATCCACACAAAACTGTCCATATTGGATGGAAAGTCCCCTGATCCCAGTTTCTCTTCTTGTCTTATTCTTTCTTTCTCATCCGCGGCACCGTTTTCACGGACCTGCATCCATGTAAACGGTGCCGTGGATGAGAAAGAAAGAATAAGACAGACAGAAGAGAAACTGGGATCAGGGGACTCTCCGTCCGATATGGATAGAAGCTCTATCTAACAATAGATAACTTTGGTCAAGATTCTGAGGCTTTTACAGCAATACATTTTGGTTCTGAAGCATAAGGCAAATGATTTAGACTAAAGTAGGGAATGGTGTGAATGGAGAAATCTTTGCCAAGCTGTGATTCTTATAAAAACCCTTTCTGCATACAACAACATATTTCTGGCATGAACTTGATGGGATCTTTTGTAACCTCAGATTTGGTAAAAAAAAAAAAAAAAGAGAGTAACTGTTTTGACTTGTTGGACAAACTCCCAAGTCAGATTCCCAGCTTCCTCCTAGTATTTTTTTTTTTTTTAAGAATCCATTAAAACTCTGACTTGAAAGAGAAGACAACAAAAGTCCACATCATTTTGTTCCAAGAGTGAACATGGCACATGGAAGAGCACTTTGTAAATGGCAGCATGTGGTCCTAGTTTTGGTACTTTGGGGGAGAACCCGAGACAGATCCCTGTGTTTGGCCTTTTAAGCCTCATTTTTGCTTATGACAACTCAAACTGGCACTAAAGATATGGTTTCAATCATGTTCACTAGAAGAAACCATTCTAGGTACTTCAAGCAGAAAGAAATTTAATACAGGGAATTAGGTGCTTAGAGAATCACTGGAAGGATTAGAGGGAACAAAGTTAGGAGGCCTCCTCTAGGCTGGCTTCCAGCTCATATACCACTGCATCTGCAATGCAGAGGCCAGGAAACTACTATAGTGACTAGGAAATCCAGCAGCTGCCAACATCATACCTGCCGGGTCATCTATTTCTGCTGCAAAGATGACAGAAAAGAATGGCCCCTCTCTTTCTCTCCTGCTTTCTAAATCTTCTGTGACTTTATATAGTTTCCAGTATCTATATCACATCTGGACTCCTAGTGTTAGGGGAGTTTGGAAAAATGTAGTTTGTTATACTTACAGCTTTTGAGATAATGTGGGTGAATATGGATGTTGAGTGCCAACAGACAATATCTTGCATACAATCCTGCGCAAGCTCCTGGGTCAACTATAGATCTACTGGCAAAGATTACTGTTTCATGTTAATGGTACTGCCTGGATCTGGGTTACAAAGATGAAAAAACCTGGGTCTTGAGATAGTAAGTTCCTTTAAAGCAGTTATTACATCTTAGGCTCTATCTGTGGCCCAAAGCTCCTTGGGGGGTTACCCTTTTGCCCATCACCCCTGAAGTCTTTCTTTAATTAGGTGGATACATGCCAACTGTGAACTGTGTGTTCTTTTTTTTAATCGGGAGGTCCCGGGGATCGAACCCGGGTCCCTCCATATGGGAGACGGACGCCCAACCATTTGAGCCACATCTGTCCCCCGACTGTGTTTTCTTGAACTCATCTCTTATTCACCCTGAACAAGTAAAATCAGTGCATGAAAAACTGTCATCTCTGATGGCAGCAGAAAAGCACTGCTTTTCCAGAGACAATACAAGGTTTAGGACAGATCCTAAACAAAGAAAAGGTTTGATATGAGGAGCTTTGAAAGTTTCCAGTTTTTAGTACATGTAGAACACTTAAGTAGATTTTTTAAATTTCTTATTGTTTTAGACAGAAACAGTGGAATGACACTTTGAAATGTCAGTACTAATATATACTGAAAGTTAAAGTCGGCCCTTATCTGCTTGTCTTACATTTGTTTCTGTTCAAACTGAGATTTAAACATCAGTGAAATTTTTCTAATTAAGAAGCTGTAATATTTTGAACAAATTAATAATATACCTGAGACTTAACCTCTACAAGTGTAAGGAGGGGGGAGTATCACACATTCGCTAGAATTAAATAAGAAAACGCCTCTCAAACTTCTCCACTAATGTTTCCTTAATGGCAGAAAGAGTGCATAGATACCCATGGAAAGCTCAAAGACTCTTTGAAGTCTCTTATTTTTACCACAAAATATCAAGTGGATTATATATATGAATTCACTATATTCATCACAAATGATTTTCAGAAATGCATAAAATATATGTATAGTATTATATAATACCAACATAGTTTATCTTTTAATACCATAGTTATACCCAATTTTTATAATAAGATACTGTAAACACCCCATAAAGGAAAAAGAAAAAATTCAGATTCTTCCCTAGTATGAAGGGGGAGCCAAAAAATTTTACACAGATTTTCCGGATCGCAGGGGCGCCGTGTCCCTAGCTCCCGCAATGTGGAAGGGATGTATTTGGAAGTATTTAGCCAGTGTCTATAAGTAGATGGGCCTTAATAACTCCTGGCTTAATTTTGAAGAAGTTCTCAGATATTGGGAATTTAGAATATAAATATACAGAGGAGTAGGCAGTAATTCCTAAATTGCTTTAAACAACTTTGCCAGAGAAGGTCACTCTTTTGGACATGCTGTCGAGCTTGCCTTTCCTTGCAGCTCAGTTACAGATACTGAAGATTTTTTACCCAGTGAGATCTGCCCTGTCCAGTCACTGAATCAGTCCCAAGCAAGCCTGCCTGTTTATTAGGAATCCTATCCTCACCAGCTGGTAGTGTTTGGAAATGGTCCTGCTACTTAGAGGCCAGCAGTCCCACATTTGTGCAGTGTAGCCCAGGCACCCAAGTACCACTAAGCTCACTGTCCATGGGCATTAGGCCTGAACTGTGTTTCTGTTTCCCTGAATGCCCTCCAGATCCCCCAGTGGGACAGGATACCTTTCTTGATCAACAGATTATTCTATTAGGGTGCATCATGGGGGCACAAAAAGCAAATTTAATTTACTTGGCAAACAAGTTGGTCCTTTTCTGCTCTCCCTGTGCTAAGCAGCCAGATAGAGGGGGTCTGTATATTTATCACTCTTGGGTAAACACATACTTGAAGTTTCTCAGTCTTTGCCTAATGTGATTCTGCACCTTCATGACTGCTCATGAGGTTCTCCTGACCTGGAAAAGTTCCTTTTTCCTTTGTTCCTGGAAAAATCCTGCTCTTCATTTACGGTCAAATTCAAAGGGAAAGGTTCTGTTAAGTTTTCCCCTCCTAAATTCGTCCCACTTCATCTTCCATCCCTTTCCCTTTCCTTCCGACCAAGGTGTTCTAAGATCTGATAGATATACCTTGATTATAGCACTCATCCCATCATATTGGTGTTTGTTGCATATTATCGGTCTACAGTACTGGTCTGTGAACTTCTGAGGGAGGGGGCCCTGTCTTAGTTATTACAACACCCCCAGTGCCCATAATCTGTAGATGATCAAATACTGACAAAGGGAGGGAGGGAGGATGAATAATGGCCCAGTTCAAAAACAAAACCACAATTCAAAGGGTTGAAATGCACAATCACCACTGAGTGTGTTTTCCTTCCTTGTAAAATCTTTATGAAAAAATAATATGAAGTGTGATGAGTGTTTACATGGAGGCACCTTGTTTGTAAGTGAAACAGAAGGCATTGGCTTACTACCTTAAATCTGTTTCTGTTACTAGAAGTGTTATTTGTGAATTAAAAATATGAAATATGTTCCTCCCCCCTCCGTTATAAATTGTGCAGAAAGTATAGTATGCATATTTGAAAGTCATTAATATATCTTGAGTTTGTGAACTAGCATTGTCCCACACTGGCATTTAATTATTTTGAAGCTAGTGGATTAATTAATGGTTAATGATTATGAATGAAAATGCACAAGCTGCTTTTCCCAATATTAAACTTAATATTTAATAACAATTTCACAGGTTATTTATAAGCGTTAAAGGCAGTCTCATGAAAACTTCTTTCTCAAGAAAATATAAAATGCTTCCATTTTTAATTTAGCACTGAGAGTGTTGTTTCTTTGTCATAGTAATTATGGGCTTTCCTGCCAGGACCCCATTTTTGCTTCTATTTTACAACACAGTCATGGTTGAATGGCTTTAATCAGGCATCAATTAGTCCCAAATCTATTACTCATTTAGGGTGGGTTTTTGGTAGTTGTGCTTTCTCTTTTCAAACTGGGAGGGAAATGTTACAAGTTTGAGTAAATGAACTCAATCCCTGATGAATAGTTTGTAGAAAGATATTTCTGTAACCTGCCCAATAAACTGGTTATCATACTAAACTCATTTTTAGCAGCTTTTATTCACTTAAGCATTGCTCCAGATGGTAGCTGTCAAAATGTTTCTTGTAATTATCATCAGTAAACTTCTCCTGGGCCTTTAAAATTCATTGCAAATCACATGTTGTCTATAATCATAATAAGATCGGAAATGTTATTAATATCCTGCTTGGTATTCAGCTGCACCCGTTTCTGTAAAACTACATAGCTCAACAGAGCCAACTCTTCTGTACTGTGCTGTCGCAAAGGCTGTAAAATGGTAAATGCGTCTATATCTAGATATACAAATTGATTTGATCATTTTCATGGAGTTGACTAATCAACTCTATAAAAAAATAAAGAACAGACAAACCATTTGGTTAGTCAAGCACATAAACTTCTCTGTTCATATGAACATATTCTACAAAATAATCATTTTGGATCCTATCATCAGCTCTTCCATTGAACTGGGTGTCTCGGGTGTTGAATTAGGTCTCTCTTGGCTGCAAGTGACAGAACCCCAATTTGAACTGGTATGTGAAGAGGAATCATGATTGGAGAACACTGGGGCATCTTAGTAACCAAAGCTCAGAGACATATGGAAAGGACCCTGGGATAACTGGGACTGGGGGTTCCCTTGAACACTGTCTTGAGTCCCCAGTGCTCCCTGGAGAAACCAGTAAGGGAATGTGAGAAGCAGGTCACGGAAGGGAAAGAGCCCAAACAAGGATGCCATTCCAAGCCAAGTACCAGACTCAACCTGGTCCTGCAGGGGAGCTCCCAAGTGCAAATTATACCTCAGAGTTTGCTCCAACTGGAAGTAAGGGAACTTGGTTTTCATACATCTGCCAACAGTCACTGACTAAGCGTCCCAGCCCCAGGAGGGACGGGGGTTGGCAGGAGGTAAATCCCAGGCACACTGGCTCCATCTGTCAACTCCAGTAACCCAAAGGCTGGCAGGCTGGCTTCCTAATAGAGCCACAGGTGTAGATCATTAGACGCAAAAGTACACAGAAGCTGGGGAAAGGCTGCACCAAAATGCTTGAAGTTATTCTCAGAAGGATCTTGGTAGGGTGCCGCCAGTGTCCACTACAGACACTGGATTCTTTTTCATCTCTTACTTCTGCCTATTGGCTTTACCTTCTTCCTCAACACACCAGCTTCCTCTATCAGGCAGGGACCATGGCTGCTAACTGTTCTTAAGTATCATATCTGGTAGCTTTTACCACCAAATCAGGAACTCTGTACTCAGTGCCAGTCAGAAAAGTCACAAGAACTCACACTGGCCTGGCTTGGGTCCGGTGCCCACTTTGGGACCAATCAACTCTGGCCTCAGGAACACGATGACATAAAAACATGGCAGCCCTATAAGACATACATTTGAGGTACAGGAAGGAGTTTTAAAGAGAAGAAGGGCTTGGATGTTAATGCAAGAAGGTAAGTATGCTGGGGAGACAAATGAACATTTGGTTGAGAAAGCGGGCTCACCATATCCAAGGTTATATGTCCGATCCTTGTAGGTCTTGTCAAGGCTCTACTACAGAACCTACTCACAATCACGTCCTTACTATGGATGAGGGCTGCAGTTTTGTGCAGTTTCTGGTCACAAAAGAAAATGCAAAAAGAGAATGTAGATTGGGGGAAAAATCTCAAAAGAAGATTTTGGGGGTAGATACAATTACGAATTTATGTTTATTAATTCACTCAATTAGATTATTATGCGTGGATTTCCCTGTTAAATACAAAAGGGATTTCAAATGTAGGAAATCTACAGCTGGAGGGGAATTGGACCATTTAGACAATCTAAAATGATCCCTTAGGTTGATTTTTCTTTGTGAGGTTACAGATGCTATTAATAACGGTCTAATCTGACCAGAGCCCTATTGCTACTACATCAGAAGTGTGATGCCTACTTTTATTTCTCCAGTTGAAAAAAGATGCCATCTTTGCTCTTAATATCCTCTTCAACCTGTATCCCTACTTCTGTTTATCAAGTGTTTTTAGTGTAGCATGCTCCAATATTAGAACAGCCTTGCGTGCATATCTCAGTGTGCGAGGGGCAGCATTGTTATCAAGCGTTGGCAGCCACTGTTTGTGGTGATAAATAAGTTTTGTTCCCCTGGAGAGCAATTTCCCTGGTCTTCACTCTATTATCTAGGTAGAGATGAAGGATAGAATGTATCCTTAAAGTGGTATTCACACAGTTACCCAGCTAATGAGGCAATGAAGGGCGAGTTTTGGGGGAACACACACAGAAGGAGGGCGACAGGCATAGAAGCACAGAGAAAGAGTGAAGAGAGATTAGAGAGAGAAGCAGTGAGAGAGAGGATGTAGGAGAAGAGGGAGGGAGAGAGAAGGAAGCACACAGAGGCATACAGAAAGATGTTCAGAGAAAGACTGAGATGGAGAAAGAAAAAGCTGAGCAAGAACAACAGAGAGAGAGGCAGAAAGACAGAGAGGCAAGGAGACACACACATACAGAGGTAGAGAGTGAGTTATCCACACTAACAGAAGACAGAGACAGAGAGACAGAGAAAGAGGCAGAGAGAGAGAGAGATGTACAGAGAGGAGGGGAAGGCAGAGGGGGAACAAGAGGGGGAGCGAGAAGTGAGAACACAAGAGAGAGGCAGAATGTGAAAATGCTATGGATCCCCTACAGTGCACCTCCAGAGTTTTGCTGTGTTATCATTTGTAAGGAAACATCATCCAACTGGCCAAGGAGGCCTGTCATTAGTACTGATGATGAACAAATTTTCAGGACTGTATTTCATGGTAAGCTGCTTGCTTCCGTTGCTGTTTGGAGTAAGTCTCACCAGTGTTGACAGCAGAGGCTACATGTTGGCAGAGGCATCACTGTGCTTACTTCTGTCGAACATCGAACAATGAATCAAGGAATTTAAGTGATAAAGAGTTCATCAGCCTGGTATTCAGACACACCTTATGTAAGGCAGACAAGCTTAATCTGCTGAAGAAATAAGTTCAGGGAAGATGAAGTAGTTTTAAAGCTCATGCAGCTGACACAAAGAGTTGCTCAATGAATCCTGGGGATCATTTTAGGAACAGCACTAATTCAGGTCAATTCAACAGATATTTCTTGAGCATATACTCTGTGTCACACTCCATGCTAGGCCCTGGGGGTTCCAAGATAAATCACAGCTCCTGTCCACAGCACTGGAATCAGATTTTAGGTTGTTGCAGTACATGCTGGGATGGAATTGAACTCACAATGCTACGGAAACACAAAAGAGGGTTACTTTATGCCTCGTGGGTGGTGAGCCTGGGCCGGGAACATTTGTAGAGTCAAACTATAGCAAAGATGGGGAGGATGCCTGGTCAGATGGGCTTTGTGGCAACCACGAATCTCAGATCTGAGTTCCCTGGCCTAAAAGATAGAACCCAACACATGATCCTGAATGCTACTCCATGATGAGTAAGTTATCCCTTTCTGCATTCTGACAGGGCAGTTGCCCCAGAAGTGTGAACATGAAGAGCAGAGCAGCCCTGAGGCCCTACAATGATATATATATATATATATACAGCATGAGTGAGAAACAAGTCAGGAGAATTATTTGTTCCTGAAGCAGAACACAACCTATCCTGACTAATCTGGGGACAGTGGTTCACAGCCCTGGTTGCACACTGGACTCACCAAGTGACCTCTAAAAAGATGCCCATGTCCAATTTTTGCTGCAACTGAATTAGAATTCACAGGACTGAATCGTGTATATCATTTTTTAAATTGAGCTTTAATGGAATTTTAAAAGCTCAATACTGAGTAGAATGGAAGTTTAATGAGGGCAAGGACGTTGTCTTAGTTACTGCTCTATACACCAAGGGCCTGCAACAGTATCCAGCACAGAGTACTCAAAATTTGCTGAATGAATGAATAAATACAATCATGCCTAGTTCTGTTAAGTTTCTTCCACCAGGGGCTGCATCTTGCTTCCTATTCAGATTCTCCTACCATATCCACTATCTGAGGTCCTCTTCTGAAAGAATGCTTTACTCAAGTTGTTTTGCCTACCTTCTAGTGCCTGGGTTTCTGCTCATGTGTCATCCTGCTTCTGTTCTGAGGCTATGTTTGCTAAAAACTCCTGGAACACTAATTAAGATGTCCAGATGTCCCCACAAAAGCCATGGTCCATTTTCTTTACTCCCCATTACCTGTATCCTGCCTGCTTCTGGCTTCTGCTCTTTCTCATAGATTCAGACTGTGCGTGATCCTCCCGAGTTATGACTAACGAGTGTTTGCATGGCTATATTGTTGTCTTTAGTAATCATTAATGTTATAATTCTTTGCATTTTTTACTAAATCATTGTTTTTACATGTTCTTCACATTTCATTTAAACTACTCAAAAAACTTAATATTATCTTCTTTTTACATAGAAAGAAATTGAGGATCAGAGAGGCTGAGTAGTTAAAACTCATATTCTTCATGAGTGGAGACACTACTGTTTCCTAAGTCATTATGAATGCTTGTGTCCTGTGAGATACTATTATTCAATGGAAAAGAGGCTCCAGGGTAACTATGTTTGGAAATGGTGGGTTAAACAATGTAATAGTTTTTTTTTTACAGCAGAGTCTTTCAGTGGCTCTATTTTATTAATGTGTATTATAAATTAAAGATTCACAATAGACTTGAAGATACCTTGCCACTGAGACTTCAGAATCATGTCCCTGGTATCTATAAGCAAGTCATGGTGAAACTTCCTTATGTATGGGGGTAATTTTTTTAAGGTGCTCTCCTTTACCCTATTTTCACCTCTCCCAACATCAACTTCCTCTTGACTGCTATTCGATCTCTGATCATAGATGGAAAAAAGGAAAATGATACTCATAAGATTCTTCAACACCTAGCTGAATACATCCTCTTTCTCCAAATATTTTCCCAGGATATTCAAACCACAGTGATCTTTTTATTCTCTGAGCTCCTAAAGAAACTTCTGTAGCCTAAGCTAATCACCTCAGCACTTAGGTTGTTTGATTATGTGTCTGGCTTGTTGCTCAGTGTGGATATTAAGTTCATCCAAAATGAAGAGTTACCTAGTAATTACTGTATCTCTTCCATAGTGCTTGGCAGTTAAGGAGAGTTGATATTCAACACATTTATTCCGTAAATACTTGAATGGGTACATTTATTCAAGCATTATAATAAATATATGATGCTTGACTGACAGTCTGAATTAATGACTAAAAGAATAAATTATGTCTATACATATATATGCCTTTATTATAATCAATTGGAAATTTATGGTTTATATCAAGACCGTAATTACAGTGAAATGATTCTAAATCTTGAAGCTCATTTTAGAATAATCACTTATAAATATTAAGAGTTTCAAAACTCCCACATTCATCATATTCTGTAGCATCTCACCATAACTACTGGTTATGAAATTTAAGCAATGCTCCTAGCAAGACTAATGCCTGAAGTATCAAACAATCAAATGTTGACTAGTTGTACAACCCTGGTTAAAAAAAAAATTACAGTAAAACGCTGCAGGTGCAGTTCTATTAGAGAATGGTTAGCATTAGTGAACCTTCAATCAGAAATATAAATGCATAAATCTGGCTTCCAGCCAAACATTTCCTTCATTCCAGTAAAGAATATTGTGCTTTAAACCAAAGGAGGGCATCTGTATAAGATCATTGGTTTCAAGACCTTTCTTACAACATTATTTTTAACTATTCAATGTAGCAGTTGTATTTAAGAAATTTTTTCATTTTTAAAAATATTGTCTTTTTGAATCATTTGTAAACTTTTCAAGAGAAAGAATAGAAAACCTTTTGTGAGCAAGAATATAATTTTCTTGGTCACCTGTTACAATGCTTTGAATAAGGTTTGCGTTTATTAGCTGCTTACTGACCTGATCATTTATTGAATAATAGAATGCAGTTAAATGTGGATGCAAAATTTATTAATCTATTTATTATAAGATAGAGTCTCATTAAATCAAGTTAGGTTTTTAAATTTTTTTGTACCATGTATTTTTTTGCAGTCTTTTGAAATCTAAGGCCCCCTTCTCAGAATCATGTTTTTAAATGCATGAAATAAAACACATAGAATTAAGTGGTATCAAGTTCATGAACACTTTGAATTCAGGTCTGGGGACAAGAAGTCTTGATAAAATGTATACATCACAATTGATAAACTGTTTCCATGATGTACACACATTCCACGGAAAATTCCACTTAATTTACTGGATTTACTTAGAGTGGAAATAGCTTTTCTAAAAGTGTCACTAATATTGTTGGCAATTTTATGTTGCAAAATATATCTGTTCAACATAAGTAAATGAAAGGATGACTAATGAGTAACTTATTGGAATAGACTCTTATGGGAAAAGTAAAAATTCACCACAGCTATCACTCCTTGAAGAGACATTCAGCCTATGTGTCAGATACGAAATAAACAGAAGACATAAATATACATTTATAACTACTTATATATATAATTGGTATTTCTATTGTATGGGGTTACTATTTGTCTACGTGTTTGAAAAAATTCCCTGGTAACTCAATGGATATATTGGCATGACCCAAGCTAAAAACTGATTTAAAAAACCAGCTATTTAATTCATAATTGCTAGCTTAAGCTAGTCAATATTTATAATAATCTATTAAAAGTATGGCACATGACATACATATGGTCTTATATTCATATACATACACACAGGCACACAAGAATAAACAGTGTTACACAGTGGAATGAAGTTGTGCTAGAAATCCGCTGGGCTTTGAATCCTGTCTCTCCTACTTAGCCCCTATGTGCCGTTTCTCTATTCCTCTTTTGCTTCGTTCAGGAAATATTTCCTCATGTTAAGTTGAATATACTCTAGGTAAACAAACTGAGGTGAAACCTGCCTCTCCAAGCCTCATTTAAAAATGGAGAGCATCATATCTATTTCATAAGATTAAGGTGAGTAACATGATGAAGGACTAAGTAGGAAACATTTTAGGTAGTTCCTGACATGTAATAGGCACTTTTTAATTTCAGCACAAATCTAACAAGTTCAATGAGTGCTTGAGACTCTCTAAGAATCCTTATGGAAAAAGAATTATTAGGAGGAAACTGGATGCAATATAAAATGGCTCTCGCATTTTGGTGTCTGTAGATCTGCAGATCATATTGATCCAGCCAAAGATCTCAAGGCCTCCTTACCCTACCCAATACTCACACCCTTACTACAGCTAGTAAATCTCACTGAAACTAACAAAGAAATGTGGCTAAAATAATGAAGGCTAACAATATCACAAACAGAAGTTTAGAGCAGTGGTTCCCAAATTTAAGCATGAATCACTGGAGAGCTTGTTAAACCACAGATTGCTGGGCTGCACCCCCAGAGTTTCTGATTCATTCTTTCTGAGTGGGGCCCAAGAATTTGCTTTTCTAACAAGTCGCAGGTGGTGCTGATGCTGCTGGGAGACACTTTGAAGATCACTGGTCTAGACTTGTTATTCTGAACATTATAGTGCAAGAGATCTCCTGGGGATCAGAGAACCTTGTGGGTTGCCAAGGAACTACAGAACAGCACTTGAAAGAAAATGGAGGACAGGAGGCAAGTGTGGTAGACACAACAATGTCTCCCAAAGCTGTTCATGTCTTAATCCCCAGAACCTGTGAATATGCTACTTTACATGGTGAAAAGGACTTTTCAGATATAATTCAGTTAAGGATCTTAAAATGGGGAGATAATCCTGGATTATCTGGATAGGCTCAATGTAATCACAAGAATGGTCTTTTTAAGGGGAAAAAAGGATGCAGGAGAGTCAGAGTCAGAGAAGAAGTCATGATGGAAGCAGAGGTTAGAATGATGCTAGGAAGGGACCATGAACCAAGGAATACAAGAGGACTCTAGAAGTTGGAAAAGGCAAGGAAATAGATTCCACCCCGCCTCCCACCCCAGCAGAGCTCCCAGAAGGAATGTAGCCTTGCTGACCCATCTTAGACTTCTGACCTCCGGAACTATAAGATAAGAAATCTGTGCAGTATGAAGCCACTAAATTTGTGGTAATTTGTTACAGCAGCAGTAAGAAACTAATACAGTAAGAGTGAGGGTAAGACAGAAAACCTAGCTCCTTCCTCAATTTACCCAAACAAGAGATTATCATTAATGTTACAGAGTACAATTCTTTATGCTGCCTCCTAAAGAAGCTGGTCAAAACAGTTTTTAAAAAAATCAAGCTTCTAAGCCATTTAATGGGTTTGTATAAGAAATGGCATTAGCCACCCTTCTAGTAAACAGCATCCCCTTACTCCATCCTCTTCTGAACCAAGGCAACTGATTGTGGGCTACTGATTCAAGTGTAGGCATATACTGATCTCAATATAAAATTGGGTCCAGTCTGATTCACCAATAGGAACTTAACGCGCATTGGTCTTATTACTCCCAAACCACTAAGATACATGAAAACCAAATGTATTGTGTATACTCAGCGGAAAAAATTGCATATACCATTCTGCATTAAGTTTACAGAGACTTCTATACCCATTTTCAAACATAGGTTGCTGTGAAAACCAAGGAGACGTGAATGCAAGTATACATGTAACTTCTTAAAGAACATCTCTCTGATGACCATCTGGCCCATCATGATTCACCTACACACCTGGATTAGTGAATGGTATTCACACCCTTCATATTTACAGTGATATGTATCCCCTTCTTTTAGTAAATCCAAAATTTTACAATTCACATTGATAAAGCAGATGAATTTGGACACTGCCTCAATACAAAGGCATGTGTTTCCCCTCTCCATTTTTTTTTTCTGGCACTCGACCACTGATCCACAATGGCTTCCCTGGGTTGGTTTTTTCATTTGTTTTGCTTGTTGTTCTTTTGTTTTTTTCAGAAGGCACTGGGAACCAAACCCGAGACCTCCTATGTGGGAGGCAGGAGCTCAACTGCTTGAGCCTCATCCACTCCTTCAGATAGTGTTTTTTATTTTTTATTTTAATTTTTTAAATATTTAGATTACATAAATGTTACGTAAAAAATATAGGGGGTTCCCATATGTCCTGCTCCCCACACCACCTACATTTGCCCCCATTAACAACCTCCTTCATTAGTGAGGTACATTCACTGCAATTGATGAGCACATTTTGGAGCATTGCCACTAAGCATGGATTATAGTTTACATTGCAGTTTACACTCTCTCTTACACAATTCTGTAGGTTATGGCAAGATATATAATGGCCTGTATCTGTCGTTGCATTGTCATTCAGGACAATTCCCAAGTCCCGGAATGCCCCCGTATTACACCTGTTTTCCCTCTCCCTGACCTGAGAACCTCCAGTGGCCACTGCTTCCACATCAATTATATAAGTTCTTCCATTGCTAGAATCACAATAAGTCTATAGTAGAATACTGGTAAGTTAACTCTAGTCCTTCATTCATTCCTCAATCCTGAGGATTCTGGGATGGTAATGCCCACTCCACCTCTAATTGAGAGGGGGCTTCAGTCCCACATGACCAGTGGATGGGACCCTCTTTCTTGCATTTGTAAGCTCTCTCGGTTCCTTGGTATGGTGGTTGTCCATCATCACCTCCTTGTTAGTTGTCCTGGGTGAGTCCAGTGAACTGGAGAGTAGGTGTTGCAACTTTGTGAGGCTCAGGGCCCAGCTGGCACATGGACAGTCCAAAGATTCAAGTCTCTTGGACGTACACCTATCAACTCCAGCACCAACTATACGTTCAAATAGAAGGGACTGAAAAGCCATGTATAGGGAAACCACAACTGAGTCCAATTCTGTCACACTGGGGAGCACAAACACCAAAGTAGGGCCCACTGGCAAGGCACCAAAGTCATGAGCTATCTACCCTAACCATATTGTCTGGGTGTCTCCAGAGCCTTCAGGAGCCCTGCTATTTGGGGTAATGTCTAATTTGGCAGTCAATGAGATCCTGCTGAGATGTGCATAAGCATAACCTCTGGAATGACCTCCCAACTCACTTTGAAGTCTCTTAGCCATATAAATTCATTTGTCTTTACCTTTCCCCCCTTTTGATCATGGTCATTTTCCAGTTGCACTGCTAGTTGGTGCGTGGTAGTAATCCCTCCATGCCAGGGAGGCTCATACCTGGGAGTCATGTCCCACGCTTGGGGGAAGTTATTGCATTTATATGCCAAGTTCGGCTTAGAGAGAGGCCACATTTGTGCAACAATCCCCTCCATATTTTGATAGTTCTGAAATAATTATATACAGTCAATGTGACAGTCTATTTCCTTCCCTAAAAGCTATTATTGAACTGATGGTGCTTTTTACAATTCATGGTGGCCCAGACAAGTGGAAATAAGGGAAGTTATTTATTCTTTTTGGCTTGATGAAACAATTTATAATGAATTTTAAGCATGCATTTAGAATAAAACTAATAAAATATATACATGGATTTAATCATCCAGGAATACAGCTATTGCCCATAGTGAAGATACACTTTCCAAACACATGAAAGCTTTCTCTGGACCACAGAAGAGGTGAAGAGGGCTGAATGCCTTTACTTCAGGGGTCATTGCTATTCTAGAATGACAAGCATGCTTGCTGTCAAAAGCAGAGGCTGGAACCCACAACTTCTCTAATAAAGGGGAGATATATATACACACATACATATATACATACACATACACACACACACACACAGAAACTGGAATCTGAGTGAATTCCTTAAGGTAAACAGGATTTTTCTTTAGGGGCTGGGAATGCTGCTTGTAAAACAGGAGACAGAAGAGTGTGTGATATTTTATATATATATATATATATATTTATTTATTTATTACTGTATATTGTTCTGTAGGTTTCTGTCAGAATACACGAGAACAAATGACCTCATTAATTTTTGTGGGTCTGCAATCTTCGTGTAGTGTATACCCATGCCAATAACTGAGTCTAAATTAGAGTTACCCAAGTTCCTTAGACTAAGCCTTGGTGAGAATAAAGAGTAGGGTTTACTGCCTTCAATGTTAAGATACTGAAGACGTGTGTGACTTTGGTCAGGCCCTACCATTCAAGGGGATGTAGCAGCATTATATCATGTTTTCTATCATTCATTTGACACCAACTGGCATTGTACCTATTCTAAGAATTAGGGTAAATCAACATGATGAATTCGTTTTATTACTTTTAAATATATGAAAAATTATCTGTGATAGTCTATGCAAATTGATTTAATAGTTCCTGTTTTATGTCCCTTTCTAATGTAGCATAAAGAAGAGTTCTTATTTGATATTGTAAGGAAGAGAAAAACCACTAAAATGAATAGGCACGCTTGTAATACCCTTCATTTAGAGATAGCAATTTCATCATTAGTTTAATTTACAGTTTATTTATACTGGAATAGTAATTTAAGTCAATAAATAATTCACATTTAACGAATGTTTGTTGAAAGAATGGCTACCATAAAACATATTTGATAGGACTGTTCCTCATTGGAGGTTATCCATCCTTATATATTCAGTATGGACTTGCATTTGGCCTAAGAGGCTCATGAGAGCAAAATTGTATATGTGAACTTGGAATTTTGGAAAACTCCATTTTGCTCCCCACATTTCCCCCTCGAAAGACTTTGAGAATGCTTTTCTCCTATTACATGAATGACACTTTTCTGTAATTTCATTCTTCGCACCTCTTTGTCGATATATGTAGCTCCGTTTATGAGGCCTTATATTTTCTTGCTTATCTTAAATTCTCTGTCTTTATCGGTAAACCTATCATGAAAATGTATTAGGACACAAATATATTTTTAATTTTTCCACTGTAATGTCAGCCTCAACACCTAATACAATGTTCCTTTGTTGGGTTTTGAGAACCATAATTAACTAGATGCATGCATCCTTGATGTTTACATGCGACAGATGGCTTAGCTTGGAGAAGTAGATGCATTTAGTGTATATTGGGCATGTATGAGTAATATACTGAAAGGAAAAATGTGTAGAAAAATGAGTTGAACTCTCCTGTATTTTGAGTGCTTTGAAAATTTAGCTTTGGGGAACTATATCTTTTTATAAAACTGAAGTTCCTTGAAGGTAGGGTCTGGCTTATGTTTGTCTTGAAGAACTGGCACGGGCAAAGGGAATTTCATGGCTTTGGATTCTGAAGCTGGCCTCTCGGCTAATCATGGCCTCTCAGGCTACAGGCTGGTGTTATTCACTATAGTTAGGAGTGTCAGGTTCTCAATAAATGACTGCTGGTAGATACATGAGCAAATGAATGAATGGCTGCTATGGGTAATTCAAGAAGGCTAAAGTCGCTTTTGCATTCCACTACAGAGTTTAAAAACCCTTTCACATGCATTTTATTTGAGCTTCATGACAAACCTATATGGTGGGAATTACTACCCCATTTTACAGCTAAGAAAGCCAAGGTTCAGAAAGGTACAGCAACTTGTCCAAAGTTCCTAGCTTGTAAATAAGGAAAGCAGAATTTAACCAGAGCTTCTGATACCAAATTCCCTACTCCCTCAGTTACATCCTGCCATGACCTATGATCCCTGTTCAGTTTACAACTTAGGTGCCTAGGAGAATTAAGGAAGGATTTCTGGTGAGCTGGATAGTTGTGGGGCTGCAAATTTCTTTGAGAGCCTAACCCAGGTCTTTTTTTCTGGTTTATGCGAGAGCAGGTCCTTTCCCTGGAGAATTATCTCTGACCTTTCTCATGACCATAGCTTACAACATAGAAACCAGAAGCCATTTTAAATACTCACAATTGGAGATTCAGATAATGTGATATTTCACTTTTCTACTTTTCAAAAAGAGTTTGGCAAAGCTACTTTTTTTCTGGAAAGAATAAACGCTACGTTTTAAATCTCCAGAAACTGAATTTAATCCAGACCACTAAACACATGTCCTTATACGTTTTAGGTAGAATTCCTAAACTGTCTGAGCCAGTTTTTTTCTGAGTAACTAAGGCTCATAAATAGAATGATTTCCCCACACTCAAACCTGTTTTTGAAATCTCTCTTTTTAAATAAGAATGAGTGAATTACCTCAATTACCCAGGTCTTTTTTAAAAAGGTCAGGCAGAAATGTATACATTTCTTACTTTTGGTATTTTTTAATAGTTTTCACTTACAAGTTTACAATCTATGCCTGATTCTTCCTGGGGATCCCAAAGGGCAATGACTGCCCTACAGAACTTATAGGTCCCCAGAGGACTTACATATGACATAAAAGGAAACAGCATCCTCTTCTCAAAAAATCATTTTAAGGAAAGATGCTTAGCAAGACTTCATTTTAATTCTAGAGCAGTGTCTCTCTTTCAGGGCTGATTTTTTCCCTCCAGGGGACATCTGGCAATATCTGGAGATACTTTTGGTTGTCACATTGGGGGACTGGGGTGGGGCATGATTGACATTTGGGGCCAGATAATAGTTTGAAGGGGGGGGGGGGGTTGGCCGTCCTGCGAATTGTAGGATGCTCAGTAGCATCCATGGCCTCTGCCCACTAGATACCAGTAGCACTCCCACCCCCCAAGTGTGACAAGCAAAGATTTCTCCAGACATTGCCAAACGTCTCCTGGGGTGCACAATCGCTCTGGTTGTGAATTACTGCTCTAGAGCTTATGGGAAAGAACAGATCACTATATTCCACTGCCTTGCCTAACTTGAAATTCCATTAAGCTCAACTTGATTTATATGGTAAGCTAGAATCACTGGCTTTCTAGGCAGATAAAGCCTGGATTTAGAAGGCTAGGCATCCCTTTGAGAGTCTGAAATTACTCTAACTGCAAGTTTTTATTAGGTGGAATTGGCTTATTGAAAAAATCTGAGAAGCTAAAATTTAGCTTCAGTATTTCTTGTATGACACATGGTGCAGAAAAGACAATGATTTCTGACTGATGAACTTAGGTTTTGTTCTTTATGATGAAATAGCGACAAGAAATCAAAGTCCACAACTGTTATGTTAAAATAAGGCAGAAAGGGAATGGATAGAGGAAGAGCTTGGGTGATGTTCTCTGTGTAACCTGTTATTTCTACCAGCTCCATTCTGACCGCTCTAGGAGAGCAAACTATTTAAGTGAAAAATGCACTGGGTTTGTCATGAGGAGATCCAAAATCAATCCCTAATGTCATCTCCTACCAACTCTAATAGCTTAGATATGTTACTTAAAATCTCTACTTCGTTGTCTTTAAAATGGCGACAATACCTAATGCACAGAATCCTGGGGAGAAATTAAGATAGTCCACATCTGTGGGTTCTCAAAATATGCTCCCCAGACTTGTCAGAAATGCAAATTATCAAATCCCAACCTCAGACCTACTGAATCGGACACTCTGGCGGTGGGGGGGGGGGGGCTTAGCAGTCTGGTTTAACAAGCCCTCCAGGTGATGCTGATGCCTGGTTAGAAAACCACTAGACTATTGAAAAGTGCAAAGATTTATGCAAACACACAGCACCTGGTTCCCAGTCCACTTTCTGGTATAGAGTGAAAGCTGACACTGGGCTTAGGTCTTCTTTTTCTTTCCTGTGCAGAGAAGAGTGTCCAGCACAGAGGAGGTAATCCTTAAATATCTTCTGAATGAATGAATGGCTGCACAGAATGTTATTTCAGATTTAAAGTGGACATATTAAAAAACTGATTACACTTGGTTTACCAGTTTCAAAGTTTTAAGTATGTTTTGAAGGAAGGAATATAACTTGAGCATGGTTGAGTCAGGGAATCAATAGAAATTAGAACTGGAAGTGAAATTTAACAGATTTTGGAATGAACAAAGTGATAAAGTTGTTGCCACAACATCCTGCAGACTCCAGTTTGGGAAAATCTAATATGTAATCCTCAGTTTTTCTCTCTGCTATCTAAGTTTACTTCTTGATTAAAGGAACTTGAATTCTCCTTTTAAATGCTGACTCTGATAGATAATCCAACCTATTAGATACATTTTTTATAAAAACTGTTTATGAAGGCTCTAAACATGCTGGAACAGGGTATCACATCACATTTTGACGTTCCTTCCACAGTGCTGTCCAATAGAACTATCTGTGTTGTCCAATATAGTAGCCACTAGCCCCACTGAGTACTTGAAATGGGGCTAGTGTGACTAAGGAACTGAATTTTTTAGTTTCAATTAATTTAAATGTAAACAGCCACATGTGATGAGTGCCATCATATTGGACGGAGTGGTTCTAGAGGAATTTAAGAGCAGGTTTGGGATGCTTTTGCATATAGTTCTTCCTAGAGGCAAGGAATAAAGGAATCTGAAACCCTGTAACTTGAAGGAATGTATGAAATCACCCATTAACTTTCTGCCTTCTCCACCCCTTGACAAATGAGAAAACCAGAAACTGAAAAAGCGAAATGGTTTGCCCCAGGTCATGCAATTTGCTAGTGACAGGGCAGAAATGAGAACCTAGGTCTCCTAATTCACAGGCCAGTAGCCAGATATGATTCTTTAAAAGTAGTATTTAAAACATACAGAAAAGTACAGAGGATAATTTAATGAATGTCCGTACTTACTACCCAGAGTTAACCAATGTTAACCATGTGGTTTATTTGCATAAAGTAAAGTCCTTCTGTGGTCCAGCCCCAACCCATATAACCTCTTTCCCTCATTTAGGATTAGCTGTGTATCTTTATACTTTCAGTATATGTATGTATCGTAATTATTTATACTGCTTATTTTAAAATTATAAACGGTATTAAGCCGAGCGTCTTGATGCAACTTTTTTCCTCAACAATATTTCTCTCAGTATTAATACTGACACATGTAGCTCTAGTTCATTTACTTGAAATGCTAAATAGTATATTATTGTGTGCATACACCACAAATTGTTTATCCATTCTTGAGGACTCCTCATATATCTGGTTTTATTATTTTAAGATTTCTATTTCCCCATTCACAACTCCATACAGATTCTTCCATTTTTAGGGAGGAGATTAATTAATCGAGCAATCATCCAGTGCTACTTTAGTGCAAAATTATGGCTCCAAAATTCTGCTACTTAGTGACTGAAAGAGTGTGCTGCCAAATCAACGAATGAAATAATTGTAATAACTTTGAATTGATAAAAATAATAACAGTATTCATAACAGCTGACACATATAAAGTGCTTAGTCTGAGCTAGACTGTGTTCTAAGTGATTTATAGATATTTATCTAATTCCCACAACAACCTCATGGGGATTATATTCTCTATTTTCTAACAAATGAGGAAATTAGGCACAAAACAGATTAAATTACTTTCCCAGTATGTTAGCTTTTTATTGCAGTTTAATAAATTACCACAAACTTAGCAGCTTAAAACAACTTGCATTTATCATCTCACAGTTTCCATGGGTCAGGAATCTAGGCATGGCTTAGCTGAGTCTTCTGCTCAGGGGCTCACAAGGCTGAAATCAAGATGTCAAATGGCTGTGTTGTCATGTGGGAGCTCTGCTCCCCTAGGGAAGAATTCACTTCCCAGCTCATTCCAGTTGTTGGCAGAATTCATTTTCTTGTGGTTGAAGCACTGAGGTTCCCATTTTCTTGCTGGCTGTTGGCCAGCCCCTAGAAGGCACCTGGTGTTCCTTGCCATGTGGTCCTCTCACAACATGTCAACTTATTTCTTCAGAGCCATCAAAGGAGTCTCTCTATGCACTTTGCTAAAATGTCATCTCATATACTGTAACCTAAGCCCACGTAACTTTGCCATATAACATAACTTCATCAAAAGAGTGACATTCTATCACCTTTGCCATAATCTATTTGTTAGAAGCAGGTAATAGGCTCTGCCTGCACCCAAGGAGAGGGGATTACACAAAGGTGTGACACCTTAGGGAATGTCTGCCATATCTAAGGATGCAGCTAGTCAGTGGCTGGGCTGGGAGTCAAATCCATGTAGTGGAGCTCTAGGATCTAGGCTCTCAACCATTATGCCAAACTGTTGTGGAAATATTGCTGCGCTATTTGTAGCAGTGGTAACATCTGCAATCATGTTTATAGATATGGTTAAACACATTTACAGTACAAGTGACCACTCCTTCCTTTTTCCTAAGCTTGGGGATTTATATAAAGGCAAATAAAAGCATATTAAGTGGCTTTATCAGTCGGGAAACTCAGAAATCTATGAAAGAGCTACGATTTAGAAGCTGCCTATCTTTGCCTCGTTGTCTAGGAAAGCAGCTTGGATGACACATTACTGCTTTGTGACAGCAATAATGTGCCAGAGGCTGTGTGACGTGTGCATCTCATTTCATCCCCACCGGGCGGCTGACAGAGCCCCAGACATACAGCAGAGCAGTGGAGGCAATGGGGGGGGGTTTCCCATCCGTGTTTCAGCTGCCTGGGCCAGGTATGGGCCTTCACTTCCATGTCTTCCCCACCCCGGAGGACATGCTGCCCTTTTCCCTTCTGGCTGTACCCTCTGCCTGTGAGTCTGGGCTGCCAGAACATGAAGTGGACTGCTTCAGAAAGCCCTTTACGCAGCCACACCAGGACTGCAAATGCCTGATGCTCCAGGCTTTAAACCTCACACAGGAGCTTCAAAGCAAGTGTTCTTAGGAGGGTTCAGGGTCATGAATCCATAAAAGGTCCCCAAAAAGGCAATTGTTATGATTACTAAATATCGAACAAGATTTTCTTAGGGCATAACTCTGCCTATACAGTCTCAAAAGCATCATTAACTCAGGTTTCTAAGATAAATGCATATTCCAGAAGACCATGAGGGCAGATGTTAACGTTTTGAATGAGATCAGGCTCTTAGAGTGATACATTCCCCTGAATCTGGCTTCATGAATTCACCAGCTGGATGCTCAAATACTCAGAGAGTGCAGGCAGTAGAGCCATATCTCTGGAAAACCGAAAATGATTTCAATCATTTGCCCAGCTTGACTGTAAACACAAAGAGGGCAGAGACCAGGTCAGTCTTTTCTGCAAACATTCCCTCAGTGCTTAGCATGATTTCTAAAACATAGTAGTTCCTCAATAAATACATATAGCCCTCACTTGGTGACTTTAAATTGTACCCGAAAACCTGGTTGTAACATGCAGTCTTAAAATGGAAATATATTCCCATTCATATTCATGGGAAAAATTATGCTGCATCCCATCCCAATCTGAGATACCCAGGTTAATTTGTTACAAATATAAAACTATTTCAACTGAACAATGGAAGTGGTATTTTTATAAGAAAAAAATAATGTGAAAGTAAATGAATACTATTGGACATGAAATATAATAAAAGATTATTACACTTGGCAAAGAAGTAAGGGAAGTCTTCAGAGTGGGGTTGGGGAGTGGCAGAAAAGGTGTATATTTTATTTCTGCCCAGTTTCCTCCACTAATTTTTCAACCTTTTGGGAGGTCATGGTTATCTTGTACTCAAAATGGCCTTAAAAATATTCTAGCACAGAAAACCACCTGTAGGTCAAAATAAAGGTTAATTTTTGAGAGGTGTAACAGACCGAAGATTTGTAAACAACTTCTCTTATCAAGTATATGGACCCAAAGCAAAACATATGGATTCATCCCAGTAAGACATGCAATTCAAATATGTTCCATATGACTTTCTCTGACTAGGAGATTATTGTTTCAAGTAAACCGTGGAATGTGTCTTTTTCTGAAAAGGTTAATGTTGACATATTACTTCTTATAGTTTATTTACTTAGTGTGATTTCAGGTGAAAAAGTAAAAAAGTCACCCAAAAAATGGAGTAACTTTCCAATAACTCTTATGAAGACAATCATTAACTGATAGTGTACTAAGTCTGTATTTGATAGATGATTGGTTGATTTAGTTCTGATGCTAAACAAAATGGAAGCCCTAAATGTACTTATTTGTGATCTCTCTTGATTAACATGCCCAACTCTGTAAAAGCACTAACTCTGCTTTTGCTGGAACAAAGCCCAAAACCAGTTGCTCTGCTGCCTGAAGAGGGAAATGAGGGCACGGTGGGGAGAAGGGTTGGCTCCAAAGACCCCCAGAGCCTAGTCTTTCCCCTCTCAGGTCCCATCTGTCTACCCAGATGCCTTTCTCCTTACTTCCTTCCATTCCTGTGATTCAGAGCATTTTTACTTTTGAAAGTCTCAAAACGGTTTGAAAAGGCAACTTGAATTTCAAACCTCAGTTTAGAAATCTTTTAAAATATCTTTCTAATGTTGTTTAAAAAAATGCACTCAACTCTTAGAATTTAAAGGTAGGTAGATATTCTTGGAGGACTTGTCTCTCTCCATTTTTACCTTACACCACAATTATTAAAGTGTCTTTTTTCCCCTAAAGTGAAATTACTTGTGCAAGAGACTTTATTCATTTTCAATGCATGATCTTCCATGTTTCACACTTAGAAGGCCCTCGATAGTGTCTCTTGAAAATACAAACAAAAGACGCCACAAGAAGAGACTGAAAGGCTAATTGTAATGATTTCCCACATAGTCACACACAAATCCATATATTCGTATGCATGTTGATCTCCTAAAGAAGAATCCAAGTGTGTGGCCAGTATCCTAGATTATCTAGTTGAACTAGGAGTCCAAAGTAATGTTAGGTTTCCAGTTTTATTTATAGCCCATCATCTGAAATATCATGACTGAAGATACATTCCATAGGCATGTTTACCTGTATTCTAACTAATGCAATGATTTTGCAATCTCTGCATTCATTTCTGTATATAAGTACTTGGAAACTCTCTGAAATTTCTTCTAGATATATCTGTTTTCAGGATCCCTTAGCTTTTCTTTGGGTGGTTCCAGCTCGTTCTGGCATATCTGACATCTGGGATTATTCTTTAACATAATACACAATAGATTGGCCCTTTAGTTTTCAATTTCTTTGTAGCATTGCAATTGACTCAATCATGCCATTTGCTTCATCTCTTACCTACTTATTAGCCCCAATCCTGTAACACTGGAATCAGATATTCAATGTAGTAATGTATAAAATTTTAGGAATCCAAAATAAGCTATATGCTAAGATCTGCATTCTTAGACCTATCCCTTGAATGTGCTGAATACTTCCATGACTGTTTTGTTCTTTTAATAATAAAAAGTTCTTTTTTGTTACACAAATAGCAATGGATTATATGGACAAATGTGGAGAATCTAAATTTACAACAGCAGGCTTCAAGAAACAGAAAGATACACTGATATCTAAATTAAAATGAAACATCACTTAGTGTTTGCAAAGAAGACAGTATTCAAGAGATTGTTCTTCCTCATCAAATGAGAATTAATAAGAACTGATGACTGAGACAGGTGGTAGAATTAACTAGGCCAACTATCCAATCATACAAACTGACACAAATCACTTGAATGTACTTTTCAGGCTCAAAACATGGGCTCGGAAACCCATCAAAATAAATTTTACAGATGGTTTGACAAAATGTCATCATTTGGGATTCAAATCATTTTCTGCACTTTTTTAATGCATATTAGTTTTTTGGTTTTTGAAACTCCATCTTGGAGGTTTCTTTTAGCTCCTAACTCTACCAAGAATTAGAAAAATATATCTATTGTATGTATTCCATGATGGTACCTGAAAAACACATAAGTACACGCACTTTTTCCCTTGCTAGAAAGCATGTGTATTATTGAAATTGTATTTTAAAGTATTTTGATATTGTAATGTTGTAGTGACAGGTTTAAGGGGAGCTCTCTCCTAGGGTGAGGAAGGAAATGAGAGAGTCTTAGTTATACCTTAACATAACTGGTCTGATCTAGGCCATGATCCTCCCCTGTAATTAGGGTAAGAGAACTTGACTAGTCGTATATGCCACCAGGGAGAAGGTTAAACACTGACTCTAGAAGGATCAAACATCCCATTGGATGACAACCGAAATGCACTCGGCCTGCATTAGGCATAGCTTGGTCAACTGTCCCACCCAGACACAGTTGGGCAGGCTAAATCTCAAGACAAGAGGTGGAGATGGAGTATACGGGACTATGTGAGTAGAGTTTTCAATATACCCTTTCACAGGGACTCAAGGGAGGTTTAGTGACTTGTTCGAGGTTCATCAGCAAGAAATGGAACTGGAACTCCAACCTAGTGCTTCAACCCATGATATCTTGCTTTTTCTCTGGCATTACACATGCTAGACAGCAGTGGCGCACTGCTTGATGTTTAATAAATGAATCTCTGAGAGAAGATCAAAAGCTTAAAAAAACCCTCATTTGCAGTATTTGCCAATTTTTTGTGGTATAAATTCTTCCACCACGTATGATTTCAAGATTCTACTCTGATGTCACTGAATGTGGAGTTGGGAAATGATACACAGTAGTATATCATTATATAGTATTTCCACCATACAGATTCAATAAGTGCAAATAACCTCAAGCACATAAAGAGTAAAATAATCAGGAAGTGATGCTTTGGAGTATCACCTTTGTTTTTAATATAATTTATTTGATTTTATGTTTATGTAATTTAATTTTCAGTAATGGCCATGTTTAACCACTGGCTTGCAAAAACCTTTGAAAATTTAACAATTGGCTCTCACAAGCAGGCTCCAGTGCACCACTGCCTGATATATGCATGTAGTACAAGGATACTGAATATCAGCATTTTAAAGATTTCATGTTAAGTCTACAACTTAGTCACCATTCGTTACCTCTTGTCTATTTCTGTGCCTGCAATAGGAATGCTTAGGCTACAAAAAATGGAGAATGTGAGCTTATTTTGAAACTCTATGAAAGGGAAAATTTGGAAAACTGAGCCAGGCTTTGAAGCCAGAGCTGGAGAAAGGAACTAGGCAGGAATTGGGAGCCTCCCCAAGATTGGAAAAGAGATTTAGAGCCTGAAGCAACAAGCAGGAAGGCCTTGTGCTCCTGGCCATATTCCCAGAAGAATTTTTCTCATTGCTGATCACCAATGTGTTTTTCCTAGACAACTCACAGATATATATGCCGCTTTTATTTTAGTGCTATAAATTGCTACAGGCCTATTAGAATTTCACTTCCTCTTTTCCCACTTCCCTGGATGACTTGGAAGTTTTAAGTTCCACAATGAAAGATCACTTGAGCTTCATTTTTGGATGACACCCAACTCTTGTCTCTAGCATACAACTCTTTCCTGATACTAGTTGTGAATCTCCAGCTGCCTGCAAGAACAACTCCAGCAGGGTGGTCCAAACCCTCAATATGGCCACAACAACTTCATCATACTCTGCTCAAACAAGCTGAGCCTGCCTGCCTTTCTGGCTTCTGTTGGTGGCCATGCTGTGTACCTAGTAATCCAGGCTTAAACTTCGGAATCATATCTGACTTTTCTTGTTCACCTCAGTGGCCATGTCTAGTCGATTCTATCACTGAAGAGCCTTGCTAATGTCTCTTCCTTTCTATGGCAACTGTCCCCACACCTCTTCTAACAAGGCCCTTTGCTCCTTACACTTGGACACTGCAATGATCTCCCCTCTGGCCTCTTTGCTTCTGATTCCTCCATACTCTTCATTTCTGTCAGGTTTATCTTCCTCAAGCATCTACCTAAATTCTGTTATTACCTCTTGAATCAAGCCCAGGGGCCTTCTCCTTGCTTCAAGGTCTTCCTTTTCCAGCAGTCTCTCCCATGACCCCAATCCCTACCATATACTAATCAAACTCATCATTTGCTAAGTATGCCTTTCCCTCTTCTGACTCCAAACCTTTCCCATTCTGCTGATTCTGCCTTTAATGACCTTCTCGCCAATGATACCACTTCTTTCCTGACCTCAGATTTCCATCTAGATTCCATCCTTTCTCTCTCCAAACCTCAGTGGAATTGCTTCTACTTTTATAGGAATCATTTGGGAAATTATTTTATCCTTCCTGCTAGGCAAGGAAGACCATGCCTTACATTTATTTTGTATTTTTGCAGTACACAAAATAGGAATATTTGCTGATTTATTGAGATGGGCAGCCAACAGCATTATGAAGAGTTCCTTCTAGACTATGCTAGGGATGGAGAGAAAAAAAGGCTGTGGTATGTATATGGTCAGGGTGGGAATAGAATAATAATGCAACAATATTAATAGCTATCATTTGTAAGTGTCTGCCCTGGTAGACTGTGCAGGGGTGATGTACACATATATCCCTTTACTACTCTTTACTACTGAATAGGGGATGCTTTACATGAGTAAACTGCACCTCAGATAAACTAAGTGACCTTTGCTAGAATTTTTAAAATTTTTAAATATATTTTTATTAGAGAAGTTATGAACTTACAAAACAATCATTCATACTGTGCAGAATTCCCATACATCACCCCTCCACCAACCCCTTGCATTGCTGTGGAACATTTGTTACAGATTATGAAAGATCATCATCAAACTATTACCACTAACTATGGTCTACAGCTTACATTTGGTATGTTTTTTCCATACCACCATTATTAACACCATGTATTAGTATTGTACATTTGTTGTAGTTCATGAGAGAACACTCTCATATTTGTGCTGTTAACCACAGTCTACCATCCACCACAGGGTTCACTGTGTTATACAGTCCCATGCCTTGTACAATCTATCCAAAGTATACACTCAGAGGCTGCCCCTTTGCTAGAATTTTAACTCAGTACTCCCTATCACCAAAGTACACATTTTTCCAGTACATAATATTTGGGAGGGAGGTCACTACTAGAACAGAAATATCCAGGAATGGGAGGAAGACACCACCATTTTGTGCCCTCTGCCAATCCGCAATCAATCCCTCTGTACAAACACCTAAAATGTGCCCAAATTGCATACCCACATGTCACTTGATTTCAAGGATGAAATACCTGCGACCTCCTGTGAAAGGCCTACAACCTGTTGAGTGTGCCTAAGGTTGGTTCTTCTAACTTAGCCCTTTTCACATCCTCTTTCATATACTGGCATGACCTCAAAGAAAGTTCTTTATACTCAGAAGTGTGATGAAAGATTAATATTCATAAGAAGTCCAAGAGATATGTAAGTATCAAATGTAATAAAATCAAGCCATCCTACATGTGAGAAATTCTCAGTGATGAACATAAACATCGATAAATAAAATTCCAAACTGTGACCCTAAAAGCTGTCTTTCAGGAGAGTTTTTACTAGATGTTGGACAGTGGGATAATCAGCTTCTGGGCTGAAAGAGGGAGCTGGGGCTCAAGTTACACCTTCCCACTGTTGTCTAGTGAGCAGCATGATTGACCACTTTCTCAGGAGGGGTTTGAGATCATATAGAAGCTGAGAACTCTAAATTTTCTATTTCTTTATGTGCCTTTTACTTTATAAACAATGTGATATAGGAGAAAAGGGGCTTTGTTATCAGGCCAAGTTTTATTCCTGGCTCTACCCCTTTCTAGCTGGGTGTCCTACACTGTCTGCACCTGAGTTTCCTCATTAAGGAAATGAAGTTAATAATACCTATCTCTTGGCACTGTTGCCAAAATAATGAAATATGCAACCACTGCCTATGGCTGAATATTTTAGTGACTTATAAAAACCACCACCATTTATTACTGTTACCAAGTCTAAGATAAGTCGAGTGGTTCTACTGATCTGGATCGGGCTTGGCTGATGTTGGCTAGGCTCACTCGTTTATCAGCAATCATCTGGTAGGAAGCTGGGGTGGGCTGGTCTTGGATGGCCCCACTCACATGTTTGGTGGCTGGCTAGTTAATGGCTGGGGTGAGAGAGGTGACCAGGCCACATGCATATCATCCAGCAGGCTAGCCTGAGCTTATTCACAGGGGAGCTAAGCAGGCTTCCCAGGGAGATAGCCAAAGTCAGTCAGGATGCCAGCTTCAAGGGTGGGGGAAAGAGATTCCACCTCTTAACAGGGGGAGTTGCAAACTCACATTGCAAAGGGATATGGATAAGGGAAGGGGTGGAGAATGGTAGCCATTTTTGCAATTGTAAGAACACCTTGAAAAATTTTTAACTATTTTCTAAAATTGAATACATGCATTCTTTTGGACCCATAAATAGCATTCCTAGATAAATACCTAAGAGATGTGTTCATATGTTTTCAAAGTACACGTACTGGAATATTTATAGTGGTGCCATTCATAAAAGCCCCAAACTATAAATTACTCAAATGCCCTTTAGCATGCCCATTTAGAATAGATAAAATACACTGTGTTATAGTCACACCATAGAATACTAGGTGCAACGAGAATGAACTAACTACTGCTATATGTAACAAACAGATGAATCTCCCAAGCATGACACTGAAAGAAAAAAAGCCAGACACAGGGTAGTACATATTTTCTGATTCCATTCCCACAAATTTCAAAAACATGCAAAATTAACCTGTTCTATTAGAAATCCAAATAGCAGCTACCTTTGAGATAAACAGGACTGGAAAAGGGCGTAAGGTGCATGGGGGTGCTGATCACATTTTGTTTCTTGATCTGGGTGCTGACTATACAGGTATGTTTAGTTTGTGAAACTTCATTGAACGGTATACTTATGAGTTAAATACTTTTCTGTATATATGCTTTACGTCAATTAAAACATTTATTAAAAAGTGACATATTTCAAAGTACCTGTTCATAGCAGGCTCTCAATAAATATTTATCTTTCCCCATCACATGCCCAAAGGAGACTGTGTGTGTGATAACCATTTCAATTGCTATATGTTTAGCATAAAATGATCACTCATTTACGTGAATGTAAACAGGATACCCAGAGATGATAAAACAATGGAAACATTAACTAAAATCTTGTGCTTTTTAGATACTGATCCTGCCTGAGAGATGATGCTGGCCTACAAAGGGCTGAATGTGGTATATGGCTGGGCAATATACCAACTGCAGAGAATGAACTCAGGGTTACAGCCAATTATCAGGTTAATAGCCTTATCTCCATTTCTTTCTTTCCACTCAAAAAACATAACTTTGTGGAGATAACCTTGGATCTCTCTAATTTATAAGAGAGGGGAAAATCATTCCAAACTCTGCAAATACAATGGTAACAAGACAGACAGAGTAGGTCCCTGTCCTAAATGAACTTTACATCATGAATAGTGACAAAAATTTTACAACATACCCACAATTAATCAGAATCACCAGTGTATTATGGCAGTGAAGTCAACTGGTAATTGAGAGCATGGCAATAACATACTGTGTTAATCAGGATAGGGTTGGGTTTTGCTATGGTAATAATTATCCCCAAAATTCAGTGGCTTAAAACAACGAAGGTTTATTACTTGCTCATTCAGAGTTGTCTGAGAATTGTGCTCTACCTTATCCTCAACTTGAGACCAATTTCTTTTTGGAGCACTGTATGTCATCATGATGTAGGACAGAAAACTGCAAAGAATACGCTTGCTCTTAAAACTTCCACCTTGAAGTGACACGTCATAGATGTTCACATTTCATTGGCTAAAGCTAGTCATGTGGCCACACTTAACTTCAAGTAAATAATATAGTTCAATCCTACTATGTGCCCGGAAGGTGAGAGAGGCAGACTATTGGTGAACAGCCTTAATGACTACCACATGTGGTCAATGTGCAGGTCTTAAAACAGCTTTCTTTCATCCTTGGTCACAGAATATGCCTTAATCCCTAACCTACCAACCCCAAAATATGTTCTGATAATCACAAGAAGAACTGACAGAACTTGAACATGAATTGGCATGAATCCTCCCTTGTATTAATCATAAGATATCAGAGCTGGAAGAGACCTTCCATGTAACATCTAACTGTAACTCAGAGGTGATTTTCTTTGCGTCAAAGAGCTATTCATGGTAAAACTAGCACTTAAACCAAGCTCCTAATTCTAAGTCTCAGGTTTGTATGTAAAGGAAAGTAACTATGTATTACAATAGTATTTCAAGCAACTATAATTTTGGCCAATATTCTGTCTTTGTTCAAGCTGTATTAATCCAGCACTTACAGGCACTAAACTAGGCAATCAAAGGGATAAAAGATGAAATAGCCACAGAATCTGCACGCAAAAAGACAGAGTAGTAGAATAGAACCAAGTAATGGGATAATATATTACAAGGATAAGAATTACAAGGAGAATAGCAAAGAAAAATTTTGTCCTCTAAATGATGAATTGTTAATGATAACTGGTCAAGAAACGATATGCAATCAAATCTAGAAATACTAGCTATTATCAATTGATTCCTTTCTGTGCACCCAGCACTCTTTCTGAGTACTTCCTAGTTCTACCTTTCAGACTGCTTTCAGAAGAACTGACCTTTGAAAATTTCTCCAAAACAGACTTGCATATTTATTTTTAAATTTATTCCTAGGCATCTCCCAGTATTTGGTTGTTATTGAACAGAACATTTACATACATTCTCTAATTGGTTATTGCCTATGTGTAGGAAATATGCTGATTTGGGTATGGTGATCTTCTCTCCACTAATCTTGTTGAATTCTCTTATTAGTCCTAATAATGGCTTGTTCGTTATTCTGGATTTTCAAGAAAAACATCTACAAATTAGGATCAGTTTTCTCTTCCTTTCTAATCCTAACTTATTCCCTTTTTCTAACATTATTTCATTAGCCAGAACACCCAGTTAATGTTTAATATTAGTGAGGAGAGCAGAAGACTTCAGTAGGTCATTCTCGAGATTTTATCTTTAAATATGATGCATGATATAGGCTTTTTTAAAAGATACTATTTTTAAAGTTAAGGAAGATCCCCCTTCTTTCAAGTTTTCTAAGAATTTCTAAGAATTTTATCTTGAATGGGTGTTGAATTTTCAAGTGTTTTCTTTTTGTTTCTATTGAGATCAAAGGGCTTTTCTCGTGTAAATTATTTATGTGGTAGATTACATCAATGTATTTTTCTGATGTTTTGCCAATCTTGCATTCCCGAGTATAAACAAACCCTACTAAATTTGATACATTACTTTAAAAAACCACAGCTGGATTTTATTTACTAACATTTTATTTAGAACTCTTTATGTAATCCGTAATCTTCTTTTCTTGTACTGTCTTTGGTTAAGTTTATACTAACTTTGTAAAATGAGTTTCACATTTTCTTTTTTGCTAGTATCCATAACAGTATATATAGGATAGGAATAATCTATTCATTGAACGTTTTATACATTTTTTCCCATAAAAATAATTTTGCCTAATATCCTTTGCGGCAAGAGTGACATTTTTGAATACTTACGTGATTTCTTCACTGATTATTATTTATTTGGGTTTTCTATTTCTTCTTGAGTCAATTTTTTATTTACTGCATTAGTCAAAGTAGGCTAAATGCTGTGCCAAATAATCTCCAAATCCCAGTTAATTCACACAATAAAAGTTTACTTTTCATTTATGTCACAGTCCAATATGGGTCAGTGGTGGCAATAGCGTGAAGGATGCCTCTAACTCTACATGGTCACACAGGGACCATGCCTTTGATGCCTTTGGCATCGCCTATATTCAGCCTGTGGATTACAAAAGAGTCTGAGAATCATGTTTGGGAGATTTTTATGGGCCAGTCCATTGGCCAGACACAGTCACATGGCCACACCTAACTACAAGGAAGTCTCGGAAATACAATCCAGCTGTGTGCCCAGGAAGAAGAGAACACAGATATTGGTGGGCACTAGTACTCTGTGCCACAGTAATTTACACTGTTCTAGAAACTTTCCATTTCCTCTACTTTTTAATATTTATTGGTGTAAAGTAGTTCATTGTATACTTTATGATTTTTATAAATCTATATATCTTTGGTTATAAGGTTATTCTACTGTTTGCTGGAATATTCTCTATCTCTTTAGCAGTCTTGAAAGAGGCTTATTTTATTAGTTTCTTTCATAAAACTAGGCTTTTTTGTTGTTGCCTTTCTCGTGCTTATTTTCTATTTTCTTAATTTCTGCACTTTTTTAGTTGTTTTATTCCTTCTATTTTCTTGAGTTTACTCTATTGTTGATTTTCTAGTTTCCTGAGCTCCCCTGTTGTTTTTGAGTCTTCAATATTTCAAAAAAGCTCTTTGTTTTCATAAATCCCATCACATTCTCTTCCCCATTCATACCACTGATACCAAAGGCTCCCAACCTTTCACACAGGAATTTCCCCTTGCCTTACATCCAGCAGATATACAATGGGGTAACGGTAAGAAGCCTATGGTTCCCAGACAAATTTACTGTACCCTATTGCCAGGAATTTATGCATAGCGATAGCTAAAACAGTGAAATTAAACCAGAAAGTAAAAGCAACCCAAAGCAAACAATCTGAATTTAGTCACAGAGTTCCTTTACTCTACTCAACAGGAGCATTACCCAAGACACTTGTTTCCAAGCTATTATTTCTTCTTGTTCTACATTAACATAAAACAATTGCATACCTGCATCTCAATTATAGTTCAGTTCCTTTGTCTCCATCTAACTACTTTGGACACATACTACATCCACATTCACAGAAACTTAGAAGTGCTTATATTGTTTTGCCACAAGCAGAAGATATAAAAACAACACAGTCAAGAACACCAATTTACTTACTGAAGAAGGTAAGGCAGATATAGCCCAAAAGTGCAATTAGCCTTGGAAGGAATTCATGGAGGAGAGAAACTGACAGGCAGGAATATGTATGCTGGTAGAGAGTGGGTAGGAATGAATTCCTAGTTTGGAGTTTGGGGCACTTTGTGAAATCCTCGGCAGGAGACGTCATGGTCTTACATTTGCATTTACCCACAGGGGGCTTGGCCTGTAGAAGATGCTCTGAGTGGTATTTGTGGTTGATGGGGGAAAAAAAAAAAAAAGAACTGAGGAGGGGAAGAATCCATGTGGTCAAATCTACAATAGACTTACAAGGGTAACATAAATGACCAGAAATTTGAGAAGATTATAGAATTGCAGGGAATTGTGCATGCTAGACCTGAAAAAGAATCTAGGAATAGGTGAGTCCAACTCCTTATTTCAAAAACAAGGAAACTGAGATTCATAAACAAAGCGTAGTTCTGATGGTACCTGGAAAATATCAATTAAGATGAGTAATTATAGGGTAATTTGGTTCTTTTAGACCATTTTGTGGTTATGATGCTTTTATATACATCCAGATTTGATATATTTTGGGAAAGCTTACTTTAGGTCAGGGGTTGGCAAATGACAGCCTGCCAGTCACATCTGGACGGCCACTTCATTTTGTAAATAAAAATTTTTATTGGAATACAGCCACACCCATACATATTGTCTATGGCTGCTTTTGCACTACAATGGCAGTAAAGTAGCTGTGACAGAGGTCCTATGGCCCACAAAGACAAATATTTACTATCTGGCCCTTTATAGAAAGAGTTTGCCGACCCCTGCTCTAGGTAGTTTTATTATCTAAAATATTTTATTCCACAGAAGATGAAGGGGGCTTGTTGTTTTGCTTTTCTAGAGCTAAAAATAAGTTGACAAGTGATGATAATTTACAAAGTGACACCGCGTGCTAATGTTAAGACAGAAGGGCTTTGCTGCAAAACTTAAGAACCCCCGAAGTAACTGTTCTCAAGAAATCATTCTTTCGTGGATTGGGGCTTGTGGGTTTTCCTCTGGGTGAGAGAGATGGATGCTGGGATATGGACTGAACCAGTGAAAGTAATTATGAAAGTAATTTCCAGTCATCCTGTAATATTTTGAGTTCATTTCCTCAAGAGCTGCATTGCCTCAGTGCATCTTTAGACTCTGCTCATTCAGCCAGATCACCCTTTTGAAAAGCAATGGAATTTGCCCTTATTTACCATAACCTTCAGCATCTGGGGGAAGTAGAGCTTGCTATGGGTGAGGGCTCCTTGGAAGCTTTACATATAACCTGGTGGCAGCAATGCAGCTTGGAGGAAAGAGCACAGGAAGCTCAAGACTACAACTAGTTTAAAATGCCTCCTCATTAGTAGCAATTAGCACTCATTTATGCCTGGGAGACTGTCCCCATCAAGCAGGTCAAATCAATTACTGCTTGCCTCTTAGACAAAGGAGGCGGGCACTGCAGATGACTGTAGCTAGTCCTGGGCTTGTGTGTCTGAGACCAGGAGCAGATTTCATTACACTTTGAAATCCTCTTCCCAGAAGAGGGCTCCCCTCTTTTCTTAATGCTCTGTGTGCATAAAGAAATATAGCTCCTGCCAAAAAAGGCCCATTAGTGTTTTCAAGATTTGGGTCGCAGGAGAGTTGGGGCAAACTTTAAGGATACCAGAAACTTTGTGCCTTTGCAAATGGACACAGGTACCTAGAGGGCTTTGCTTGTGGGGAGAGGGATGGAAAGGCAATGAGAGTCCCCCGCGACATGTATACTAATTTCTCTCACTGACATCTATAAACCAGCTCTAAAAAAAAAAAAAAATCAAAGAATTGATTGTGTCCCTGCTAACGGCTATGCTGGTGACAGCGTGTTTGTCCTTTTAGGAAGTGATGGAGAAGGGTCAGCCCAGGTACTTTATGAGCTTCTGGGAAAAGAAACTTAACTGGTGGACAGGGTCCTGGTATGGATTCTTAACAGCTGGTGAATATGCCCAGAGGCGCTTTCTGTCCTCCACGTAGTTGGAGCCCAGAGAAAAGCAACGCAGATTCCTTGGGAGAGAGCCGAAGAATTCTGCTTTCTGTGCAGCATTTTGAGTCAGTAACAGTTGAGGTAATTTTCACATAATAAGATGCTCTCAATATTACTTTGCATTTACATAGTTCATTTTATCTGATGCTAAACACACTTTCCAAGTGCCAGGAGCTGCTTTCCTGAAGCGTGGCTAAGTCCTGGAAAATGTAAAGCTTCTCTTCACTTGCAGGTCTCTAGGACCCTCCCCAAAGCGGCCCTCAGAAATGTTATTAGCTACAATTTGAGGGGGAGGTGGCAAGACAATGTTGAGCTCAAGGGCAGAGACGCTCTGAGGTGTGGCTGGGGTCCAGTATCTGCCTCCTCAGTCTCATCACTCCAAGCCCCCTTCAAAAACTCATACTATCCCGGGAAAGAAACCAGTGTGCTTGCTATGCTCACTTAGCTTTAAGACAAGTCCTTCATCCCTGCTTCTCGGCCAGACTGTTGTCCCTATGTCTCTGTAATACTGAAATCCATTGACAAAAGCCTTAGGCAGCATTTCTCAAATTATCTGAGACTGCATGACAATCACTGGGGTTGCGTGTTAAAATGAAGATTACCAGGTTCCTCCAAGTCCTACTGACCTGGAATCTGAGCCACTAAAATCTGGAAAATGCCTGTTTGGGTTCCTAATAAGCATGAAGTTTCACTTATAGCTAGTAATATTGGGGACATGTGACTTGATATGTAGTACAGCTGTAATCCTCCAATTCCTGGTGTGCTCAGTTTATGCCAAATCCCTACTATGAAGCATGAACCTTTCCTGGATTCAACTTTTCTTTACTTAGTGCTCCCAGGATGAAGGGATTACCAGCTGTATTAGTCAGCCAAAAGGGGTGCTGATGCAAAGAACCAGAAATCTGTTGGCATTTATAAAGGGTATTTATTTGGGGTAGAAGCTTACAGTCACAAGACCATAAAGCTAAGTTACTTCCCTCACCACAGTCTGTTGCCACGTGTTGGAGCAAGATGGCTGCTAGTCTCTGTGAAGGTTCAGCCTTTCTCTTCCTCCTAAGGCTCCGTGGTCCCAGCTCCTTCCTTTCTCAGCTGTAGGCTAGCATAGGACTCATCTCTCTCCCCGGGGCTCGTTTCTTTCCAGGCTTTCTCAGCTCTTCAAGGCTCTGGTCTCTTCAGTTGCAAACTATCAGGCAAATAGCTCAGCTCTCTCCCAGGGGCTCCAGCGTCCAAAACTAAACTCTCTGTGTTCTCCTTCTCTGTGTATTTATTTCCCTGTCTTTGATTGAATATCTGTTTATACAGCCCACAAAGTGGGGGGGGGGGGCACGGGAATTCAAACCAAGTCGCCCTAATGATGTGGTCAAATAAAAGCCCTAATCTTGATTTAATAAAGTGAAACCTCTGAGTCTAATATAATCTAATACGCCCAGAGGAACAGACCAGTTTACAAACACAATCCAGTATCTATTTTTGGAATTCATAAACAATACCAAACTGCCCCACCAGCCTATGGAAGGGCTTGGGGCAGCTAAGAGACCAGAGCAGGTCTTAAGGCTATAAGTTCACCATAAGTCACGAAGGTTTCCACAGGTCTATGAAGTCCAGGAAGGAGAAGAGAAATCGAGAAAAGCAAGGTAAGGATAAAAGCCTAGGAACTGTGGTCAGGAATCCAGTCAGTGAAGTCAAGACGCTAGCGAGCAAAATGCAGTGACATGAAAATCACTCTGAGCTTGTCAACATGGCTCCCTAAATGAAGACATGACAACATGGGCATCAGTTCGCATTTGCACACAGCCCTGTGTTCACCTGCACCACTGTCTTGTCAATATACTTGACATAGTGTCAGAAGAAAACAGACAGATGTCTGAGGAACAAAAGAAAGGTGCAAGCTGCTCCTTTTGGCACCTTCACTTTCCCTCAATTACAGCCATCCCCAAATATATTCTCAATTCGGATCTCACATCAGATCAGCCCCATATTCATAACCTTGAATCCACGCCTCGCCTCCTTAGACTCTGATATCTTTCTTTATCCACCCTATCTCTAACTCCCCCCCCACCTACCCCCACCTCAGGCTAGCATCTGTTCTCTTCCCCTTCTTTATTCTTCATGATTGATTTGGACCATGCTTGTCCTTTTGCCCATTTTCACTCTGGGTACACTCTTTCAATGCTTCCTTCTTGAGCTTTAGAATTGCTTTTCTCCTTGAACTTATATGGACTTTGTCAGGTCAATTCAAGCCCTAGGGTTACTATCTTTGCTTTCTCTACTCACATGCCACTAGTCATTGGGGTGGAGAAAGTCATGGAAATGCATTGGCTGGGACTGCTCCAATACTCATCCTATGTGGTCTCTGCTTGGTCTTGCTGTGGCTCTGCTGCTCTTTTATTTATATTTCCTTTGTTGCTTCTCCAGATATTTTTCCCACCTCTTGAGGCCTCAGGATCACTCCTGTCTCCCTCAGTCTGAGAAGATGACCTTGCAGCTTATGTTGAGTAGACTATCCAGAACATAGAGCTGAACCTCCTAATTCCCCCTTCCTCCAGGTCATTACATTCTTTTCACTACTCCAAATTTTTATTTCTGTTAGTTTACCTCTTCTGTCTCAAGAATCCATCTCTTCTCTTCACGGCTAACTCTTCCACTGGGGTTCAATGAAAAAAAAATCCAAAACAAACAGGTCTATGAAGTCCAGCATATTATAATTCTCCTTTTGGAGATTTACATGGCACATTGGTAAAGTAAAAGCTTTGAGAAGCCATTCTGTAATAAAACACATTTAACTTTGTTTAAACCAGTGTTTCTCATTAACTCTAGGTTCCTTTCTTTGAGCAACACCTATTAATACTCTGGGCAACTAATTTTGCAAAATACTAGTTGAACATCTGGAAGTTCAAGAACTTGAGTTAGTAATCTTTTCATCATCTCTCCCACTATAAAAGCCTTTCCCCATAGCTTGCTGTCTTGTTGCAAATATTGGACCGTCAATAAATGTTTGCTAAACAAGGCAACAAATGAACCTATCCATTCAATAATGTATTGAGCAATTAATGTGTTCCATGCACTGAAGATACAGCAGTGAATGAGACAAAATCCCTTGCCTTCATAGATAGCTTCCATTCTAGAGGAGGAGGTAGACTATAGAAAGACACATGAATATAGAAGATAATGTCAGATAAATAGTGCTTCCAAGAAAAGTAAAGCAAGGTAATAGTGTAGAGAGGGGCTTAGACACTATTTCAGATGAAAGAGGTCAGGAAAGATCTCTTTATAGAGATGATTACTTGAGCCAAGGCTTGGACAAAGTGAAAGGGTAAGATATTTGAAAATTTATAGGAGCAGGAACTCAGGTAGAGGGAAAGGCCAGTGTGTGGTGGTTTTAAAATATGTCCACAAATCGTTGATCTCCTCCCTTCAAGATATGAAGCTTACTTTCTGGCCCCATGTGTGTGGGCTGGACCTAGTGACTCATTTCTAATAAAGAATACATGGCAGAAGTGATGGTGTGTGCTTTTTGAAACGAGGTCATTAGAGACATTGCGGCTTCCTCCTAGACTTCTCTCTTGGATCACTTGCTCTGGGGGAAGTGGGCTGCCATGCCAGAATATTACTCAAGCAGCCTGATGGTAATATTTCTTCCATTCTCATCTGGCTTGACTTGGGTATGATCAGTCCTTCCAAACTCCCCTTGGTTGGCACCGAATCTTGTGTGCAGCCCACTTCAACCTGGGAAATTAAAAAAAAACAACACCCAAATCCAAAACCCCTTCAAAGCTAAGGAGATAAATGTGTGTGGTGTTGGCAGGATCTGAATTGAAGGGCAAGCAAACAGCAGCCAGGTATTATAAATCTCTGCTTGCTTCAACTATAAACCAATCTGTCCACAGTGAGAAATTATTTAATAAAGGGTTTCACTGTACTGGAGGAAATGGAAAAGTATACTCAGTGAGCAAATGGTCTGCCAGCAACAGCCTGGAACCAGCAGCATGGATGCCTTTCAGTGTTTTTTGTTTTTTGTTTTTTTGTTTTTTGTTTTTTTTTTTTTTCCAGAAAAATCAATAACTTTAGTCTTTTTAATTAAATTGCTCTAAGTGGGAAATAACACTTAATTACAGCTTCTATTCCTTCATAAAATGTCTTCAAGAACTAGTATAATCCGATTTGGATTCTTCCCAGCCAACATACAGATACATTTCTCAAGTGTCAGTACGCTGAATTATGTTTTTGGTGGCCTAAAAATAAAAATTAGATAACTGAAAAAAATGTAACAACAAAATGGAAGCCTACCTAGACAGCAGAAATGACATCATAAACCCCGATTTGGACTCTTTGGAAAGGGTGAAAAATATCAGATTTCAAATAGCAGACACAGCACATCCTGTTCCTATTCTAAGCAAGAGCAGGCGGGAACTGGCCAAAGTCCAATCTTGAGAAGGCACCTAGAGATTTTAATATATTGGTGAGAGCAGTGGGTGTTTTCAGGGATGAAATGCAAGCATGGTGCATCTAAAAATATCTTTTATGCAATGGAAGTCATCTCTTCAGTCATCTACTTTAATTAGATTCTCTCCTCTGTTTATTTCTTATTTGTGCTGCTTTCTTTGCATTTTTCTCGTTCCCCTGCTGTCCTGGGGGCTCTTCCACGTTAACACAGGTGGGTAATGCTTAGTGGTACTGACAGGCTGCCAGGCCGGTGCTGCTTCTCGGCCCTGGAGCCCAACTTACACCAGCCCCCTGGCTCTGAGTCACAATCTAGAAAATTCCCTCTGCTCAGGTATGACACAATTCACCCTGTACAGATAGTGGGCACAGCTTAAAGGCTCCCCATCTTCCCTCCTTGCCAATCATGTTCTGAAGCTATAGACCTAAAGGTAAAGTAATATAAAACCTTCAAACTTTTAAAAAAATTCTTCTTTCTCCTACATTATGAGCACAATTTTTAAAAAGATTTTAATGGTTTATTAAAAAACACATTTGTTACTTTAGAAAAATGAATGCAGTGCATTTTCAGCAATATTATTGCCACAGACTGATTGCTCAGTCTACTCATAAAGAGAAGAGTTGCCTTCTATAGTGAAACAGCTTCCCTGCACTAATGCTCATCAGGCTGAAAAACATAGGGCAGGTTAACTCAAGACTGAATTGTTGCACAAAGGAACATTTACTCATCAGATCCCACTGTCTCTTTTTTTCTGAACAGGCTGACTTTATTTTTTTATTTTTTAAAGATTTTATTTATTTATTTATTTATCCCCCCCTTGCTGCTTGTACTCGCTGTGTCCATTTGCTGTGCGTTTTTCTGTGTCTCCTTGTCTCCCTTTGTTGGGTCGTCCTGCTGCATCAGCTCACCGAGCCACGCGGGCAGGCTTGCCTTCACCAGGAGACCCCGGGAATCGAACCCAGGGCCTCCCATATGGTAAATGGGAGCCCTATCGATTGAGCCACAGCCGCTTCCCCCACTGTCTCTTCTGTGCCTGTTTCCTGGGCAACCTTCTTGGTGAAGCTTTATTGATCTGATTCAAAGTTTCCTGAGGAATCCAACTCATTTCAACATTGTTCTGACTTGATGTACCCATTTCTACTTTCTGTATCAGTCTTTTGCGCTTTTTAGACTCTAGGAGTTGATGAAGTCAGCAACATATACATAAAGATTGTTTTTCCATCTAACCTATCCTCTCTTCCAATAATTGTAACTGTTTGATTGAAGACAGCATCTTGGAATACATTGCTACTCAGACCTTTGTAGTTCAGATTGATGACTAGACCAAAAGGTCGCCCACCCAGGGCTCTGCAGGAATGAAGGAGTATTTAAAAGTTGCCTGTCTCTGGGGTAACACCACAGGGTTCAGAGGAAGAGCTGTGAAATTCTGGATATAAAACTGGTAGTACTAAGGATAACAGAATGAGGCACTTAGGGATTCAACAATAAAGTCTTCTGTCCCTTGCTTGTAAAGCCTACCAGGAACTTCACGATGTTATTTGCTGGAAAATCTCCTTTTACAAATAGGATAGTTGTATCTGCACTTGGTGACGCTTCAGGTTTACTGTATACACCTTCTTCCTCTTTTATCTTCTGCCAAATCTGTGGGCTCATCTTATTCCACCTCAACTTCATCATCTTCATCTTCGATTATTGAATCTTCCACTCTTTCTTCATCCTCTGTAAATGAGCCTCCAGCGCAGCCTCTGATCAAGAGAGTGGCAGGGAACACAAGCAAAAGAAGCAGGAGCAGGCGGGAAGGAGTCACATGGTATGGCTGATCGGGTGTCCAGTGCCCGGGAGCAAGTGCTCCCCAAGGCTCAGCCGTAATGGCATTACTCTTCATCCAGGCCTGAGCAAGATCATTTTAAAAGTCACTTTGCCATGCTATAGGTGATAACATAGCATACATGGTGGGAAGCCATCCTTGGATTGCTATGCAAAGCAGTATGACCTGGTGAGAAACCCAAAAAGCTAACTCTGGTTCAGCATTATGCTCAGTAAATAACTTTAGCCACATTCTAGCAGTTTTATATAAAATCAAATAGTGCCATAGGTTAGCTGAGGAACATGGATTGAGTCTCTCTCTGTATATATATAAGGCTGCAGCAGCATCAACCAGAAAGAGAACATGGGACATGGCAGCTTACCCTTGCCACTACCTCAGCACTGTTCATTCTAGAAGATGTGCTTAATCTTACAAAAGGCAGAAACAATTCTCATGTTTCATTTCACTATTTCAGAGCCAGTCTTCCCAGCCTAAAAGCACATCTCAGGATGACCCAAGATGAAGAGATCACATAATGAGTCCTAGAAAGAATACTCATAGAAATGAAGGCTCCAAAAGAGCAACCTTCTAACAATATGGGAGGACTTACTGTTCTTACTTCTCAAGAATAAAAGGAAGGCTGTTTTCACAGTAGTCTTCACTATCAGAAGGTCATGCAATGGAGACCTCCTCTGAGTGTGTCTACACTTTGCAACTGGGGATGTGCCCTGTTGGCCAACAAACTCATTTCTCTGAAAATATCCACAAGAGGCCCTGCCTGGCCTTACTGCTCTTACAACCTTCCACAGCCCCAGAGTTTTACCATATTACGTTGAATTGGAATCAGGCTCTTGTTTTTGTGGGTCTTTTGAAAGAATCATTATTTAGAACCTAAAAGAGGAGTATTTTTGGCATTTGGGTTTTCTTTACTGGCACTTCTCTGTCAATCTTTCTCTGGAGATTTCCAAAGAGAGGGATAGTGAACCCCTTACTTGGTGACCTTCCCAAGGAGTGACCTGGGTGATGGGTCACTGTCACCAGTTAATTGCCATTGAAGTTTGTCAAAACCTGGACTATATACAGACTCCTCCCCGACTAAAATACTGGCAACTACAAATTACCATTGACCCAATGGAAACGAAGTGACAGATTAAAGAAGTGAATCCAGTTGCTACAATTTTTTTTAATTAAGAAAGGAACAAGATCAACTTGCAAAAGTCAGAGGAAGAAGGAAATATAAAATGTATGGATACCTCCAAGAAATTGCACATGATAAAGTTAAGAACATGCCATCTGACACAAATCGATTTCAGATGCCTTCTGTCATTCTGCAGTAGGTAACTGGCTCTGTAGCCAACCTTGGCCTTGCTAAAACACATGCACTACTCCCCATCCCACAACACACACCCATCCCTTAGAACAGTGGTTAGGATAACCAACTACTCCCATCTGCCTGGGACTTTCCAGGTTTTAGCACTGAAAGTCTTACATCCCAAGAACCTGCAACATCCTGGGCAAATTGGGATGACTGGTCACCCTACCTGGCTGTACAACAGTCACCTGAGGAGCTCTGAAAATGCTCAGGGCACACTCCAGACCAACTACATCAGAAACCCTGGGGGGGGGGTGGGAATCAGATGATTTCAATGTGCATCTAAAGGGAGGACCAGGAGCCTAAAATCCACGCTAACGTTTTATGCCAAAGGTAAAATGGCAGAGACATGTTCATCTCTCATATCCTATTTGTGATGAATGGGGCCTGTGGTTTTTGGAAAAACCAAAACCAAATTTCCTCAGTCCTCAAGATTGAAGATCTTTTTGTATGACAATACCAGCTTTTCAAGGAACACTGATTGTAAACACTGATAGCTCCCTACCAGCGAGCAAAATTTGCACAGAACTTTGGAATGCCAGACGCCTATCCTGGCCTTGCTTTCTATAGCTCACTGAGATAGGAAACTAGAAGTAGCCATTTGGAGCTTCTCATTGTTGAGGGCCACCCCTAGTGATCTCAGCAGTTTGCTGTCCTTCCCCCTCTCTGAGGCTGTCATCAGGAGAAAATGTCACTTGCCCCATTTGGGCCACCTCATTTTTCTTAGGACCTGTTCACCTATGCGTATTCTGTAAAATCTCTAGAAGATAGTGATATAATGTCCCACGCGTTTTAGTGATGATGTAATAAATCTTTTAGAAATGAAGTTAATCTGAAAAACTCACTCATTCTGAAGGACTAAGACTCTCATTGAGTGATATCCCAAGGCTATTTGCATATAGAAGGCAGTGGTTTCCATTCATTTACACAATAGTTGAGTCCCTTCTCTCGGCACTGTGCCAATGACTATTAACACAATGGTAAACAAGGCACTGTGTTGTTCCTTACCTCATGGAAGTGACATTACCAAAGGGGAGAAAATTGTCAATGTTAGAATTTCAGGCATTTGTAGAGAAGAAATTTTTGAGTTGAATCACACTGGAATTCCTTATACCATGGTACAGAGAATGTCATACACTCCAATGACAATAAGCTTGGCCCTATAGAACTTTTTAACACAATCTATATTTATATAACTCTTATATAAACATATTTGTGTCTATGCACACAAACAGCTATCGTTGAATATTATTTAATTTGTAGGCTAAATACTTACTGAAAGCCAGACATTACTAAAACAGACATGGCAAAATTACTTTTAAGACTAAGAACATTTTATTTTAAAAATTACTACCAATAGCTTTACCTCTCATTCCCTTTCTTTTTTCTACCACTGTTATTTAGTTGGTCCGGTAGGGCAAAAGAATCAGAGGCCCCTGCCTATATTTGTTTTCGCAAGCGCCTTAAGGCATTGAACCTCTGGCAACTGGCACACTGCAAGCAGTATGACTCGAGAGATGGTTGATAAGCTTTTGAAGAAAGCAAATCTTAGTGGGTTACAGAAGGGGGTAAAAATGAAAGACAACAAGTGACGCCTCAATGGAGTGGCAGGGCACATCAAGGGCTGGACATGTCCCATTGTTCCAGTGGTGCTCCAGCTGTATGGATTCATACTTTAAAGAGTCCACTCTTGCTGATCATTTAGTAGAATGATTGCTTGGCCTTTCAAGACTCTCCCTACTTGACAAAATTGCACAAATTGCATTTTTTCCTCGTTTTTTCCTTCTCCCCACTGTGCTATGTCTTTCTTGATCTTCGAGAAGATGGAAGTTTTACTAAATATTTTGTGTATGTTGTATTCATTCTCAGAATGAATGGTATCTGGAATCATAGCACTTAAGATGGATTATATTGTGCTATTAAGGAGAACATTCCCAACAAAATAGGAATCATTTGGAAGAAGTAAAGTAGTTTTTAGGCTGTTTTAGAACCTTAATGATTTCATCCATGTATCTATCTCTGTCTATTCATCCATCTATATAGCTTATTTATTCATTTTCATATACATTCCTTTATGCTGAATATAATGAAGGTATTATGTAGGAATATAAGGGTTGCAAAGATGAAAAACCTCTTTCCCTAGTCTTCATTTTTATATAGTCTGGTCTTTTATCCAATAATTACCAGATTTATTCTGGAAGGACATTCTTGAAATATGGGATGCCCAATAGCTGGTGATGATAACGCTTTGTGCTCTTTCCCAAAATAAACAAATACATTGGTGCCTGAGACAGCTCTATGGGTCCCTCTGGATCCAGTCAATCAATGAATCCATTATTACTGATTAGGTGCTCTGTGCAAGGCCCTTGCTAAGTGTAGTGAAGGGGATGGATTACTCAAACTCCATCCTAGTCCTAAAAGATGCTAAGATCCAGCTGGAGATGGGTGGTAGGGAGAGAAGCATGATTCCAACCAGTAGTAAAAGCAGTTTGAATGAAACGGAGGGATGCAGACAGGGTCTTAAAAGCTGACTAGCAGATTGATAAGTGCAGAGGAGCTGGCAGGGCATTCTAATGTGAGCACATAGCTGCCACGGGAAAGCTGGAGAACCAAAGCTCCCCCCTGGGATCGGTGGCTAACATGGCAATAACTGGACCATATTGTGTTCCTGCAGATACCTGCTCCTCTCTATAACAAGGTTCAGCAAACATCTCTGTAAAGGGCCAGAGAGTCCATGTTTGTGGCTTTGCAAGCCATGTAGTCTTTGTTGCAACTGTTCAATTCTGCTACTGTAGGGAAAGCAGCCACAGACAATATGTACACGATTACATGTGGCTGTGTTCTACTAAAACTTTATTTACAGGTCCCACTCCAATCAGATGGCAGAATGAGAAGCTTCAGGGCTCTGTACTCCCACAGAAACTTTGACCCGTAAGAACTAGCAGGCGCATCTTTCTCAAAGCTCCAGATAAACGGTTACAGGAATGAAGTAACAGGGCAAGTGCCTAATCAAGAAAAGCAATAGGATCTTGGGGCACCCTGGGTGACTCCCTCCCCATCCTCTCACTGGCTCAATGAGGAGTTGGCCTGTGCTCCCAGTGCACATTCCTGGTCCCAGTTCCAGAGGGTGCAGAGTAACCCTAGTGCACAGACTGGGAGCATTTATGTCTGGCCAACCTGTCTACTGGTGGACTGAATAACACACCATCCCAGAACGTGCCCTACATATAGAAGGCAACTCATCAAGCTCTCCTATAGAACACTGTGGGAGAACACACAGGTCTCGGCTACCTAGGGAAAGGGACTGCTGGCTGAAGGACACATAGTGCAGTGCCCTGGACTGAGGAAACTGTTTCCTAGGGAATAGGGAGCATTCTTATCCTTGTACAAGGTGGGATTCCTAAGGGTATGCCCAGCATGACTCAGACAAGAGGAATGTGCAGAAAGGGTCAGGGAGGCCCCTATACTTTGGCTTTGGGCTGTTCTCCAAACTCATTGTATGGATAAGCACTGAAGGAGAGCACTTTCAAAGGTCAATCTGCAAAGACAGGGAAAAGTAGTTTCTCTTCTTCCTTTTTTCCCCTCAGGTTAGTGCCTGGCAATCAAGGAAAGCGGTCTCATAAAGCTAGCAGGATACAAACCTAAGGAACAGCTGCCTCAGAGTATAAATTCCAGTGATAACATATTAAAATATCAAAAGGTCCAGGTTTCAACAAAAGATCACAAAACATACAAATAAACAGGAAGTGATGGCACAGACAAAGGAGAAGATTAAAACATTAGAAAGAATTAATGAGAAGACTCAAAACTGGGATATTCCAGACCATTTTTTTAAAATTTAATTAAAAAATGGTCCAAGAGCTAAAGGAAAACATGAACAAAGAACTAAAGGAAATCAGGAAAACAACAGATGAACACAAAGAGAATATCAACAGAGATATGGGAAATATGAAAGGAACCAAACAGAGATGAAGACTACAGTAACAGAAATTAAAAATTCCCTAGAGGGGTTCAACAGCAGATTGGAGCTGGCAGAAGAATCAGTGACCTTGAAGATAAGAGAAATGAAAGCATCCAGTCCAAGAAGCAGAAAGAGAAAAGAATGAAGAAAAGTGAAGAGAGCCTGAGGATCCTGTGGGATATCAACAAGCATACCAACATACGCATTGTGGGCATCTCAGGAGGAGGAGAGAGAGAGAGAGAAAGGGAAGAAAGAATGTTCAAAGAAATAATGTCTGAAAACTTCCAAAATCTAACAAAAGATATGAATATACACATCCAAGACACTCAAAGAACTCCAAATGGGATAAACTCAAAGAGACCCCTACCACAGCATACTGTAATCAAACTTTCAAATGCCAAAGCTGAAGAAAGAATTCTGAAAGCTGCAAGAGAGAAACAACATATCATGTACAAGGGAGCTTCAATAAGATTAAGTGCCGATCTCTTGTCAAAAACCATGGAAGCAAGAAGGCAGTAGGAGGACATATTTAAAGCACTAAAATTAAAAAATAAAAAATAAACAAGAATTCTGTATCTAGAAAAACTGTCAAAAATGAGGGACAGATTAAGACAATCCCAGATATACAAAAGCTGAGGGAGTTTGTCACTACTAGACTAGCCCTACAAGAAATGAAAAGGGAGTTCTGCAGGTTGAAAGGAAAGGACGCTAAACAATTGACAGAGGATACATGAAGAAATAAAGATCTCCAGTAAAGATAATGACATGGGTATACATAAATGCCAATGCTATGATATTTTTGATCTGTAACTACACTTTTTATTTCCAATGGAATCTAAAAGGCAAATGCATAAAATGTAATGATAAATCAAAGGTTTTGGACTCAATGTATAAATACATAATTTGTGACAAGAACTACATCAAGGTGGGGGGCAGAGGAGTAAAGGAACATAATTTATGTATGCTACTGAAGTTAAGTTGGCATGAAAATAAATAAGATTGTTTTAGATTTAGGGTGCTAAATTTAAGCCCCATGATAACCACAAAGAAAGTACCAGAGAATATGCAAACTCAGATCCAGAAGGTGGAGTGCAGGTTACCGGGGGGGGGGGGGGATGGAAAATTAATGCAGAATGAATGTAGGGTTTCTGTTTAGGGTAAAGGGAAAGTTCTAGTAATGGATGGTGGTGAGGGTACCCCAGCATTGTGAATGTGACTAATCCCACTGAATGGTATGCTTGGGATGGGTTGTGATAGGAAGATTTATGTTGTATGCATGTTTCTATAATTTTAAAGAAAGAAGAACCAAAGAGATAATGACATTTAAATGTAATACATGATCCTGGATGGGCTCTAATGAAGGAAGACAGGCTCAAAGGGACACTATTGGGACACAGGAAAAAATTGTAATTTGGAATGTAGCTTTATATCAAAGTTAAATTTCTTGAACGTGATAATTGCACTTAAGGTGAATATCCTTGTTCATAGGAAACGAACATGGAAGTATTGTGTTCAAGGAGTGTGTGCCACCTGCTCTCAAATGTTCAGAAAATAGATGATATATTGATAGATGTACAGATGAAATGAGGTGGCAAAGGTGGCAAAATGTTAAAATTGGTGGATCTGGGGGTGGGGTGGGGGTATGTTGGAGTTCTCTGTATGAGGTTTGTATTATTTTTGAAACTGCCCTACTAGTTTGAAATTGTTCTTTTAAAAAGGGAAAAAACTTTACAAAAACAGGTGGCAGACCAGATTTGGCCCATGTACTTTCATTTGCTGACCAATGTTTGACTGCCCCCTTTTTCTTTGTATTCAGTGATGGTAAAGCAGCCATTTTCTAAAGGGAAACTTAACTAAGAAATGAAAGCAAATTATCTCACATTAATAAGCTTAGAAGATAAATGTTAGAGAGCAAATAATGGACCAAACAGAAGCCATGGATGGGTTTGTCTCTAGTTCATGGGTCCCTTTTCTTGGCTCTAACTCCATCTTAACAAAGTCCAGTTTTCACCTTATTTACAAGGATGTAATTAACTGCTACATTTCAGGTTCAGTGAAAGGGGAGAAGTTACCTGACTTATGCATGTTCAGACTGACCCTCACCTTTTGGGGATGACCAGACCGGATGGGATGTTCTCCAGAGTCACCAAATTACACCTTTGCAGCATATATGATTATAAATATGCAGTGACTTTTTATTCATTAATTCCCAACAAGAATAAGAGAGGCATTTCCTCAGAAGTCACAATCCATATTATGCACGGTGACAAAGCCCATTCTTTTATGTAGTGCATAAATATTATTAATGAATATGTAGGTAGATTATATTAGAGAGAATATAATGTCTTCAAATTTAGCATTCCATTTCCCACGCAACAGCCTGAATCCCTCAATCTCTATGGAATACAGGGTACAACGATAATTTATGACTCCTCAGCCCCTTGGTAGATATTAGCTCTTACACACACAGGAGATAGAAACCACACCAGTAATATTAACTGAAAGAATTTAATATAAATAATGTTCCTAGGTATTGGAAAACTAAAAAGGCAAAAAGGAAACATTAAGATATGATGGGGACAGCAACTGGAGGAAGCACAATTACCGCTATGGCTAGGGGAAAAGAGAGAGGGGAGAGGGGGGAGGAGGGGAGGGGGGCGGGGGGGAGGGGGGCGGAGGGGAGGGGAGGGGAGATTGGCATGATTAAAACTTAGAAGCTTGAAGGAGGCAGCCCACAGAGGAAGGACTCAGGTTTCTGGGGAGGTAGCAGTGCTTGGCTAATGCTGGTGGTCCCTGAGCTCAGAGAAGGGGTCCATGTGGCTGGGACACAGACCTCTAAGAAGTGGACTTTTGCTGGCAAGTAATATTTCCAAGGGTGCACTGTAGAGCTGATTCTGAGGGTGTCAGCAAAATTGCAAACTGCAATCAATGGTTGGTACCAGAATGAATTGCCACTGCTAGGGTGAAGGAGCATTAGTAGGGTGATGTTGACAGAACAAAACAAACAGGAAGAAGAAAATCCCTTCTTCCTCCTCCAGGCTTGCAATCTTCCTCAAGTGTCCCCTATAGACAGAACCTAATGGAGAAAACTCTGGTGTGCAGAGTCCCAGCTCTAGCATCACACATCAGGGTATGGAAGGGTGGGTTTGTGGCTGAGTCAAGAGGTTAACAACTGGCACACCATTTAAGAGTTTGTTTCTGAAAAATTGCATGTAAATAAAATTTAATTAAATAGAATAAAATTTTCCCATCAAATTTCAGAATCATTTCAAGAGCTGCTTTAGCTACATTTCCAGAGAAAAAGCTGCAGACAGTTGATTACTGGACATTTTAAGTTCTCAGTATCTCTCCTTTCTTCAGACTAGGGGACAGCAAACTTTTTCTGTAAAGAGCCAGCTGGCATATATTTTCAGCTTTGCGGGCCATATGGTCATTGTCACACTACTCCACTATGCTGTAACTACTCAACTCTGTAACTGTCACAGTTACTCAAGTATGCTGTTGTGTGAAAGCAGCCATAGACAATATGTATGGGTGTGTCTGTGTTCCAATAAAACTTTACACAAACCAGCGATGGGTTGGATTTGGCCCACAGGCTGTAGTTTGCCAAACCCTGCTCTAGAGCAGTGATTTTCAACCCTGGATGCACATTTAGATCAATCCTGAAAAGCTTTAAAAAACACGGATGCCCAATTCCAACTTTCTGAGATTGTAATATTCCATCGGTTTGCCATAAGGCCTGGGCATTAGCATGTTTTAAAGATTCCCTATGTGATTTGAATGTGCAGAGTTGGGAACCGCTGCTTAGACTCCCACCAATCCCTTAATCAAGTGATCAATGAGAAGTAACTCTTGAAATTCCTATGGCTATTCACTATTTGACAGAAGCCAGAGGTGCATGATTTCATAACAGATTTTTAGAGACCAAAAAAAAGTTTTTTTCTTCATCTTTCATAAGTTTAGATTTTCATATAACAAATTTTTTAAAGTAGAACACAAGTGTACATGTACAAATAAGGCCCTTATGCATTTATTGGTCTGGGGTAGTATGTTCTATACCAAGACATTGGTGTCTTATTCAAATTTGTGCATTCAACATCTAGTATATGTCTGACATGAAGTTATGATAAATAAATATTTGTTAAAGAAATGAACAAGAGAATAAAGAAAAGTAGGAAGGAATCACCATAGAAATCTTAACCGTCATACAATTAAGTTTATACCAAAGCTTAACTACCATAAAGTCATCATGCATACTTTATCATGGATATAAAAGCCTTTGTTAAAGGATTAGTTTCTTTCAGGATACTGGTAAAGGCAATTTATATGACACCCTTAAACCAGGGTAAGACCCAATGCCAATTTCCATAGGCCTCACTTGGAAAACTCTTACTACTGTTATTTACAGTCACAGAAGTAAAGTTCTCAAAAACTCAACAGTGACTTGTATGCTGCTATAGTTTCCATGGTAACTATGGTGTGGCAGTTTGGCATTGTTTATGAATTCCAAAAATAGTTATTGGATTATGTTTGTAAACTGGTCTGTACCTGGGCATGATTAAATTATGATTAGGGCTTTGACTGGGCCACATCAGTAGGATGTTGAGTTCCCACCTCCTTGGTGGGCAGGCACTCACAGATAAAACTACATGGCAGAGCAGAGGAGTTAGTTGGAGTTTTGATGCTGGAGTTTTGAGCTGGAGCCCAGGAAGTAAAAACATAGAAGAACACAGAGGAATAGATGGCTCCTTAGACATGGCACAAGCCCCAGGGAGAGAGACAGAGCTGTTAGCCTAATAGTCTACAGCTGGCCTTGTGGAGAGAGCACAGAAGCTGAGCCTGGAGAGAAACAGAGCCCCGGAAAGAGAGGAACCCAAGAAGCCTGAACTCTTGGCAGACGTCGGCAGACATCTTGCCCCAACACGTGGCAACAGACTTTGGTGAGGGAAGTAACTTATGCTTTATGGCCTGGTAACTGTAAGCTTCTACCCCAAATAAATATCCTTTATAAAAGCCAACAGATTTCTGGTATTTTGCATTAGCACTCCTTTGGCTGACTAATACACTATGTTTATGGTATTACTGGTGTTTCCTAAAAGGCAAAGGGGGAAGGTATAAATACTAAAGACGGTTATGTTGTTTCCCTTCATCTTCTTGGATTGCTCCAGGCACCAAAACCGATGGCTTGGGTATAATGGCAACTATGCCTACAGCAGGGCTTACATCTGAATTTCATTATGGAGAAGTCAAGCAGTGCCAAAGCTTTATAATCCAAGGCTTCCCCATTATTTCATACTGAATGTCTTAGTTACCAAACTCCTCTATTCTAGAAACACTCGGCTATGTAGTCCTGCCTTTGAATAACAATATTTTTAAATGTTTTGAAATAGTTGAGGTTTTAAAATTGGTATCAAGAGTAGAAAGGGGAAGCGGCTGTGGCTCAATCAGTAGGGCTCCCGTTTACCATATGGGAGGCCCCGGGTTCGGTTCCTGGGGCCTCCTGGTGAAGGCAAGCCCGCCCGCACGGCGTGGTTAGCTGACCCAGCGAGCACAAGCAGCAAGGGGGGGATAAATGAATAAATAAATAAAATCTTTAAAAAAAAAAAAAAAGAGTAGAAAGAAACTGTGCAACTTCCTATTGTATTTTCCCCCATTAACATGATTCCATAGTTTTACCAGACCACAGAAGAGCTGCCAAATAACATACCAGTTTCTCTGAATATTGGATATTTCACACACATACACATCTGCACAGTTAAGTAACGACTAATAGTACCTAGAGACTTTTTAATTCCCCTGTGGGATCTCCAGACCCCCAATCTTTAAACTAGCTCTGGCTTGATTTAGGAAGACCAAGGATGTACAAGGCATCACCCCAGCTGCTCACCTGCTTACCGGTGCTCAGGCATGGTTAACATTGCAAACACCTGGGGGGCTTGAACACCCCTAGATTATTTAATTGGTCTTGGCTTCCTCTTATAAACCCTCCAGATGATTCTAATGTGTAAACAAAGTCGAGAACCTTTATGTGATACCCCGTTTGGATAATCTGGCCTTCTGATCCAAACCCTTTTGCTTCCACCCACTCACTTCAAAGGTCTTTCTAGAACTGGGACCTTGCCTTGTCCAAAGGCAAGTGGTCTTGTGGCTGAGGTCACTCACTTGCTGGTCAACCTTCACGCTATCTGCCTACAGTTTGAGTTTGGGCTGTTCGTGGAGTTTTTGCTCGGCCTATCTGTGAAAATATCTTCTCGGCTCAGCCCGGCGCGCCTCTCCTCTCCCCTGTAGCTCCAGCCACAGCCTCGCGCCCGGCCCTGGTCCCCACATCACGCGCTTCAGGATACAACCTGTGCGCCGCCGCCTCCTACCGCAAGGTGTTTGGGGACGGTACTTGCCTGCCTGCGCCTCTCCAGCAGTCACTGTCCCGCTGCCATGTGGCCTCCTCGGCCTCGGTTACGGCCGGCGTTGGACGGGCTGGCCCTGAGTCAGGCGACGGCGTGCACTAACGAGAAGCAGCAGCTGCAGGGCCTCGGCGACCGCTTCGCGGTATTTCTCGAGAAGACGCACCAGCTGGAGACGCAGTGCGCGCTCCAGGCCAAGGCAGCCGCGCGGCAGCAGAGCCACGTCGGCCTTGGCGCGGGGACGAGCACTTCCGGCGTGAGCTGCGCGCGCAGCTGGAAGAGGCACGCTCGGCGCGTGCGCACGTCCTGCTGGAGCGCCAGGGCTGGCAGAGGAGTTGTGGGGGCCCTGAGCACGCTCTGAAGGCGCGGCAGCGCGACGTGGATGGCGCCACACTGGCCCGCCTGGACCTGGAGAAGAAGGCGGCGGCGCTGCTGGACGAGCTGGCCCTCGTGCGCCAGGTGCAGGACGAGAAGGTGGCCGAGCTGCTGGCCACTCTGCAGGCGTCGTCCCAGGCTGCGACTTAGGTGGACGTGACTGTGGCTGAGCCAGATCTGAACTGGGCATTGAGGGAGATCCGCGCCCAGTATGAGTCCCTGGCCGCCCAGACCCTGCAGACAGCCGAGGAATGGTACAAGCCCAAGTTCGCCAACCGGAATGAGCCGGCGGGCGTGCAGCACTGAGGCCATCCGAGCCCTTCGCGAAGAAATTCACGAAAACCCACTTCAGCCGCAGGCCCGCACCATCGAGACTGAGGCTGCGTGGGACTGACGAGTCTTTGGAGAGGCAGATCCTGGAGCTGGAGGAGCGGCACAGCGCTGAGATGGCTGGCTACCAGGATAGCCTTGGGCAGCTAGAGAATGATTGAGAACACCAGGAGTGAGATGGGGCGCCATCTTCGGGAATACCAGGGTTTGCTCAGTGTCAAAATAGCTCTTGGCATTGAGGTGGTAGTTTACAGGAAACTGCTGGAAGGTGGAGAGACACAGTTAAGCACCAATGGATTAAGAGTTTCAGGCCTGAATCCACTTCCCAATCTGGACTATCTGCTCCCACTTAGAATCCTCGGTTCTGCGACCTCCAAAGTCTCATGGACTGGGCTGTCACTTAAGAAAGAGGAAGAGGAGACTTCTAAGATAACTAAAAAAAATTTTTAAGTAAAAAAAACCTCCCAGATAGAGAAAAGTTTTGAAGAAATATTGGAGGGGACAGTAATATCTTCTAAGAAAACTGAGAAATCAAATATAGAAGAAAGCACTATTTCAAGCCAAAAAAATACAATTCTGTTGCTTATAAAGAGTTAATACTCAAGAGGGAATAATATGCATTTGACTTGGGACGCAACCTATTCCTGAACCAAAACACCTGCCACCACTGTAAAATGTCTTCAAGGTTTCAGTCTCATATTTAGTGTTGAATACTTACTATAATAAGATAACCACCCTTTAGACTGGAGCAAACAGCCGTCATGGAGAAATCAGGGAGGATTTAATCTTAAGAATATAGCCTTCTCACCTAAAGCTCAGACTTCACAGCAGCAGATGATTCAGTTGCAGAGGAAGTACAAACAAAGGTGCTAAATCTGTGATCATCATCATTTGCTGAGAATATTAAAACCTATTTCACTCCCTTTACCCAGCTATATAATCACACACTAGATAACTAAACATACAATCACTGCCAAAGACAAACCAATGGTCCACATCCGTACCGACTCTGATAGAACTGTTTCATAAATGAGAGGTGTTTGCTTAATGGACACCTTCCCTCTCATCCCCCTAAATTCCATACATCCTTTTCTTCCATCCAGGAAAAGAAAAAGGCTAGGGTAATATTCTTCCCTTTTTTTTTTTTTTTTTTTAAAGATTTTATTTATTTATTCATTTATCCCCCCCTTGCTGCTTGTGCTCGCTGGGTCAGCTAACCACGGCTTGCCTTCACCAGGAGGCCCCGGAAATCGAACCCGGGGCCTCCCATATGGTAAACGGGAGCCCTACTGATTGAGCCACAGCCGCTTCCCTATTCTTCCCTTTTAAACATATTTAGGTTCTAAAAAAAAAAAAAATAGCTTGCCCTCCTTGAGCTCTCCTTGGCAATGGGTAAAATTAGTTGAATGTTAACCATTTCTATGATTGGTGCAATGACTTATCTCTGCTTATTTCATATCCTTCCAATTTTGTAGTTTAAAAATGATGAGTTTTAAGAGTTGCCCTCAAAAAATAAAATGCCAAAGTGTCCCTAGATTTTAGGCTTTCAGCTTTTTCAAGTCCATTTAATTAGGGGGGAAATGACTTAATTAGGAATGTAGCTTTAGAAGCACAGTGATAGTTATCACAGACTGTTTTCAAGTGACCTCAGATTTAGTAGTACAAGCTAGAAGAGGTCAGTATTTCTATGAATAGAAAAAGCCAAGGTCTCATCTGTGTCAGTTCATTTATGTTGATACAGAATTAGCTTTTTCATGCCCCACCCTCAGAATCCACATTTTCCCCTTCCCACTAGTCTAGCTCCTAAAGAGGCCTTGTTTTCACTTTTTTGTCTTCTAAGAGTGCTAAATGGATGATATTTTATCATTAGGACACAATCCACACCACCAGCAGATAAATATATATATATATTTAAAATTTCTCTTTTCTAAGAGACTCTGCTGCAACATTTTCCATATTGCCACACCGTTGGTGTGGTCTCTCTCCCCTATTAAAGAGGAAGAAACACTTAGACCAAAGAAAGGTATTCATGCCCCTACTCATTTGCTAGGAAGTAGATTCTGGAGAGTCAACTTTTCATCTGCCTAACTGTGTAGCATTTATATTGCCCGGTCCTCCATGTGTGTCACATGTGACGCAGGGTTTATTCTCTGTCAGCAGCCACTTCTGCCAGAGCTAAAGAGTTTCCCATCCCATGTCTCTCTTACACATCCCCATTGAGAGCTCTGGGGTAATAAGGACATGATGCTTTTCCTGAACTTTCTTATTCTATCACATGCTTCAATATTTCAAGAAACTCCAAAGAGACTTTTCCTCCTCTCCCTTACTCCATCCCTGCCTTTACTCCTTCCACTTACTGTAAGACATTAGTAAAATAAAAATTAAAAGTCACACAAATCTCACACATACACACATATATATCACATATAGTGTTGCAGTGTTGCCTGGGTGGCACCTATTATTTTGCCCATTATCACACACAAACTTCACACGCTGCCTCTCAGCCTTGGCCTACCTTCCCAGCACCTTTTTCAATCCTGATGGCAGTTCTAGTTCCAGGCACCAGTCTTTCTCAACTTATCTGATTATGCTGCAGTTTCCTGGGCCATGTCTGATTATATCTGAGTATATGCAAAAATATAAATAATTTATATATGCCTAAGAATTTTAAATGGAAGATTCCTTTTGCTCAAATAATTTATATATTTGTAAATAATGTCAGAATTCTTCTTTAGTCTCTTCAAGTCATATGGTTTGAAAAGAAAGTTTCCCTCAAGTTCTTTAGAAAGTAGGAAGGGAATTCACTAGATGAAATATATGGCTCACTTGCAAACCAAAACAATCAGAAACCTCAAAGAGAAATCTATTTTATTGACATATTTCTTTTCCTTGCTCTCCACTCCTGTAGCAGGGACAAAGCTATATGTTCACCAAACTGTTTTGTTTTCCTCTTCCTGGGCAAACAAGGAGACTCATTTCCCTGGATCCTTTGCCACTCAGTTGAAACCATATAACTGGGTTCTGACCAGTGGGATGTTAGTGGAAGCAGTCTGAGCCATTCCTAAGTCAAGTCCTTAGAAACATCCAGCCCAGTTGTTCAGTTTTCTTTTCTGCTGCCACCATCTTGTAGGCCCTGTGCTCCAGATGGTGCAGCTATTATAAGATGGTGGGGACTCCATCAGCATGAATCTCTAAATGACTGTGTGGAGAAGAGCCCCCCTGACCATCTATGTTGCACTTGAAATGTGAGGAAGAAATACACCTTGGTTAAACCATTGAGTTTTTTGGTCACCATAGCCTAGCCTAGCTATCCAATTAATACAACTCATTTCTATTATTTTCTTTTTATTTTGCTCTGAGATATAATTAAGAGAACAATACAAAGCGTAATGTACAACCTCTTGAAGACAAATGAACAAAAATCTTTTACTGTAGTAGGATGAAATGATAATCATCTATATAATAATCCTATGACATCATTCTAGTTTAACATATTTATAGTGACTCTACAGGAAATGAGTAATTGACCTATTTTATGCCATGCATGCATGCACATAGCAAATCCTTGGAAACCCAAAACAGAGATGTAATTGCTCTGTGCATGTTGCTATATATCCATAGCCTCATGAGGCTCTGGGATGGAAGGTACCACCATATCTGGTAACTCTTTATGCTTGTCACTTCATTTCCAGAACACCATTAAGTCTGTTTTACTGGTTTCTTCTCATCTCCTTGAACTCTGAAGTTCTGGATGTTCCAGGGCTCCATCCTTAACCCTGTTCTCTTTTCTACATAAACTCCTCACTTGATCTTTTAATTTATTTTCATGGCTATAAATAGTATATATACATTTCCAACTCCAAAATTCATATCTCCAGCTATGATTTTCCCCTGAATTCCAGATTTGTATGTTGAGCTGCCTTTTTGACATCTCCATTTGGATGTTGAACAGACATGTCAAACTTAGCATAAGCAAAACTGAATTCACAATCTTTCTCCTGGAAACCCTCTCCTCCTTCAGTCTTTCTTGTCTCAGTAATAGGCAATTCCTTTTTGCCAGTTCCTCTGGCTAAAATCCTTGGTATCATCTTTGGCTCCTCTCTCAACTTCTGCATTCAATATGTCAGCAAATTCAGAGCCCAACTACTTATTTCCCCACTGCTTCCATACCAGTTCAAGTCACAATGTTCTCTCTCTTAGATTATTGCCTTCTATCTGCCCTCCCACAATCAAGTCTCAGCACAGAAGCTGTAGTAACGAGGTTAAAATTTGTCATGTCATGTCTCTCCCCTATTTAAAACCCTCCACTGACATCCTATCACACTCATACTAAAACCCTAAGTCCTTATAACGACCTATACAAGACCCTACAAAATCGACCTTTCACTGCCTTGCTCACCTCTCCTCTAGCTTTCCCACTTGCTCCCTCAAGTCCAGCCACACTGGCCTCTTCCTGTTCCTTGAACAAAGAAGGCATCCTCCCAAATCAAGATCTTGAGAGGGAATCCTTGTTATTCCCTCTGACTGGAACACTCTCCCCAGATAGGCATGTGCCTTCTCCCTCATCTACTCCAGAAGTTTGCTTACATGTTACCTTACGGTGAAGCCTTTCATGATTAACCCATTTAAAAATGCACCTCCAAGCCCAGTCCTCCCCATCTTCCTTGCCTGCTTTAAAATTCTACATATCACTTATCACCATCTGACGTTTACACTTACTTCCTTACTGCCTCTCTCTTCTACTAGATTATAAACTCTACATGTAGTAAGACTTTTATCTATTTTATTTGCCACTCTATCACCAGCACCAATAACAGTGACTGGCACAGATTAAGTGATCAATACATAATTAATGAATGGATGAATAAATGAGTAAAGGAGAGAAGGAATGAAGCAATGAGTTTTCCTCCAGGATTTAAGTGGTATTTCCTTAAAAAATGTAAGACACATGATTGAGCCCACTTAGTGGGCTCCTAATGAATCGTCAGTTACTAACTAGCAGGATATATGTCAATTTTTAACTGCCTTTACTGTGAGAGAGTTGTTTTTACCTGGCCTGCTGAGGGTCACAGAGGTTTCTGTTCCTTGCTCAATGAAGATGGATAAAACTGGTTATAATCCTTCATATGATTATATTATCCAGGGTTTGGTCTGAAAATCAGAAGCCATACTAGGTAGTTCAACTGAAATTTAATTCAGGAAATTGATCAGATGGTTATGAAAAGGTTGAAAGATCTAAAAGGGAACGTTAAGGTAATCCAAAGATTATTACTGCAGGGCAGAGCTGTTACATCTGAAGTTGGGGAAATAAAATCAAATATTAGGGATTATTGGAAGTCAGAAGCTTGGAATATAACATAAGACCAGCAGTTTTCTCCTAGATCTATACTCAGAAAAATGAAAGTATGTGTCCACACAAAACTTGTACACATGTTCATAGTGGAATTATACATAATAACCAAAATGTGGAAATAATCGAAATATCATCAACTGATGAATGGTTGAATAAAATGTGATCTATCCCTACAATGGAATGCTATTTAGCCGTAAAAAGGAGTGAAGTACTGATGCATGCTACAACATGGATTAACCTTGGAAACCTTATGGTAAGTGGAAGAAAAAAAAAACAGTAAAATAACAGCCCCACATTGCATGATTTCACTTTTATGAAATGTCCAGAATAGGCAAATCCGTAGAGACAGAAAACAGATTCTTGTTTACCTAGGGCTAGAAGAGGGGTGGAAAATGAGAAGTGACTACTGGGTACAAGGGTTTTTTTTGAGAAGGAGTGATGAAAATGTTCTAAAATTAGACTGTGTTGATGGTTGAAGAACTCCGAGTATACTAAAAACCACTGTACTGTATACTTTCAGTGGGTGAATTGAATGATATGTGAATTATATACTAATAAAGCTGTTCAAAGGGGAGCTTGGAAGAGGGGCTCTGTGGAGCTAGGGCACACACCACTGATGAATGGGCCAAACCAGCAGCTTCTGGTACCTCTGAGGAGACATGATAAAGCTGATTCTGGGATGGAGAAGAAAAGCTGGAGACTGAAACCAACTGCACTGCTGGGACAAAGGTCCATTGCTGTTGGGATGACACTCACAGTAACAGCAGCTTTCCAATCTCTGTCTAGCTTCCCCTATCTCTGGAATATCAAAGAAGCCAGATGGCAAAAGGTAAATGCCGTTGGCGGAGTTCCAGCCCCAAAGCAGAGTATAGAATGGAAGGTGTGAGTTATTAATGGCCTAATAACCAACCAAGTCCAGACCTCTCGCACCTCAGGATCCATGCACACTCTTTTACACATATTTTAAAGTCCATCCAACAAAAGCAATACATTTATTATTCCACCTAACAATACACAGCTATCCTGTGCATAAACAAAGATGTTCTAATATTATCTAATGAGTGTGAGACAAAGTTCCAATCATCATGGTGGCCATCTCTGGTTAGCAGTACTGTTTCTCTTTCTGGAGAAAGTTTATTCTTCCTATAGTTTAGTCACAATCAACCTGATTATTCTATAACCTAAAGACTAAATTGTAACTATTTTTGCAACTTCTAAGTCAGTCTAAATTACTCCAAAGTTACACAAAAAGACTAAATTGTGAAGATAACTAACAATACTTTCATAAAATAATAAGGGAAAAGAGGAAGGGAGAAAAAAGTTGAATATACACACATACATATACATGCATATACATACAAATACACACAAAGCAGCAGGCATGGAAGAATGCTGAAGACTTACAAATGGTCACAGTGCCATCGTTGATATTTATAACTGTCTTCTTCCAATACCCATTTCATCTTCTTTTTACCCCAAGCCAGCTAGTTGCTGTTTTTTTGTTTTGTTTTGTTTTTTAACCTGGTTAAATGGTTGAATGGTTTTTCCTTTTTTATGGTTTCTGAAGGTTTTCATTAACTTTTACCGCTGGACATAGAAACTGCCAGAAGGATCTCCAAAGAATCTCTTGGAGTCCAGATGTATTCCACCTTGACCCCACTGAGTAGTGGCAACTCAATTTCCCCTTAGTGATCAAGATCAATCATCTCAAACAATACAAGAGTTTACCCTTCTTTGCCTCTGGATTCAGGGGAGCCCAGAATGGCCCATGTCAGTCTCAACTTCCAATCCAATAGAACCATGGTTCTGTCCCCTGCTTGGAACTAAGCCCTACAAACCAGCAGAACTAAAATAATGGGCTTAAAAGCAAGTATTCTCTGAATAGGATATTAGGAGTAATAGTGAGAGGAGCCACTCCCACTTCTACCCCTTTCTTCTTGGAATCGTGATTTCTGCCTATGGGAGCCAGAAATAGATATTAGTTGCTCATTCAAAGCATATTCCACCTCTTGTGAGATAGAGCCCAATCTTTTTTTGTCGTATCTGACTCCCAGGTTTATTTAACTAAACCTTCAGACGGGCATTCCTTCCTTCTATTAGGCCAGCTACTTCTGGGTGATGGGGTGTGTAGTAAGATCAGTGAATTTTCCATAGGCATACACCACTCATCACCACACTTCTTTTTTTCTGTGAACTGAGTTTTCCGGTCAGAAGCAATGATTACTGGGACATCATCATGATGAATAAAACATTCCATGGGTGCACAGATGGTGGTGCCGGCAGAAGCATTATAAGCAGGGAAGGCAAATCCATATCTGGAAAACATGTCAACACCAGTGAAGAGAGATCACTTACTCCATCGATGATGGACAAGGTGTAGTGTAATCAACCTACCACCAGGTGGCTGGCTGGTCCCCTGGGAGAATGATGCCACGATGGGGACGTAGTGTTTGTCTCTGCTGTTAGTAGTTTAGGCACTCAGCAGTGGCAGTCACCAAATCAACCTTGGTGACAGGAACAGCTAGCAAACAGAAAGAAGGAAGTTCCTCTCCCCTTCTCCTGCCTGCCAGTCTCCCTCTTGTTCCCCCTCTTGTCAAAATAAAATAAAAAAGCTAAACAATGGCCTTCTAAGACTTTAAAAATCATTGCTAATGAATTCGATAAATCTGCCTGCAGGTTCCAATTAAACCCATTTTCTAGATGTTCCATAAATTTAATTTTGAATAGTCATTACCAGTTTTTGAGTGTACATCCTTCATAGTAGTATCTTTCCAAATATTTATAATTGATTTCACTGGCAACTTCAAATCAATAAAAAAAATAAGATGTTTATACTTTAAAAAAAAAAAAAAAAGCTAACTGGTAAAGTAGAAATGTAGTTTAACAAAACCCCAGCCACAGTTTCACAAACAGGAATAAGACTAGATTTAGTGCTGAGAGTCAATAGCTTAAAAACCATTTGAACTTGATAAATGTAATTCTCCTATCCCTGAGCAGCAAAAGAAAATGCATGAAGCTAGAAAACCCTCCTGTCTTTTCCATTTGGGCTGAGAGTCACGAGGGCATAACAGAAGGAACACAGGCTTTGTTGTCAAATCTCCATCTGGCCACTGAGCAGTTCTGTTGGAGATTAGGCAAATCACCTGACTCCTATGAGCCTCTGTTTTATCATCCGTGAATGGAGAATAATAACCATCTCATAGAGCCATTGTGAAAACTACACGAAATACATGAGGTAATATCTGTCAAAGCCCTCCTTGCTCAAAAACTATTCTTTCCCATCACCCAATAGTTCCAGTTTGAATCACTGATCATTTATCTTGAGTATGGAATTACTCGTGAACTTTTAGTAGTGGTTCTCAATGGGGGTTACTTTGTTCTCCTGGGGACACTTGACAATGTCTGGAGACATTTTTGGTTGTCACCACTGGGGTGCAGTTGCTGTGGGCATCTGGTGGGTAGAAGCCAGGGATATTGCTAAACATACTGTAAACATTCTACAGTGTACAAGATAGTCCCCCCAAAGCAAAGAAAGATCAGACCCCACACTTCATAGTGCAGAGGTGGAGAAACCCTGCCATATAGCCAGGAGGCATTGTGATTACTTGAATGCTAAAGCCACTTTCTCAGATGGGAAGTCAAAAGGGAAATAACTGCAAAAGTGGTTGACCTGCGTTAACTGACTCCTTGGCATGTCGACTTGGTTTAGCTCTCAGCCTTGCTCCTAAATGGGTTCATAATGGCCCTTTAAGACTATGATAGCACATTAGAGTGAATGTAATTAGCAGCGCCAATGTAAGGGTATGATTGTGGTGGAAAGTTTAGGGTCGTGTATGTCACTAGAAGAAAAGCTAAAGGATAAAACATGGGACTGTATAGCATAGTGAACCCTGTTGCAGATGATGATTGTGTTTAATAATACAAATATAAGAATGTTCTTCAATGAATCAGAACAAGTATATGTTAATATTACAAGATGTTAATAATAGGGTGGTATCTGAACTAAAATGCACCTTAAGCAAACTATGGACTCTAGTGAATAGTAATATATTAATATTTTTCATCAATTTTAAAAAGAGAAATATCTTAAGTGACAGAAACCAGACACAAGTACTGCATTTTGCTTGGCTCCATTTATATAAATTGTGCATATAAATATATTTACATAGATGAAAATTAACAGATATGTATGGCAGGGAATGAATAGAGGGATTCAAAGGTAACTGCTAAGGGGTGGGGGTGGGGGTCTTTCTTTTTGGAGTAATTAAAAACTGCTCTAATATTGATTGTGGTGATGAATGCACAACTCTGTGATTATACCAAAACCCACTGAATGTACATTTTGGATGGTTTGTATGATATATGAATATATCTTAATAAAATGGCTTTTAAAAACTTGGCCATAAAAAAGAGAACAGTACAATGTGGGCTTACAGAAGATAAACAGCTGCAAAACTGGTTAGAGACCAGCCATCTTCACTTCTAAATTCATAGCAGCCTCATCTTCTGCCTCACAGGGCAGGGGATAAGTCAGCTACATATTCTTTTCCCCCAGTTACACAACAGTGACATCTTGGATGGAAGAGCTGAAATTTATGGACTGCTCATTGTGTACCACACACTATGCTAAGTACTTTCCATGCATTATCTCATTTTGTCTTTCTTAAGTGTTTAGACCTTTTATTTTCTTCTTTCAGATTCAGCCATCATATCTGATCAGATTGACATGCTGACTCCTTAAACGGTACTGCAGGTACATTCAGAAATCATGGGCATTAATTGTCAGGAATGGTAAGTGCAATGCAAGCCTTGTGACTTTTGTGTTCTATGGAAAACAAATTATCTGAAGGGAGAAATAAATCATTAAACTGCAGTCATTCAGCTTGATGCAAGTATTGCCTACGTGTGACTGAACAAAAACAAAAACATCTCACAAGTTTGAATTTAGGAAAGTACTTTGCACTTGCTTTTTGGCTTCTATATTACCATAACCTAAAAGACAATAACATCACAAATCTTGCATAGGCAAGGTCAAAGGCACTGTAATTTGGGGTAAGATGAAGGAATAGTTCACAAATTTTGATTCTAAATACTTGATTTTGTTGATCCACAACAAAAGACTATTTCTGAAAATGTGATTCTACAGGTCTCTACTTCAAGGATAACAAAATGGAGAGTCAAGCCCTAGAAGTGTACCAACTCATAACCCCATAATCGGGTTTGCTGTTAATGGTTTCCCATGTTGAAGAAATGCTTATCCTGTGCTGGGAAAAGTACTGGCTTTGGAGTTGAACAGATCTTTAATGGCTGTGAGTGAGCTACGTAATCTCCATGAGATTCAATAAAATGGAGATAATGAGATTTACTTTGCAGAGTCTTTAGGAACATCATAGAAAGAATGAAGGCAATACACATATTATATTGTTGACACCCAATACATGCTATCTGCACTCTCCTTCCCCAGCATTGGAATGGCTACAATTCCAAGTGATCAAGGTAAGCATCCCAGTAATAAGAAATATCACGGACCCCTTGATATGATGCACTTTTATCAAAGATGCATAACTTCATTCCAATCATTAGAAACATCAGACAAACCCCCAATTGACAAACATTCTACAAAATAACCAATCAATACTCTTCAGAAGTGTCAAGGTCATGAAAGACAAGGAAAAACTGAAGAACTCTTACAGACTGAAGGAGACCAAGGAGAAACAATGACTAAATACAAACTGTGACCTTAGATAAGATCCTGACATTAAAAAAGACATTAGAGCAAGGGTTCTTAACCAGGACTCCATGAGCTTGAATTGAAATTCAGAGAAACATTATTCCTGTGGGGACGTGTTGGTACGGGTGTGATATATTTAGTAAATAATACCCAGTACAGTGTGGACTTAGTAAGGGGTCCGTGGTTTTCCCCTGACTGGCCAAGGGGTCCGTGGAACAAAAAAGGTTAAGAAGCCCTTCATTAGAGGAAAAACTGGTAAAACCTCAGCATGTTCTATAGTTGCATTAACAATCTTGTTTCAATGTTAATTTCCTGTTCTTGATAATTGTGCTATGGTTAAGTAAGATGTAAACATTAGAAGTTGGAGAGGGATATAAAGGAACTCTGTACTATTTTTGCAACTTTTCTGTAAGTCTACAATTAATTTAGAATAAGAGAAGGCATTTCTAATAATTTGTTAGAGTTAAATAATACATTTATGAGTTGTGTTAATTGTATTACATTAATTCCCACAAATGGTGAAGAAATCTCCATAAAAAAGTATAATTTCCAATACTTGTCTTCTCCAGGGACTAAATGAACTCTCTCAGTGACACCCAAACATACACACATACACAAACACACATATATCTGCAGGACAATTTGGAAATATATATCAAATTCCTTAAAACATGCATAAAATTTGACTACTATTCCACATCTAGAAATTTATCACAAAGAAATCATAGTAATCTTTTATAATAGGTACACAATAAATATTAGTTAAATACTTGAATGGATTGGAGTGTATAAATAAAGATGTCTTTCACAGGATCATTTATCACAATAGAAAAAAGAAACAACCTAAATCTGTACCAAGAAACAATTGAATAAATAATGGTAGAGTCCATGCAATGGGATAGTTTTAACTGTTAAAAATGTTGATGTAGACATTTATTGATATGGAAATATGTTCAGAATATGGTTAGTTGAAAAAAATTCATGTTACAAAATGATCCCATTTTGTTAAGAAAAATATACTTAAAAAATATAAAATGATATACACCCAAATATTTTTAGTTATTAGATGATGGAATTTTACATGTATAACTATATTAAGATCGAAGCTTCAGGCCAGACAAGAAATTACAATAGCTTTGAAAGTTCAATGTGAGTCAGCCAAATCACCATAAGTGATTTTAAAGGAAATGACTCCAAGATCTTGTTCCAGGACTTCTGGAACTCTCAGCTATATCAAGGCTATAAAAAGGCATCAGAGAGAAAACGTTGAAAAGGAGATTGCTGAAGACATTTATTTGGAGAGAGCTGCTGCAGAGCAGTGGGCTGCCCCTCCCTTTAGGGTAGGGGTGGGAAGGTGGTACATTCTAACCCCATCCTAGCCAGTGGGTCACAAAGGGAAGCACTTAAAGAGTCTGTAATACATTCCCTGCCATTGGGAGATCTGGAGGACTGCTTTCTGATTCTTGCTTGAGAAAACTACAGCAGTCTGAGTACTGAAGTCAGACCCCTGTCCAAGAAATAAAAAAGCAGGAAGGGCTGAGAATCTGCTTCATTTCCAGAGTCAAGAGAGGGCTGCTGTATTTGGATGGCCTGAATTTCCAGTTTGTGAACGTAACACATGCAAGTAGGAGTTTTTCCTGCGGATGAGCTTTGGGCCGAGAGAGAGAGAGAAAGAGAGAAAGAGAGAGAGAGAAAAAGAGAGTGAGCAAGAGAGAGAGAACCACTTTGGGGGAGTCATGGGGACCATCCAATATGGCGACTCAGGAGACCTGAGCAGAAAGAGATTGGAAGTGTACCATCAGATGCCAAGGGAGAAATAAGATGCATTCCCTAGACAAGAGAACTCAGGACAAAGTAGAATAGCAGGGAAATACTGAAGAGGACTTCACATGTCCCTGGAGATAGCTTTAAACATCTTTGAAGCTCATAGGGCATAATGATAGCTTATGGTGTTATAAAATCAAATAAGAACATTCCTCCCCTCACTGCTTCTCTCTCCCCACATCCATCTCTGAGGGGCTTGGAGGTTGGTGGAGAAGGAGAAATGCTAGGTAGTAAAACAGAGAAGGATGACCACACCCCTCTTCTCTACTGTAGGTTTCAAGCTTGAGGCAGTTCTTGGTGGGAGAATGGGAGATATATTTACTAATTCAAGACCAGAATTTTAATTATTATGTGACGTTCAATATTCTAATTCAAAAGCATCAGTCTTAGAGACATAAAGTGACACTTCATGATCTAAGAAGAATGAGCTCAATGTGTTTTCATCTAGGGAAGGGAGGAAATACTCCCATTAACAATAGCTTACATTTATGAGGAGAGATAAAAATAAAGTTGCATTTTATGTCAGGACTTATGCTTGTTCAGTGTATTCATTACCCATTTTGGTATAGTGATTGCAAACTTGGTCCCAATTCTTTTCATCCCTATGTCCATGCTTCCGGCAATGAGAATTTGCAGTTCCTCTCATCTCCCATCAAAAGGTGGAGACAATTTCCTCATCCTCCTCTCCCTTGGAACCATGCTGCCTCCATGAGTACAAGCCAAGAAAAGCTGGGCAGAGGATGTGAGACAAGTGGAGGGTAGACCAGTTGCCCCAAAGGAGATGAGGTCATCCTAGACCATCCTGCCCCCAGGCAATCTGCCAGCTGACTATAGATGCATGAACAAGTTCAAACACAATCAATTAGTACTAACCCAGATCAACAGAACTTCCCAGCTCATAGAATCATAAGAAATAATAAATGACCATCATTTTAAGCCACAAAGTTTCGAGGGTATTTATTATGTAGCAATATCTAACTGATGCACATATGGCTAAAATTCTTTTCTTCTTGTTCATTTGTACTTTCATTTTTTGGGCACAATGGGTATGCATTACTTGGGCGATTAAAAAACGTTAGAGCAAAAGAAAATTATATAGAGCAAGGGTAGGCAAACTATGGCTTGCAGGCCAAAATTGGCCTGTTGCTTGCTTTTATAAACTAAATTTAATTAGAAGATAGCCATACCAATTCTTTTACCTATTATCTATGGCTGCTTTTGCACTACAGTGGCAGAGTTGATTAGTTGTGACAGAGACTGCATCACCCACAAAGCCTAAAATATTTATTATCTGGTCCTTTGCAGAGAAACGTTGTCAAAATGTTCTGGTTCTACAGGAGTCATACATTTTAGTGTAGTCTATGTATTATAATGTGCATGTATCTAAAGAGGGGCAATGGGCCAAAGCTCAAACGGAAAATCAGAAGAATTTCCCAAAAGATCAAATCAGAATTGAGGCTGCCATTAGAAGATTGGATGTTCAGGTATTCATCCAGACAAGAAAAGAAATTGTGATGTCAGTTGGCTCAGGTTACGTTAGTGCTAAACGTGAAATAGGAATGTTCCCTTCAGGTAAGAAAGGGCATAGCATCTATCGAGCAGTTCAGACTCAGCAGGAATGTATTACATGTACTGCAGTGGATGCTCAAAGCCCCTTGTACTTTTATTTCATGAGAATAGAGTAAATGGCTATGAATTACAGAGGAATTTCATATTCTACCGGAGAGATTTAAGACTATAAGGACCAGAGAAATCAAATATATGAATCAAATTCAAATACATGAATTACTTTTTCACCAAACCATGCTCTTTGGGGAGGAGAAAAGCATTGGGATTTAATTACTAAAGAGATGACACATTCATTTTGCAAAATGTGGCAATTCTTTTGGGACCACTCTTGTTTCTCTTCTCTCCCAATTCCCTTTTGGTTCATTCCAAGTACCTTGACTATGTCTTCACGATGGTTATACTCTAATCAGCTTGACATTCCTTCAACAGCTGTACTAATTTTCATCCATAAAACATACTCCCACTGCTCTTCCAAGCAGAGTATGCCCACGACTGTGCTGAAGCACTGATTCCTCCTGGGAAAATGTAAGATATGCCTCCTCCATCATGGGCTAACTCATTTGAATTGGTCTTTCATCTTTGTTGAGGAAGAAAATGACAACTACATTTCTTTTGAATGGGACTAAGAATGCTCTCACTTTAAACCCTGGCAATGCAACTCACTAACTAATTACTTGCAATAAAAAGATATAAAATTATTATTGTACTTTCTCCACCCACCCTCCAGTTCAAGCACTGGAAGAAGAATGGTTAGAAAGCCAGATGGTCCAGTTAAATGACTGCTGGATTAAGTGACACTTTACTTTTCTTCTGTAAAATGTGGCCACTGATGCCCCTGCCCACTGAATTGTTTGTGCCTAGTAGGTCTCTAATACACCTCCCTCTCTCCCTCACAACACACACACAAACACAAAAACACATACACACAATCTGTTCCCACTATTGAATTCTGTGCTTATCAAATGTTTGTTGCACTTGCTTTTGCATTTTTTTATGTCAGCTTTCCTTGTCCTAGCAGTACACAACTTAATAAGGAAGAAAATTGCTGTTTTAAGAAACTAATTTAGGTACTTTACAAAGACTTTTGTAAAGGCAAGTTGCTGAAAGATTGCTATTAAAAAGTGTGTGTGGTGGGGGGTACAACTGTAAAAGATGGCAAAGGCTTGTAAAAACTAGAAGTATTCTGAATTTAAAGTTGAATGTGTTTGCCAGCAACTTTAAATTCGTGTTCCACTTTGAACTAGAAATGTTAGGCAATGTAGTAAGCAAGGCCATCTGAAACTCTAATCATCAGATTTCTGCTCAGATAAAAGGTCATGGCCCTATGTGGAAAGAATTGGTAAATGCATGCATGATGTATTATCATTTTAAACATGTTCTTTAAAACAAGTATTATTATTTTTCTAATTTCTTGCTTTAACTGACTTTTTCAATTAGACAGCCAACTTCCAGGCTTGACTGAACTGAAGAGGAGAAATTCTGCCTTATGACTGAGAGCCTTGGTGGCCCATGAACCACATCTAGCCCCACACTGTTCCAGTAGGGTGATGAGCTAAGAATGCTTTACATTTTTAAATGTTTGAAAACTCATAAGAAGAAGAAGATTTTGATGTATGTGAAAATTATGTGAAGCTCAAATTTCTGTGTCCATAAATAAAGTTTTATAGGTATGCAGCCATGCCATTCCTTTACATATTTTCTATGGCTACTCTCGAGTTAAATGGTGGAGTTGAGTAGTTGTAACAGAGACTGTATGGCCTGCACAACTGAAACTATTTACTATCTGCAGCATTACAGAAAATGTTTGCCAGCCCCTGACCTCAAGTGCTATTGAGAACTTCTTTTCTTACCTCCTTTCTCTTTTTTATTGTCCTTTTTCCCCCTTTAAACTCTCCATTTTGAAATAATTTCAAACTTACAGGACAGTTGCAAAAATAATACCAAACCCCATACAGAGACTCCAACATACCCCCACCCACCGCAGATACCCAGATCCACCAATTTTAACATTTTGCCACATTTGCCATATCCATCTATCAATCGTACTATCGATCTACTTATCATCTATCTATCATCTATCTATCATCTACCTACCTACCTACCTAGCTATCATCTGTTTTCTGAAAAGTTAAGAGGTTGTACACAACATGCTCCTTGAACACAATGCCACCATGTACGTTTCCTAAGAACAAGGATATATATTCTTAGGTAACCACTTTAAGTACAGTTATCAAGTTCAAGAAATTTAACATTGAAAATAAACCTTAGAGTCTATTTCCCATTTTTTCATATGTCCTAACAATGTCCTTTTAAACCTTTTCTCCTCCATTATTAGATTCCATCCAGGATCACATATTGCAATTAATTGCCAGTGTCTCTTTAGTGGCTATTTCTTTTTCTTTTCAATTGTGGAAACATAAATGTAACATGAGCTTTCCTATCGCAATCCCTCCAAGCATACCCTTCAGTGGGATTAATCACATTCACGATGTTCCAGCACCCTCACCACCATCCGTTATTAGAGCTTTCCCTTCATCCCCAAACAGAAACCCTGCACTCGTTCTGCATAACTCCCCACTGCCCTTGCTCCCACCCCTGGTAACCTGCACTCTCCTTTCTGTTTCCATGAGTTTGCATATTCTTTGATATTTTCTTTGTGATTACTAGGGGGCTTAAATTTATATCCTAAATCTCTAACAATCTCTTTTGGTTCGATACCATTTAGCTTCAATTGCATACACAAACTATGTTGCTATACCCCTTCTCCCACCCTAATGTTGGTCTTGTCCCAAATTACGTATGTATGCACTTTGAGTCCAAATCCATTGATTTCTCATTATGTTTTACGCATTTGCCTTTTAGGTCCTTGAGGAAGTAAAAAGTGGAGTTACAAACCAAAATAAAAGAGTATTGGCATTTATATTTACCCATGCTGTTATCTTTACTGGAGATCTTTACCTCTTCATGTGGCTTTGAACTATTGTTTAGTGTCCTTTCCTTTTAGCTGTCAGAATTCCCTTTAGCCATTTCTTGTAGGACCAGCCTAGTGGTGACAAACTCCCTCAGCTTTTGTTTATCTGAGAATGTCGTAATCTTGCCCTCATTTTTGAGACGGTTTTGCTGGATATAGAATTCTTTGTTTGCAATTTTTTGCTTTCAACACTTTGAATATTGCATCCCACTGCCTTCTTGCCTCCATGATTTCCAATGAGAAATTGGCCCTTAATCTTATTGAGGCTCCCTTGTATGTGACATGTTGCTTCTCTCTTGTGGCTTTCAGAATTCTCTCTTTATCTTTGGCATTTGACAATTTAACTATAATATATCACAGTGTGGGTCTATTGGGGTTTATCCTGTTTGGAATTTGTTGAGTGTCTTGGATGTGTATATTCATATCCTTCATTAAATTTGGAAACTTCAGCCATTATTTCTTTGGATTTCCTTTCTGCCCCTTTCTCTCTTTTCCTTCTGGGACTCCCACAATGTGTATATTGGTATACTTGATGGTGTACCATAGGTTCCTCAGGCCCTGATCACTTTTCTTCCTTCTTTCTTCTTTCTACTCCTCAGACTGGATGATTTCAGTTGTCTTATCTTCAAGTTCATGAATTCTTTCTTCTGCCAGACCCAATCTGCTGTTGAACTCCTCAATGGAATTTTTAATTTCCGTTACTGTGATCATCAGCTCTGTTTCATTCTTTTTCATAATTTCTTTCTCTTTATTGATATCCTCTGTCTTCATCTATCATTTTCCTAATATTCTTTAGTTCTTTGTCCGTGCTTTCCTTTATCTCTTTGAGCATATTTAGAACCATTTTTTAAAGTCTTTGTTTGGTATGTCCCAAGTCTGGTCCTCCTCATTGATGGTTTCTAATGTTTTAATACTCTCCTTTGCCTGGGCCATTGCTTTCTGTTTCTTTGTTTTGTAATCTTTTGCTGAAACCTGGATATTGATTTTTTAATGTGCTATCACTAGAATATAAATTCTCAAGTGTCTGTTCTTTAAAGTTGTATCAAACCTATGTGCCCAAGGGTTACTCTGCTCCTTCTGGAACAGTGACCAGGGACCCACACTAAGAGCACAGGCCAGCTCTGCCCTGAGCTGGTGAGGGGATGGTAGTGTGGACAGCCATGGCACCATTAGATTCTACCACTTTTAAGTTGCTTTTTTAAAAATTTGATTTCTTGATTTAGTACTGCGATTCTTTAACTGCTCTCTGGAACTTTGAAAAAGATATTTCTGCATTTCTTGCTGGTTGTTGAAAGTGTCTATGGTGAGATGGAGCCCTGCAGTGTCTCACTCTGCCATCTTGATGGGGTGGGGCTGGGATTGTCTCACTTCCCTTCTCTTTTGCTGTGTTTTGGTGGTGGGAGACATTTAATGCCTTCACCTCTTAAGGCCATCTGGATTAATAATGGTTTTCACACGAGGACAAAATGCTCTTCTCAGCAATCAGACATTTGTCTATGTCGGACTGAGTGAAAAGAATCAAGAGTGACCTTTTAATGTACATTATTTACTCGAAGGAAGGCTTTATTTAAGAACAGACAGCTCTGAGTTCATCCTTTCCCTTCTGCTTCCTTTTGGACCAGGTTGTGGGAAAGAAGAAAGCAATTCTTTTGCTTTGTTTTCTATTCTGAAGGAACAATGTAGGTGAATGACCTCGAGAAAATTGATTTTTTTTCCACTTGTGCATCTTGGTTTGGTTTTCTTTTTGAAGTTAACAGATAATCCTCCCTTCTGATTTACCAGAACATACTGTTATTAAGAGTTAAGTATTGTTCAGCCAAATATATGACTTAAAGGGGGAGAAAAAATAATAAAAATCATGTTGACATCTCCCTTTTGTGCCAGGAAGCAGCTAGAGGAAAAAATAGAAATAGAGAGGATCTAGAATTATAAGTTTTTCTTTTGAGTCAAAACCCTACTTTATGAACAATTAAAATGGGTTCAGGGGGACTTCACTATTTTTCTGGAGGAAGAGAACCAAGATAATATATGATAATCGATTTCTGTTGTAACAAGATGTTAACTCAATGTTTCAACTAAGGAAACAAGGTACAACATGTAGCTGTCTTACACTGGGTTTCCTACAAGCAGAGCCGGAGACATGGATTTTTGTGCAAGTAATTCATTAAGAGAGAACTTTTAGGAGAAGCCTGTAAAGGAGCGACGAAAGCAGGATAGGATTTGTGGAGGCTAGGCAAGAATGTGGTGGAAACTTTAGGGAACTCTGGAGCACATATTACAATAAAAACGCCTGTCCCACCACGAGGCAAGTGAGCACACAGACAATCCTTGGTTCTGAGGCACTCTGAGTGGGGAGAGAAACTCCCAGGCCTCTTCTGGCAAGGCCATTCCCATGGCCAAGAGCAATCCTCCTCAGATGGAGGAGGTTACAGGTGAGTGAGAAGCAGCACTCACTTCAGCTGGTCAAGGGACCCACAGGGATCTATGCAATGACAGGGCTATGGGAGTAGATTCTAAACCAGGTCGTGAGGCAGACCATCAGGCAGAACTGGCAAAGAGCAGACAACTCTTAGACCTTGCAGCAGCATCACAGGGTTAGAGGCGTTGGGGCCAGGCTGCTTCACCTGCAGGAGTGAGTCTGTGATGAGCTGTCTTCTATTTTGTTGTAGAGCAGGCCAGAGCCAGAGGAGGGGGACAAGAACCTTCAAATGAAGATTGTAGGGCTCATTAATATAAGGGACAGAGCACTCTGATTTGAGACAGTGATCCAGGTTCAAAGTGACCATAAGGCTTGTATTACCTCGGAATACTCAGAAAAGTAATCACATTTCCCAGTTTTAACCCAGGGTCGGAGGGAAAGCTAGCTCACTGGGGAAAATTAAAAGGGGGCAAGGCGAGAAAAAAAAAGAACTTGTTTTGTGACAGCATCCCACAAGTCTTGCCAAATGGCATATCACTCTATGTAGAAGACACTCACTCGAACTACCTACTTAAATAAAATTTGTGGCCCTGTCCGTGGAATTGACCAAAACTGTCAAATTCAAAGAGAATTTAAATTTTCATGTTTATGTTCTAAAGTTTTTTTCTGTCCTCGAGTCATTTTTTTATTTTAATACATCAAATTTGGAAATACATATATAAAGAAAAGCAGGGGGAAGGACTGAGAGGACTACCTGTGTTCTTGGTGGTTTCCCAGTTCCCAATTTTGTTCTTCTGTGGGCTCCAAGAGCTACACTAGTACCCTTCTAATAAGTTTTTGCTTAGCTGGCTTGCATTGACTTCTGTAACTTGCAGCCAAAGCATTCTAAGACTCTGTTACATGGGAGGGTCTTAAGAAGCAGCAATCTAGTTCCTGGTGGGCTGGATGAAGGAAAAAGAAGGAGGAGGAGTTCAGGGACTTGCTTTGAAGCCTTGGTTGCAGGGCAATCAGACAATTTTTACTTAGATTATCTTTACCTGCCATAGCTTTGGGGGTGGGTGGTTGATGGAAATGATGGAGTCTTAAGGACAACTTCCCAAATCACTGAGAAGTCGCCATTGGAAGACAGTGCCGTTCTCTTCCTTTGCACAGGTGAAGAAAAATAGTTTAAATAAATTGCCCAACTTTTAAAAAAAAAAAAAAATAAATAAAATAAATAAATAAATTGCCCAAGATCAAAGAGTGGCCAAATGGCAAAGCCTGGAAGCCTAGCCTGTCTGCCTGCCTCCTATGACCTTGCTCCTGCACTCCTCCTTCCCAGAGTGGTGGAAAAGCCCCAGCCTTGGAGAGAAGTTGCTTTGAATCTGTCTGCTGTAGGCCTTATGTAACCAAGCTTCTGTTTGGAAAGAGTGGAAAGTCTTCGGAGAAAGACTATTTGTTTCTGTTCGTGTAATGCAATTAGCCTATTGAATGGCAGATGAGAGAAAATGCTTTTCTCTGCTCAGTCCACCCATTTTCACAAAAGCACACTGAGAAGCATGTGCAGCGAGGCTGGCACTAATGTGCATGGGGATGCTCACCAGAAATGAAAACACTAATTTATCTCAGTCTAGTTCTTACTTTGGCTCCTTCCTTCCCTCTTAGTACAAAGTAAGAATGTGAGACTGTGTCCTGCCTGGAGGGTTGTTATCCTTTGGGGTAATTAAATTGCATTCTCCTAGGCAGGGAGCTGTAATTACTGCGCCCCTTCCTTCTAATGTCATTAGGTCAAATCCTCACATTTATTTACAAAACATGGCAGGTGTTTCTCCCTCTTATTGCCGCTGCCACCACGGTAGATATTTCTGGTTCTTTACTTTTCACAGCATTGGAATAGATTCTCATTAAATTTTATGGCAATTACTTGTACCATATTAGCAGGACTCGTCTTTCTCTATAGATGGCAAGATTCTCATCTTGGGCAATTTCCTCTGGAAGAGATTTTGATTGTGTCATTTAAAAATTCTATAAAATGAAAAGGGAGGAAATTATTATAGTAAAGGATTAAAAAAACAAGCAGCTGGTTTCATTTGTGTTTGTTTTTTCCCTTGAGTTTATGTTGATGCTATTAACTTTCTGCATTCAAGAAATAATATTTATATATACACGGTCCATCAGAGAAACTAAGGGTAATAGCACCACGTAACTGAGGGTGAGGTGGTTCCTATCCATCCTGTATCAATATTTTATCCACTTGAGATACATTTCTTTGGATAAATTCACAGTCTTGGGCAATGAAATTCCTAATAAAACACCAAAATAAATTTTTTAAGGTAGAAAGAACATGCAAAGAAAAGACGTAGAAATAATAGCAAATATTTATGTCTGACCTTGTGCCACGTGCTTTACATACATTATTCTATTTCATTTTTATAAAAATCCCTATGATGTAGACATGATTATTTTCTCCATTTTACAGTTGAGGTAACCGAACTTGCATATTGTTCAGAGTTCCATGCTTTTTAACAGGCAGAATTGGGACTTTAAAACTTTAATTGTCTAAAATCAGATCTTAACTCCTTCCTTAAATTGCCTCTTAAGAATAAGAGGGAATTCTCGAGAGCCAACTAAATTTGGAATAAGAAACATGTTCTACGGTGTTATCAAATTAGAGTGAGTTAAAAGGGGATAGCTAAAGAATCAGTTGGGGTTATTTTATTCGGAGCAGGGTCTAGAGGTGCTGGATATTTTAGAAAAGATAAGCTCTCAGTGATCAACTTTTCTGATTCAGGAATGGTTTGCAAATGGTAATACCATGTATATTGCTACCTCAGGGTCTTTGCACTGGTTGTTCCTTCTGACTGACTGTTCTTCACTAAGATAGCAACATGGCAAACTCTTTCACGTCTTTGTTCAAATGCCAGCTTCTCAATGAGCCTAACCTGAATACCCTATTTAACATTAGAAACCCCCAACCCCCACAACTGTTGATCCCGCTTACCTTGCTCTATTTTTCTGCATAGGATTTATTGCCTTTTATCAGGCTACAGACTTGATTTAACTATTATGTTTATTGTTTACTGTCTATCTTCCCCCACTCGAATGTAAGCTCCCTGAGGGCAGAGGTCTTTGTTTTGTTTACTGATGGACCCCAAGTTCCTAGAACTTTGCCTGGCACATAGAAGACACACAATAAAATGTTTGATGACTACATCAGGAAAATACATTCCCAGGAATTGTAAGCTAGCAATTGGGAAACAGGGGAGGTCAAGCCCAGAGTCTGACCAGAAGAAAAGTTCACAGCCTTCATGAATGTCACAGCAGAAAGTCTTTTCTTAAAGTTGGATACTGTGCATCACAAGCACACACACACACGTGTACACACACACCTATACAGATACATATACCTCCTCACTCACAAGGCAAGTCCATTGGGGGTATTTTAGAGAAAGCAATTCATTTCGGAGAAATCACCTCTAAGTTTCCCTGGGAAAATGCACATGAAAGTCAGCTCTGCTCCCGAAGACAACTGCAGCATGCCCAGTCACTGTGGTAATCCATGTGGGCCTGCTCCAGAGTGGCCAAAGGAGGGAGGGATGGGGAACAAAGGACCAGGAATGGTGTTCTTATCAGGAAAGGCCCCTCACCAGGAACTGAGAGGCTCTTCCACTGCATAGTATAATTTCTCTCACTCCCTAGAGCTCAGACGGCTCTCTCAACCAGTACCATTGATTGTACCTTAATGAACAATGGGAAGCACCTGATAAAGACATCAGGCTGGTCACAGAGTATCGGGAGGGTGCGAAGAGTCCTGTAAGTAAAGTCAATCCAAGAGCTTTGGGGGCAGCAGGTGAAAGACAGGGGAGAGGAAGGTCAGAAGGCAGACAGGAACCACTGTTCAGGCTAGCATGAACAAAAGGCGGATAGCCTGGTGCGATCTGAGTGCCACCTATAGTGGGGGACTGCAAGAAGGCCTGCGAATCTTAGAGGCCACCCCCAACAAACAGGGTCGGCAAACTACGGCCCGCAGGCCACATCCGACTAGCCACCCGCCCTTGTATGATCTGTGAACTAAGTGGTTTTTAAGTGGTTGGGGAAAAGGCGGGACTATTTTGTAACACGTGAATTTATATGAAATTCAGATTTCAGTGTCCATAAGTGAAGTTTTATGGGAACTCAGCCACACTCATTTCTATTGTCAACAGCTGCTTTCGTGCTACACTGAGAGTAGAGTAGCTGTGACAGAAACTGTCCTGCCTGCAAAGTCTAAATCATTTACTGTCTGAAAAAGTTTGCTGACTCCCGACCTAGGACTTCAGTTACTTTGCTGTGTTTTTTGTAATGGAGATGAAATTGAGTTTCTTTCCTGCAGATACTCTTTCTTAATAAAATAAATCTTATAACAACATATTTATTATATTATAATAATCTAATGCATCTTAAGTTTTGCCTAATTTTGCTGCACTCCAGCCTTGTAAAATGACTCTCATCTCAAAAACAGCTGAGAGCTGTACATCTGGCAATGAGTAATAAGCAGTATTCATTAATTGAAGCTAGACTCCAATTTTATTGAGTTTTCCTTCAAATTATATTCAATTTAATAAAACTGAATTGTACCTCATAGAGAATTAAATGTCTGCATTTACCTCAAAAGTCGAAGCTTCCTCTCTTTTCTAGATACTCATTAGAATGTTCTGGAATTTTTTCCTTAAAGCCAGCAAGAGGTATCTATGCTATAAGAACTCCTCTAAAATGAATTTGAACCTCCTGAATCATTGTTAAGGGAGCAGGAGAATGTGGAAATGGTAGGCTCCATTCTGTGGATGTGGCCAAGAGAAGAGTGGAGCATTGCTTGCATCTGTAAACATGCTCCCCCCTCTACCGACTTGTGAGTACAAATATGATCCTATTAATATTAATACCGGATTCCCCTCAGCTCCCAGTGCCATCTGCTTATACAGAAGTGGCAGTGCTTTGCAAATTCCCCCTCCCCTGTGTTGTGGGAGTCCTCAGGGCTGCCTCTCAGGTGCCTTTCTATCACACTCCAGCCTGGCTTGCTATAGCTGCCAGCCAAGTGGGGTCTCTATGCAGGCCCTTAAATCTCCAAGGAGGCCACTCTGGTTGAGCAATGGTGTTACTACACCAGCTGCAGCTGCCTCTGTCACCTTGGTGTTCTGAGGTGGAGATTTGCTGCCCCTCTGGAACTTTCCACGACCAAGCCTGGTCCCGCCACTCTACAGAGGTGTGTCACTGCTGCTCCCATGAGCCTGAGTTGCAGCTGCTGCTTCCAAATCCTCGTTCCTGTGAATCATTGATGTCAGCAACCAAACAAGGCCCTTCAGGGTGAAAAGGAGAATGCCCAGTTAAGGGCAGTCCCACAGCAAGGCTGCTTGGGAACTAAAGTGCCACAGGGTCTAAGGACCCAGAAGCTTCTACCCACACTCACAGCCCTCTGCCTTCCTGGGTTCATCCTACTACAAGGGTGAAACATTCTCCAAACAGTTAAAACTACTCTGTCCTTCCACCCTCAGGCCGTGTTCCTGAATCCTGCTGGCTGTTCCAGGGTTCATCTCCATCATCAGGAAATCACTCCCCGGGCGTGGCCAGCCCTCCCTGCCTTCTCCAGGCTCTCTCGAGTGTCTTGAATTCATCCATACGTATTTTAATCCAAGTTGCAGTTAGGGTTAAAGATATCCCCCCCACACACACACACACACTGCAGTCCCCAACTAAGTATGCAAATGAAAACAAATAATTGGTGAGTGTGCATGTGTGTATGGGGACATCCTCTAGTTCCCCACACTGGGACATCAATGTCTGAAATCTGACCCAGCCAGGAACCCCTGTTATAGAAAATCCAAGATTTTTGTGACTGGAAGGCTTGACTACAGTCTACTATAAGAAAAATCATGCAAAATCTTTACATAAATCATCTGCTTTGTGAAAAATATATTGATAATAGCTGCTTTTATGATGCTTTTAATAAATGTTTTTGAGTAGATGAAAAACGATGTCCTTAATAAGGTATAGTTTTAATTTTTACTCGTTCTCTTGACAAATATTTCTTGTGTGTCTCCTATGTGTCAGGCACTGTGGTGAATCTGTGGTGAATCAAAATTAGAGATCCCTGCCCAGATGGGTCTCATATTCTAGCCGGGAAGTAATAAACAAGTAAGCAAATACATATATAATGTTCAGGTTGTGATGATTTCCTTAAAGCAGATTCACAGCTGGAGAATGATAGTGTAGAGACGGGTTGGAGAGAGAAGGCTTCTATGAGGATATAACTTTAGAGCCAAGACTTGCAGGAAGTGAAAGAATGAGCCTTGAGCTTGTCTTGAGGAAGAACTTCCCTGAGCAGAAGGAAAGCATGTATAAAGGCACTGGGGTGGGGATGGGGGCAAGGGTGATGCAGGGGAGAGGAATGGAAAATGGGTGGAATTTGGTGGGCACTACATCCCTTCTAGGCTAGCACAGATGGGCATTCCCTTAGGTAGGGGTTCTTAACCAGGGGTCTGTGAGTTTGAATAGAAATTCAAAAAAACATTATTCTTGTGGAACATGTTGGTCCGAGTGTGATGTATTTATTAAATAATACACAGTATAGTGTGGACTTAGTAAGGAGTCTGTGGTTTTCACCTGACTGGCAAAGGGGTCCATGGAACAAAAAGGTTAAGAACGGCTGCCTTAGGTCATCCTTGAACTTCATTCATGTCCTCCTCCCTCTTTCCCATTCAGAAAGTTTAAGCCTGCTGCCTGAAACTAATCCAAGAGATTTCCCCCCAAAATTAACATCACCAGTTATGAGGATCTACTATTTTCCAGAGTACAATTCATTGATAATACTTAAAATGATCCTGGGAGATAGATTTTTCATTCCCATTTTTAATAAATCCTGTGACCTGCCCAAAAGTACACAACGAATAAGTGGTGAAACAGAGGTTTGAACTCAAGCCTGTGGAGCTCCAAAGCCTAGGCTGTTTCCATCATTTTACAAGGTTTTCAGTCTCCTCCAACCTAGGTCTCTTTCTTCATATCCCCTATCCTTTATTAGATGGGGTTTGAGGCTCAAAGGAAGACCCATTGGGCAGGAGTAAGGAGGGTGGGGGAAGGAAGGCTGCTGGGATAGGGAGCAAGCGAGGTCCAAGATGGTTGTATTGCTTCTGCCAAGTTCTGGAGTCTCAGTCCAGGGCCTGAGCGTGGCCATGCAGTAGGAAGCCTTGCAGGAGCAGGGGAAGCTCACCTTCCTTGCCAGCCTGTTGGTGTCCTGGAATTTGAGGACAATTCCTCACTGGACAACTCGTGGCCTACAAAGGGGATTGAACTGGAGAGGGCAAGTCATCCTGGGGGAGAGCTGTGCAGTCACAGACCTGCAGGCTTCCTTCCTCTACAGAGCAGGGACACTTTGTCGTTGGTCTGTCACTTTCCCTCTGAGTTTTATGGTGACCAATAGCTGAAAGTGTTCCATCTGCTGACGGGAGTCTACCAGGTCCAGTGAAGTCAGTGCCCTGAGCTTGGAACAGCTGCTCCTCCCGATATGCAGAAAGGTAGTCCACCCACACAGGGTGTCCTGGGCCCAGCTGGAGGAGGGGCTGCTTCTTCTGGGTTCTCTGCAGGTCCAGGTTCCTCAGGGATACGCTAGGATGGTATCAAGAGGATTCTCTTCTGGATAGCCAGTTTAGTCGGGTGGGGCGCTCTTTCCCTCGTGCTTTCCTGAGGACAGCAGTCGGCTATATGTTTGTAAAATACCAACCATGCTCTTGAAGTCTCTCAGGTCCTCTGCCCCCAAATGGGAATCCTATTTGGTTCTGCACTCATTATTCAGTGAGTGTAATTATTCACAAATCCAATCGTTTATTCATTACTCCTTTAATGCGTATGCCCTTTTGGCCATCCAATTCAACTATCTAAAACAGAGAAGGTAATTTAACTGTCTCGGCATCAGAACATGGCTGTCAGCACTATTAGTGGGGGGAAAAAATCACACAATTGTGAAGATGAGTGCAAGGATAGGGTAACTGCTGTTAAATTTTAGCAGCTTAACATAATAAAAATTCCTGTCTCACCTAAGAGAGCAGTGTGGGTATTCTTGATCAGATGGCAGCCTGGGAGCCTCCCACCTGGCTGCTGACTCAGAAGTGCGGGCTCCTGCCCTGTTGTGGCTCCATCTTCCCCTAAGTCCTTGGAATCCTCTCTATTCAACCATCTCGTGGAGAAAGAAAAGGAAGTGCCATGCCTGTGAGGACTGGGGAGGCAGGGTCATGAAAGGGGCCTCTGTCGCTTCTGCCACATTCTTTGGATCCAGACTCAACCATTCACACAGGCTGCAAAACATAGCCTATGTGGCTACCCAGGATGGAAGGGAGTGTGACTGGGTGAGCCAGTAGCCATCCGCTATAAATTCCTGGTCACCCAAGCCAGCTCATGCCCTTCTATTTCACACCTTCTCAATGATCTCAACATTGCTGACCCTACTATATTTCCTATTCTTTTTAATAAAATATTTCAGATATACACAAAGGTATATCTTTGAATGAATTTCACCTATATTTTTACCACACATATAGGAAATACTATGTTATAATCACAGTTGAAGCTTTCTGTCCTTTTTCCCTTTTCTACATTTTGAGGTGTCTTGCCTCCTATTTAACAAAGAAAATAAAAGTCCACCATCTCATAACTCCCTCAATGTTCTTTCATCAATAATACAAACATCCCCCCTTCCATCATCATTTCCTCCTGCTTTCTGTTGCCACAGAATAGTCGTGTATCTTCTCTCTTTGACCACTCCTGCCACTTTCTCCCTCTTCTCCCATTATCAGAGACGTCACTCTTTCCTTATTCCCTCTCTCCTGTGTACGGTCCCTTCCTTCTTGCCAACATTTAATTAGGTTCAAGTCTCTTCAACTTACAAAAACAAAAACAAAAATCCCACACCTCTATTTGAACTCATGTCTCAGTCTAGGCATCTTTCTCCCCTTTCTGACAACTCTTTGTGAAAGGGCTGTCTACATTCACTGCCTCCATGTCCTTATCTACCACTCATACCCTAACTCCCTGTAATCTGGATCCCATCCCATCACTCCAGGGAACCAATTATACCCCAGGCCATTATGATCTTGTTGTAGCTCAAGCTAGTGGATATTTCTGTCCTTATCCAATTTGGTCTCTCAGCACATTTGGCCACATGACCAGCCCTCTCTTTGAAACCCTCTCTTTTGATGGCTTCCATGGAACCATGTCCTCCTGCTTTTTCTCCTACCACTGTCCAGATCCTCCTCCTCAGTGCATTTGTCTTCTATAATACCTTAAATGACAATATTCTTTAAATGTTTTCTCCCAGGTCTTCTCTTCTCCTTTTTTATGTTTTTCTTAGAGGATCTTATCCACTTCCTTCAATTTTCCTTTTTCCCTTCTACATGTCATTTTCTACTGGACTTCTGTCAGCCTAAACCTTAAATCTTTCTTAACAAAAACAAACAAAATTAACAAGGCCATTGTAGCAGTTTGATATTATTTATGAATTCTGAAAAAAAGATATTGATTGTTTGTAAACTGGTTTGTTCCTCTGGGTGTGATACCCTTTGATTGTATTAAATCCTAAGGTTTTACGTTCACTTGATTAGATCAAGATTAGGGCTTTGATTTGGCCACATCAGTAGGTTGTGACTCAGGGTTGAGTCCCCATCCCCTTGGTGGGCTATAGAAATGGGCACTCACTCAAGAAAATACATAGGAGAACACAGAAGAAGACACAAGAGTGCCATAGATACCAGAGGAGAGAACTTTGTCAGCTTTGATCCTGTGGACCCAGGAAGAGAGATGAGCCATTCGCCTGATAGTTTATAGCTGACCTTGTGAAGAGACCATTGCAGCTGAGCCCAGAAAGAAATGAGCCCTATGCCAGCCTATAGCTGAAGTAGGAAGAAACTGGGACCACAGAGCCTGAGGAAGAAGGAAGGCTGAACCTTCACAGAGATCAGCAGCCACCTTGCTTCAATACGTGGCAACAGATTTTGGTGAGAAAAGTAACCTTGAGTTGGACTCTTTAGGGCCTTGTAACTGTAAGCTTTTACCCCAGATAAATACCCTTTATAAATCCAACAGATTTCTGGTACTTTGCATCAGCACCCCTTTGGCTAATACAGCTATCAACAGCACAATTATCTTTTAGCCCTTGCTATGCCATCCAGCTACTTCACTATCCCTTTTCCTTAGCCCCAATTCTTTTTTTTTTTTTTTTTTTTTAAAGATTTTATTTATCTATTCATTTATCCCCCCCTGCTGCCCGCGCTCGCTGGGTCAGCCAACCACGCCGCGCGGGCGGGCCCGCCCCCACCAGGAGGCCCCGGGAACCGAACCTGGGGCCCCCCACATGGCAAACGGGAGCCCCACCGATTGAGCCACAGCCACCCCCAGCCCCAATTCTTGATACTTGTCTATACACATACCTCCACTTCCTCACGTCCCACTTTTTCTTCATTCCATTCTGCCACACTGGCTTCTGCTGTCATCTTTCCACCATGATGGCTCTCAAGGAGGTCATTGGTTACCTTCGTATTGCTAAACCCAACAGACATTTTTAGCTATTTTTTCTCCTGACCTCTCAGTGGCCTAAAGCCACACAATACATATCAGGTGCTCAATAAATGTTTATGGGCCTTCAACTGTAGGCTAACAGTTGCCAAACCTCTACCTCCAGCCCAAGTTGTTCTCCTCTTTACTAGGCATCTCGGATTGGGTATCTCACTGGCATCTCACACTTAATAAATAAAAAAACCGTGCTTATCATCTCCTCCACCCCATTCAAAACTCATTCTATTCCTGAATTTCTGTCTCAGAGAATGATTCCCTCTTTCATTTGCCCAAATCAGAAACTGGACAGACTTCCCCAAGAGAAGTGGGCTGGCCAACCACAGATGCAAACAAGTGATTACTGATTTAACCCCATCTATGAAATGCCCTCCCAGTAACCATCAAGCCAGTGCTTGCTTGACCAAACAACTGGACACCATACCCTAGTCAAGCTGACACATGAACTTAACCATCACACCATCATAGCACATACATTAAATGCATGACTACTTACCCGATTCTCCAGTTAGAACATAAGCGTCTTGAGGATGGGGACCATGTCTTATTTGGCTACCTCCTAGCATAGTGCCTGGCAACAAGGACTCAATAGGCCAATTTAAATCTAAAATGCACAATAAAATTCATCAATATCAATGCACACTTCCCCTGTGACTTTAGTCTCTGATTAAGGATCAAACAGCAGCAAATATCTCCACCAACTCATCTTTCTTCCCTTTTTTCCTTTCACTTTTTTCTTCTTCAGAAGAATTGAGGTAGTAGGATTTGAACCATATGGTGTTTGTGTGATTTTACTCATGCAGCATAGTCAGAAAAAAACTGTAATATAAACACAAGCGTAACAAGCACAGATCCACCTTATTTCTTAGTGGGACAGAAGTATTTATTTTGAGTCCCCTTTGTACTGCACTGCGCTCTACTTGTCACCCAACTGATAATAAATATTGCACTGCTTTATCCATAAATTAATTTTTCTCAAGGCAGTAATTTTCATGCCCAGTCTTGTGTTTTCTGTAAATCTTTGCTGTCTCAAGATATTGCTAAAGCTGGTATTCCTGGTGTGGTCTCAGGAGCAGTGAGGCACGAGATGACTACACGATCCTGTACCTGCCCGGCTTCCTTTTTGCCATCTTATCACATTCACTTCAAAGGTATTATGGACTTCTCTTGATCGCCTCTCTCACTTTTTAATTTACTTTCCTCTTGCTGTAGCTGCTTCCTCAAACCACACCTCACCTCATCCCATACACAGATTCTCCTGTATTGCTCTATTTTCTTCCTAGGACACGAAGACTAACAATTTCCTAGGTGCATTTCTCTTCCTTTCCAATCCCCATTTTTCTCCTCTGGCAAATTACTATTACTTTAATTCTCAGATCCAACAGGAAATGTTCATCTCCCATCCCCATATAGCTCATTTTAACCGCCATTTGAGAGAAGTTGCCCTTGTCCTGTCAGCCCGTTAAGGCCAATGTCAGCGTCTCTTAACATGGACCCACTGCTGGGGTTCCCGATCGTTGCCACAGTAACACGTTTTCTTGGCTTTTCACAAACTGCCTCTGTGTTAACCACCGTTTGGCCAAAAAGAGGGGATTAGCAATGAGGACAACTCATGCAAAAAGTGATCCTCAGAAACTCCCCACAAAAAAAATTAGGGTTAGTCAACTACACAGCTCTGACTCACCAGGATAACCCTGAGCTTCTCAAAGTGACAGGACAAGCCCCGGGCGAGTCACTGCTGCCAGCCATAAGTCATGTCAGAGTCGCCTATTGACATTTTTGACAAGTTTACAAGATCAGGACTTCAGCAAGACACTTGACAAAGCTTTCGTGGTATCTTTGCCAACCTCATGGAAGAATATGGACAGGATGATTGTATAGTTGCACGGATATGTGGTCGGTTGATTAATGGAGAGGACAAACTTTTTCTGTGAAGGGCAATATAGTAAATATTTTAGGCTCTGTAGGCTGAACTAATCACCTCTGCCCTTGGAGCCTGCGAGCAGCCGTAGACAATGTGTAAATGAACGAGAATGGCTGTATTCTAATAAAACATTATTTATCAAAGCAGGCAGCGGGCTGAATTTGGCCCACAGGCCATAGTTGGTCGATTCCTGTCTTAGAGTCTAATCCACCGAGGGGGTAGGGTTATCTCATGCAAGTTTAAACACCCTCCAAACTGCAACTGGACCTTTGTCTTGAATTCTTGGACCTCGTGGCGCTGGACTACTGTTCACACCTGTTGACACACTCATGTTCACAGACTCATGAAAGGGAGATTTTCTTTTAATCTAATTAGTATTATATATCCTTAGAGAGAAAAGAAGCATATTGAGTCCTTTTACTGCAGAAATCAGTGCAGATTAAGAATTAATCTACACACATAGATGAGCTCATAAAAATCATAAGAAAACATTTGCAGTTAATTAGAAATTAATGCTAAAATGTGAAATGAAGTTCTTAGATTGAGGCAACGGCATCACACTTGAATTGTTAATGTGGCAATTAGCTTGGCTGCCTACAAAGTACTTGTTAATAAATACTTCATAAAGACTTCTGTTAAGTGAGAGCCCAGCAGGTTTTATAAAATATAAGTTTATATGATCTTGAAAGATGTACTCAATATGCCTTCTTTTTGGAAGCTCTGATCATGGCAGCTCCTTGAAACAAATTCATGCTATAGCCAAATTTCAAATATATTTTCCTTTCTGAAACTAAAACCTAATTCTCTACAACAGTGGTTCTCAAAGTGTGATTCACAGACTAGCATCATTGGTATCGCTAGGGACCTTACTAGAGATGTCAGTTCTCAGGCTTTCCCTCAGTCCTACTGCATGGGGCCCAGAAATCTGTGTTTTAACAAGCTCGCCAAGTGATTCTGATGCATCTCCAAGTTTAAGAACCACTGCTCTACA